>OZ022498.1:1207500-1589828 GCA_963989385.1 Ctena decussata
GGAGAGCTAATCGCTAGGTCGTGCAGACACTTTGATGATGAGGATGAAATAACCCATAAAGCCTGATCTGCCATAGTTATTCAATTATAAGACAAGTTTTTCCCTTCCAAAACAATGCCAAAAATCTAGATCTGTCTTATATAAAGATGGATCTAGAATTTTGGGACTGTTTTGGAAGGAGAAAACCCACCTATAAAAAATACCTATAAAGACTGATTTAAACATTTGAAGTGATTTTGGAGAAAGTGGAGAGGGTGAACCTGTCTTATAGCAGAACTATTATTGTCTTGCCTGCGAAGCAGAGCTGAGACTATATGTATTGCTTTTCCCGTGTCGGCGGCGGCGGCGGCGGCATAAACTTTGTCAAGTTTTCGGGTTTAGGTCATTTTCTCAGAAACTATTAAGGGCTAGAGCCATGAAACTTGGTTCGTGCATACATCTGGAAGAGTAGATCTCAAAGCCATCATCAATATTGAGTCTTGACCTACATTTTACGGTTGACTGACTTTGCAATTTTTTGTCGAGTTTACGCGTTTAGGTCATTTACTAAGAAACTCTAAGGGCTAGAGCCATGAAACTTGGTTTATGGATACATCTGGAAGAGTAGATCTCAAAGCCATCATCAATATTGAGTCTTGACCTACATTTTACGGTTTACTGACTTTGCAATTTTTAGCTCGCCTGAACGAAAGTTCAGGAAGAGCTATTGTTGTCACCACGGCGTCAGCGTCAGCGTCCGCGTTCGAATTGGATGTTTTGGTTAAAGTTTTTTAAAGACCTATATCTCCTTAACCCATGGAGGGATTCTTTTGATACTTGCACTGTAGTTAGATATTGGTCCAAAGTTTAACAGGGTACAACTCCCACCCCACTCAGTGACCTTGATGTCAAGGTCATGGACTTAGAAAGTTGGGATTTTTTTGGACTGGATGTTTTGGTTTAAGTTTTATAAAGCCCAATATCTCTTTAACCTATGGATGGATTCCTTTGATACTTGCACTGAAGTTAGATATTGGTCTAAAGTTTTTGAAGGTACTACCCTCACCCCCCTCAGTGACCTTGAAGTCAAGGTCATGGACTTAGAAAATTGTCTTTTTATTGATTGGATGTTTTGGTTAAAGTTTTTAAAGACACATATCTCCTGAACCCATAGATGAATTCTTTTTATATTTGCACTGTAGTTAGAGCTACAGAGTACTACCCCAACCCCGCTCAGTGACCTTGATGTCAAGGTCAGGGACTTAGGAAATTTTGGTCTTTATTAAAGTTTTGTAATTGCATACTGATTCATAATGCTTTGCAGAGATTTAGTTTATACTTGAACTGATGTTAGACACTTTTTTGAGATTTTACAAAACACCTTATACTTACCCCACTGGATGACCTTGAAGTCAAGGTCATCGACTTAGAATTTTGTCTTAAAGATTTTGGTTAAAGTTTTATACCTCAAGCTCATGGACTTTGAAATTTTATTTTATTTTTTTTATATTTTAATTTTATTTTAAGACTTATTTCTGAGATAGCTTTTGTTTATAAATGAGTGTTATTTTGGCCATGCTTGCCTGAAGTTTTATGCATAGCAGTCCACACCACCATAGGGGGGCTATGTGATGGGCAAGCACCAATTCAGGCAAGCTATGCTGTCAGGCGACAGCTCTTGTTTGTCGAGTTTTCGCGTTTAGGTCATTTTCTAAGAAACTATAAGGGCTAGAGCCATGAAACTTGGTTCATGCATTCTTCTGGAAGAGTAGATCTCCAAGTCATCATCAATATTGAGTCTTGACCTACATTTTACGGTTGACTGACTTTGCAATTTTTAGTTGAGTTTTTGCATTTAGGTCTGTTTCTCAGAAACTATAAGGGCTAGAGCCAAGAAACTTGGTTCATGCATACATCTTTACTGATTTAGCTCTCTTTTGTGACAAGCGCCAGCAGGCGAGACACCGCATTCCGCAGAATTCTTGTGGTATTATGATAGGTCACTTCTCCCAGCAGGCACACAAGGTTGAATCAATATTGAATCAACCTTGATTCAATGTCATGGCATTGAATCAAGGTTGAGTCAATATTCAACCTTGTGTGCCAAGTGTGCTGTTTGCTCTACAGGGCTTTTTGTCGGAATATTGATGTTAAATATGGTAGCCGGTCATAGACTTCTCCAAAATGAATAAGAATTATGGGAAAAGTGGTTCGTTTATCAGTGTAAAGTAATTACTACATACTGACCCCTTTGGAAATTGACCTTTGTTTACAAACAGAAGATCCAGTGCATGGCAATGGTCGTACTTGCAGTCTTGCACACAACACTGAAGAGTGTAAATGCAGAGGAGGTGGCCTCAGCTGGGTTAGTCAAGGGAGTTGAAATAGACTTAAAAAGCAGACATGTTATCTCCCTTTTCTCGAGTTAGTCTCACTCTCTTTTGACTCCCAAATCCTCATAGTATTGCATGTTGACTTTAAGCCTTAATTTCTTGACCAGATACCCGTTTGGGGGATGTATATATGCAAACAGTGCAGACCCAGTTCAGACACGCAGACTGTGGCGTCTGATCAGAGTCAACACTGATGCTTACTGGAATTTCTATGCAAAACACAGTAAAAATGAAAACATCCACCAGAAACTCCTAAAAACAGAAATGGACTAAAAACAGGGTTAATTTACATAAAAGTGTCTCTCTCATGTGGCCTAAAACTACTTATTTATTCCGTTATAAAACAAGATTTTTCCCTCCCCAAACAATCCCAAAGAAATAGATCTGTCTTTAAGATGGATCTAGATCCGGATTGTTTTAGAAGAGAAAAACTCTTTTATAGCTGAATAACACAAGACTGATTTACATATTTGCAGAAATTTGGAAAAGGTAAACTCATGTCTTATAACTGAAGAAATAGGGTATCTTAAAAACAGGAAGTGAAATACTGACCTAAATTATAGTAAAGTTATAGATTAAACATTATGACATATATTCTTGGGCATGAGGACAAACACACTATCTGTATACCATGGCTATTGTAAATATTGAGACAGTGAATATGTAGACCCAAACTGGGCTGCGAACTTCCATAACATTCTGTCCATGCCACCTAATATTACCCTTTTTCTTCAGTTATAAGACGGAGGCTTTCCCCTCCCAAGACAATCCCAAAAATCTAGATCCATCTTATAATCTTATAAGATGGATCTAGATTTTTGAGATTGTTTTGGAAGGGAAAGCACCATATTAAAGCAAAATTTCTTTAGACTGATATAAGGGTCACTCTGCAGAGATGGAAAATTCTGTCTTATAGCTGAATAAATATGGCAGTTGATCATTTGAACAGTGTAGGGTCTGTTCAGACTGCTTCTGTCAGATAAAGACTACACTCATAAGTCAGAGGTCCTGGGTTTGATACCTAGTCTGGCCATATACTTTCTTCTCTCCTTCCGCTGATTCAAGAAGGGCAGTTGTCAGTTACTGGTAAAAGTAAGTGCACTTAGTACTGGTTAACCGCTTAGGAGGTCTAAGCCTGCCCAGGAAAAGTGTTGTTAGGTTAACTGACGGTCCCAACATGACCATAGCTGCTGTTTACCGTGGAGGTAAAGCAACAAATCAATCAATCATTCAAATCAGGAACTTCTGTCCCAGTATTCCTCGATTTCTTTTTGTTGACTGGGCGGCGCTGTTAGAGGCTTGCCATTCAATGTCAAAATCGAGCAGTCCACATGAAAATTCGGTAAAGTAGCATGCTCATAAGTTGTTACGCATAATTGGCAGATTAAAAATGCCAGGTAAACGCTATTGGTCATTGCAAATGATAAACAGTTTCCATACAGGCACACTACGTCAAGAAAACGTCGGAGGAACGTCGATGCCTCATTTTGACGATTTACTGAGGTGTATACAAGGTTGTTCCGATTTCATAACGTTGCATCAACGTCATCACAACATTGTTCAGACGCTGTCTGTATGCTGGGTTAGAGAAGTGGAAAAGAATATTGTTTTGCGATCTCCGATCACTCCGTGCCTTTCATAAAGGTGAGCTTTGTTCTATGTGAGTGAGCATATACCGCATTATACCTTTTTAGAAAATATACTCGTCGAAGGTAAGGTCAGACATAAGCACCGCCCAGTCAACGAAAGGAAATCGAGGAATATTAACACTTTAAGAGCCCAAAACAAAAATACCTTTAATATTAATCCTATTGCATTAAAATTAGAATTGCATTTTACAAAAGGGGAGAGTTATTCAGAGCATCACTTCTAACAAACAGTATTAAGGTGAATAGGAGCGGCTGTAGTGTAGTGGATAACACTTCGGACTACCAATCCAGGGGTCGCAAGATCGATCCCCAGCTTCTCCGGTCTTTCGGATGAGACTTTAAACCGAGGTCCCATCTCCATATGACCTCGTTGGTGGTGGGACGTTAAACCCGAGTACCCTCACTCACTCACTCACTCATTAAGGTGAATGGGTATACTTTCAGAGGTGCAACTCCAATATTTTGCCTCCCTTCTCAATAGGGGTCAGCTCGTAAAGGAAAGAATTTGCTCCTCTAGGAGCAAATGTTTTTGTTTAAGAGTTGATCCCATTTCAATTGAGCTACCTCACACAGAGAAGCAAAAAGGAACTCATGCAAGTTGATACAACATTATTTTCGGAAAATAGGCAGGGGGCGTTTATTGGGGCTGGGGAATTATTAGAATTAGTGTGGTATCTGAATTAGCAAGCGGTGTTGTTTTAGATGAGATATAGATCATAATGAGCAGCCTCATCAGGATCTACATTGTTTGCCCTCTAGTAATCTAAATTCTCAGTATGGTGTTTCTTGGATGAAACTTTTTTTTTTAAATTTAGCAGACCTGAATTTTGTCATCTGCTAAGAGTTAATGATAATTATGGTGCCAGACTGAGTGCTCTTTTTGCAAGTCATTTGAGATTGAAAATAGAAGAAGAAATCAAACTTTATTGAGATTTTGTGTTTGATCAATCACTAAATGTTTGCCTTTGACAAATCATGTAAATACAAATATTGCTATCGTAGCTATAGATGTATTATTCAATGTTTGGGGAATGACTTGTTCATTTCTTCAGGAGAGAGGGTTTGGGGGGGGGGGGGGGGGACTGGCTTGTTCATTTCTTCAGGAGAGAGAGAGAGAGGAGGGGGGGGGGTAGCGGGTATGGGAAATTGGAAAATATCAGGGAAAATCAAGGTATTTGGAAGTGGAGGATGAGTGTCAACCCTTATTTTCTTCTCAATAAAACTAAAGGATGTGGCCACTCATGAGAATGGCCTTGGTGAGACAGCTAGTTTTGTTGAAAGGCTATAGTGTACTTTTATGAAGAATAAACTGTTATAATGATCTCAGAAAAATTATCATATGAAAAAAAAAAACTCTCATTTGGAGCCCTTAAGAATTGCAGGTGAAAATATGCAGGATTATGTTGTTGGCAATTATAATTGTTTATTTTGCAGATTAATAATCAAGGTTGGGTAGAAAAGAAAAAAATCACCTACTTGAATTGCCTTAATACAAATCCCTGGATTAGCAGGAGACCAATGACAGTAATGCTCATTAAAACTAATCTATCCAGTGTTGTGTGCATAATTTCTTTTTCATACATAGGGAATTCGAAGGAGATCAGTATGTTGTACAATGGAAAATATGAACAGCCAACCATGCCTCATATTCTTTGTTAAATATACTTTGTTCAAAATCAAACTGATTTTGAACAAATCAATAAGTCAGGATCAGTGTTAAGTCAGTCAGAGGGACAAATGTTGATTGATGTCATGAATGACCATGGTTTAGAACAACTGGTAAACTTCCCGACTCGGGAGAAAAACACATTGGATTTAATTCTCACTTCACTTCCTGGTCAGTTTCAAGAACTACATTCCCCGGACAAACTTAGTGATCATGATGTGATATCAGGAACATTGAAAATTTATGTCCCCCCAAAAAAGAAACCTCGGAGGAAAGTGTTTTTGTACCAAAAGGGAGATTTTGAATCAATGAGGAAAGAAGCGTCAGACTTCGCAAAACATAGATACTTCAATGGTTACTCGGACAATCGCTCAGTTCAGGAAAACTTTAACTTGATAACCTCCTTTATTCAGGAGTCTGCTGAAAAGCATATCCCCTCAAAAACCAGTAGATCAACCTCTTCTGTTCCTTGGATAACCCCTGAGATAAGAAGGAAGATTCGTAGAAGAAATAAGACACATGCGAAGGCCAAAAAGACTGGCAGTGGCAAACTTAGGTCAAAATTTGAATCTTTGAGAAGGGAAATTAAAGCTGATGTGAAAAAGCAACATGATTTGTATGTCAATAACTTGGTTGGCGACATAAAGGCTAATCCCAGAGACTTCTACAGGTACATTAATAGTCAAAAGAAAGATACTCAAGGTATCCCACCCCTAAAGAAGAGAAATGGTGGTGGTGTTGCCGAGTCAGAGTTGGAACAGGCTGATGAATTTAACGGTCAGTTTTCGGATGTGTTTAACAAAAGTGAGCACACCCAAGTCCCCCTTCCTAATCGCTCGGCTCCTTTCATGGAGGACATTCATGTTTCGGCAGAAGGTGTAAGGAAACTTCTTAAGGGCTTGAACCCATCGAAAGCTTTAGGACCTGATGAATTGCATCCCAGAGTCTTAAAAGAACTAGCATCTGAATTAGGCCCAATGTTCGCTCATCTCTTCCAACAATCTATTGACTCGGGTGAAATCCCCAAGGAATGGTCTCTTGCAAATATATGCCCACTCTTCAAAAAAGGAGATATGTCTTTGGCTTGCAATTACCGACCGGTTTCTCTAACTTGTGTACCATGCAAGTTACTCGAACACATTGTCTGCTCTAATATTATGGCACATTTGGATGAACATAAACTTTTGTCAGACAGACAACATGCTTTCCGTAAGAAACATAGCTGTGAAACTCAATTGATCACGGTTATAAATGACTGGGCTAAAATCTTGGATAAGGGCGGCCAGGTTGACACTTTTATCTTGGACTTCGAGAAAGCTTTTGACACTCCCCCTCATGAATTACTTAAATGTAAGCTATACGGCTATGGTATTGGTGGGAAGACTCTGAAATGGATAGATTCTTTCCTCTGTTACAGGCAGCAGCGTGTGGTGGTAAATGGAGTTAAGTCGGATTGGGCCCCGGTTTTGTCAGGTGTCCCCCAGGGCACTGTGCTTGGACCATTGTTGTTCTCGTTATACATTAACGATATAACAGAAAATATTGACTCGGAATTAAGACTTTTTGCTGACGACTGTGTTTGCTATCGTGAAATCAGAGATATTGAAGACACTGTGAAACTTCAGGAGGATATAGATCTTTTGGGTTGTTGGGCAAGGAGTTGGGGCATGAGATTTCAACCTGTTAAATGCAATATAATGCAAATTACAAGGAAACGGATCAAGAAGATCAATGCTTCCTATACCTTAGAGGGAACGGTCCTCAGTAATGTAGAAACTATCAAGTACCTCGGCATAACCATTGCCAATGATTTGAAATGGAACACACATGTCAGTAATATTTGCACAAAGGCTAATAGGACCCTCGGCTTCCTCAGACGTAACTTGGCAGCATGTCCACAAGATGTTAAGGAGTCAGCATACAAGGGACTGGTGCGTCCAGTCCTGGAGTATGGCAGTTCAGTTTGGGATCCTCAAAGTATACTTCTTCAAGATGAACTTGAGAAGGTGCAGAAAAGGGCAGCTAGATTTGTAACGGGAAATTACACATATGAAACTGGGAGTATGACTGGCATTCTGGAGAAACTTAAGTGGGAATCCCTAAAAAAGAGAAGGAAAGATAGTAGACTTATAATGCTTTACAAAGGTCTAAGGGGTGCAGCCAGTATACCCATAAATGACCTTGTTCCCCCAAATAGGCGTACCAGAAATCATCATTCCCTGACATTTCAAACCCCATTGGCTGGGACTGACATTTACAAGTCCAGTTTCTTCCCCCAGACTATTAGAGATTGGAATTCCCTGGAAGATTCACTTATTTCTGCTGCTGAGGGTGCAGAGGATTCAGTTACTAAGTTTACTTCTCTTATAAGGGCTAGGGACTAGCTTCCCTGATTCACAGGTCCTGGTGAATGATTGTCTTTGGACGTATCACCAGTAAACAATTCTGATTCTGATTCTGATTCTGATTTGATTTAGAGCAAAGTTTTCTTTGTTCATCTCGACAGCTAGTTTCTTTGTAGACATTTTCTATGTATGGCAAACTTTCTGTTCACAGGGACAAACTTTGTTTGCCAAACAAACTTTACCAAATGTGGCAAGGAAAATGTGGCATATATTGACAAACTCACTTTGTCAAAGAAACTTTGCCCCCGTGAAAATGGCTTGAATGAAAATAACGAAGATTTACTGATAAGTAAAAGTTGACATATTGCAAAATAACTGAGTTTTGACATTGCAAAATGATATGAGCCGCGACACGACAAAACCAACAATGTGGTTGTGCGCCCAGCGCAGACTCAGATCAGCCTGGGCATCCGCCCAGTCTGATCAGAGTCTTCGCTGTCCGCATGAAGGTAGCTTAGACCCTTAGCTACCCTTTAAGCGCTTCGTGAGGAGTCTGATCAGACTGGGCGAATGCCCAGGCTGGTCTGAGTCTGCGCTGGGCGCACAACCACATTGTTAGTTTTGTCGCGTCGCGGCTCATATGAGCTGTGCCTATAAAATGGAGCCTTTTATGATCACATGCATCATGTGCATGATCCTTGACTATCATATTTAGTAAGACCCAGATCACACCCCCTATAGACAAAGAGGCAGTCTGATCATGGTTTGCACTCTAGGCCAAGTTTATAAAACAGTCCCTGACAGGACAATATGGACTTGCCTGAATTTATACATGGAAGAGTCCACTTCAAAAATAGAGGTGTCTGAATATTTGGGGTAAATAAGTTTGATGTATCACTGTATTAGCCCTAAATGTTTGGTCCCAACAATCATTTCTGTAAATGTGGCTGCCATGTTTTAATTTGATCAAATGTAGTTGTCATTTTGGTATGTATTTGAAAACCTGATAAACAGTGCAGAGCCTGATCACACTGCTCCAAGAGGAGCAGTCTGATTGCGATCTGCTCTGTTTACTCCGGAATTACTATTTGAATCTTCAGAGAATTTACTATATATTATGTTTGAGTCAAATCTTATTTAAAAGAAAGTTTAGGACGTGCTGTTTCATACATAGCTTCAAAATAAATTTCTAATAAAGCAGATTTTCTAGATGAGTTATGATGACAGATGATTTAGCATTGTGCAACTTCAGTCAAGTTTTAAATGATAAAGAACATAGGTTAATATGTAGGTTAATATCTCAATAATACAGATCCCAAGACTGACCCAGAAACAGATGAGTTAAGTTATACATATAGAATGATTTCACGAGTATTTTAGATACCCTTCGAGGGGGCGTATAAAGGTATCATTCGGCGGTGTTGCTGTTACTGGCATCGTAAATGTAAAATAAACATTTGTCGAGTTTTCTGGTTTAGCTCTGTTTTGTGAAAGTTGGCTCTGCAGAACCTGTGTGGGTCATCAATATAAGCTCCTTGGCGATCAGCAATAAAGCCTCCTGATTTTCTTTCTTCCATGAATTTACCAGAGAAAAATGGGGTTGACAGTCACTTTCCATTATCTCTCTTTCGATGCGGATCCCGGGCGTCGGCGTCGGCGTCCCTGTGACAGATTTCTTGTACCCGCGATATCTCTTGAACCATTGGATGGAATTTCACCAAACTTGCATGGATACATTATTGGGACAAGTTTAAGAGCTGATTAGAGTTTTGGTGACCTTGACCTCATTTTCAAGGTCACTGGAGGACATAGATGACAATTTCTTGTACCCACTAAAATCTCCTGAACCAATGGATGGAATTTCACCAAACTTGCATGGATACATTATTGGGACAAGTTTAAGAGCTGATTAGATTTTGATGACCTTGACCTAATTTTCAAGGTCACTGGAGGACATAGATGACAATTTCTTGTACCCACTATATCTCCTGAACCAATCAATGGAATTTCACCAAACTGGCATGGATACATAATTGGGACAAGTTTAAGAGCTGATTAGATTTTGGTGACCTTGACCTAATTTTCAAGGTCACTGGAGGACATAGATGACAATTTCTTGTACCCACTATATCTCCTTAACCAATGGATGGAATTTCACCAAACTGGCATGGATACATAATTGGGACAAGTTTAAGAGGTGATTAGATTTTTGGTGACCTTGACCTCATTTTCAAGGTCACTGGAGGACTTGGATGAAAATTTCTTGTACCAGTGATATCTCTTGAACCAATGGATGCAATTTCACCAAATTTGCATGGATACATCATTTGGGCAAGTTTAAGTGCTGGTTAGATTTTGGTGACCTTGACCTTATTTTTAAGGTCATTGGAGGACTTAGATGACAATTTCTTGTAACCACTATATCTCGTGAACCAATGAATGAAATTTCTCCAAAATTTCAGGGATACATTATTGCGACAAATTTAAGAGCTGGTCAGATTTTGGTGACCTTGGCCTCATTTGCAAGGACTGGAGGACTTAGATGACAATTTCTTGTACTCACTAAAATCTCCTGAACCAATGGATGGAATTTTACCAAACTTGCATGTATACATCATTGGGACAAGTTTAAGAGCTGATTAGATTTTGGTGACCTTGATCTCATATTCAAGGTCACCTGAGGACTTACATGACATTTTCTTGTACCCACTATATCTCCTGAACCAATGGATGGAATTTCACCAAACTTGCATGGATACATCATTTGGACAAGTTTAAGAGGTGATTTGATTTTGGTGACCTTGACCTCATTTTCAACGTTATAGTCATCTGTGTAGGATATCTTAAGAACCAGTGGATGGATTTTCTCCAAACTTGTCTAGATATTTTACTTGTTCAGGCTTTTTATTCATTAGAGGGGATGGGAAATGGGCTGGTGGGGGGACATCAGTTTTTCTCTGAAAAACATTTCTAGTTTTCTCTGAATTCCAGAACCAGCTGGTATTGCTAGACTTTTGTGACAGCAGAATTTCAATTAACCTTTTCCCTGCTGATTTTCTGTAATGGAATCATCTGTCTTCCGATTTCCTCTAGTCCATTCATCATTAATGAGCCGCGACACAACAAAACCAACAATGTGGTTCTGCGCCCAGTACAGACTCACTTTGATCAGCCTGGGCATCCGCCTAGTCTGATCAGTTCCACTGTCCGCATGGAGGTAGCTTAAACTCTTAGCTACCCTTTGAGCACTTAACGAAGAGCTTGTTCAAACTGGGCAGCTGCTCAGGCTGATCTGAGTCTTCGCTGGGGGCATACCCACATTGTTGGTTTTGTCGTGCCGCGGCTCATTTAAAAAATCTGCTACAGAGGCTGACAGAGCTCCAGATAAGCTGGGCTTTTGTGGATAATTCTGCGATGTTTTCTTAATTTTTCAATTAACACACATGTTGTGACCCCTCATTAGAACCTTCTGGCACAGACAGTTCCAGTGATGGTCACAACATACGTTTTATGAGGAAACATGGAAAAAAATTACCCCTAAATTATCCCCGTTACCCTTCTTTAATCTTACCTGGAGCAGTGCCCTGATTAGACTGATCCTGACAGTGTGATCTAGGTCTGAATAGTTTGCATGAAATTTACTTTTTAGATTCAGTGTAACAAGATTAAAACAAGAAGCAATTCATGAGTTTCCTCCCTTGAGCAATAAAGGAAGGAGAACTGGCCCCGAGGTTATAAAACTTTTTTCATGCTCAACTCAGCTGAGCATGAAATTTTCTCTGCTAACAAATATAAAAATGCCAACTAATGTTGGCATTTTCATATTCATAAGCAGAGAAAATTACATACTCAGCCAAACTGAGCAGGAAAACAACTGTATTCATCAACAAATTTTTAATTATTACCAGGTAAAATTTCATGCTCGACTCAGCTGAGCATGAAAAAAGTTTTATAACCTCGGGGGCCTGGTCTCCTTGGGTAAAGAAGATTTTATTTCCTACAGTAATTTCTAGTCGTACCAATGCTTTCATTAAAGCCTTAGAAAAAAGTGTCCATGGGTCATGGATGCCCCCACTTTGAATTGTCTTTCTTGTTTGCAACACATTGTCTCACAAGCATTCTGTGAAGTTTCATGAATAAATTCCATCTGATTTAGAAGTTATGGCCCAGACATGGAATTCTGGCAAGGGTAGACAACTCAAAACCAAGTTACTGAAAGTTGTCTTCCTTGTCTGGAACATATTTTTTGAGTATGTAAATTTGTCACTGTCAATTTTGTATGATTCAGGAGTTTTGGTCTGGATTTAGGTTTTGGGCATTTACTCAAAGGCTAAAAGAAGGAGAATTATCTTCATTGTATGCTACACATTGTCCCTGTAAGTTGATCCCTGTTTGTGAAGTTTTATGGCTAGATTTCAAAAAGTTCCAG
Organism: Ctena decussata; assembly: GCA_963989385.1. Taxonomy (NCBI): domain Eukaryota; kingdom Metazoa; phylum Mollusca; class Bivalvia; order Lucinida; family Lucinidae; genus Ctena; species Ctena decussata. Next base: position 1,219,962 of record OZ022498.1, read on the forward strand.
GAGTGATTGCCTGGACATGAAATTTTAACAAGGACAGATAACTTTAATATATTGAGAATTGACATCCTCGTTCATAATAGACAACTCATGAAGTTTTGTAAAATTCCATAGGTTTAAGGAGTTATGATCATGCACAGACTTTTGGTAAGGGCAGATTATTCAAAAAGTAAAAGAAGAAGAGTTGTCTTCCTTGATCACAGCACATCATCTCCATAATAGTACCCCATTATGCATAAATACCATATGATTGGAGGAATCTATACAGTAAAAAACAAAGGCTGATCAGTCTGCACATATGTGCAGGCTGATTTGATTATTCATATTATACAATTGGCTGAACGTCCCTTTTCAGGTGAGACCAGTCATATTAGCTATGTTGGTATTTAAAAGATGCACAGAAGCGCAGTGATGCAATACTTGCAGAGAAGTAAAAAAGCAGTATAACTAAACTGAACAAGAGATGGAGCACGTACATCGTGACATTTAAAATATTATTACTTATTGGTCTACTGCCAACAGGAAGAAATCTTTGTTCTTAGTTGATGATCGTTTGCACATACCCCACTTTTATAGTACTTCTCAAAAATATAATGCCCTTTTTGTTGCATTGTCATGATTGTAGAATTCAGGAAACTCAGTGAATACTCCAAAACTATTGAAATAAAACATTTACTGGTGAAAGTACCTGTAATGACAGAAGAATTCCAGAGGGTTTTGAGGATAATTGCATGACCTTTGTCTTCTTTAGGGTGAATACATAAGTGGACCTCAATGTTTTTCACCAGTTTCACAAAGGCTCCCTGTTTGCTTCTCTGGAAGAACTTCAGCCTTTCCAAACGGAGCAAATTTATTCCTGTAAGTGTTGACTGCCATTGGGAAGAGAGCCAAAAACATGATGAGTTGCTTCCCCTGAAAGTGTACCTATTTACCTTTATGAGACATAAAAACATTGTGACTCCTCATTAGAACTATCATGATCAAACATGTGAAACTTCGTAATAAACTCAGTTAATAACTTCCTCACTGAGGAACTATAATGTGACACCTGTGTCACAACTTGATGTTAGGGTTTAGGTACGTATATAAACACTTCTACAGCCTTTCTGTAGCAGCTGGCTTTTATGGGGACACATGGCTCTTTCACGAAGTTGAGCAACGGAGGTCACGATTAGTACCAGGATGGGTGACCGGTTGTTTGACTTGGTGGACAACCTGGCAAACGCTACAGAAGTGTTGAAAGAAATTATTTTGTTCATTTTCCTTACAACACTATTTTGTGGCTCCTCATTATTAATGAGGTGTCACCACATAGGGTTGTGGGGGAAATGAAAGAAATTATAGAAAAAAAAAAAAAATAATTTGAGCATTGTGTTTGGTTATTAGATGTAATAGGGTTAAACATCTTGGTTAAATCTCCTGGTGATCAATAATGAATTGTTAGGTGACAAAGGTAAGGGCATATAGACAGTTTTGTTGCACTATGTACCCATATGATACTTTTGTACTTTGAACACTGGGTATAATCGATTCCACTAACTTTCGCTTCCTGCAGAGACTGTACATCATATTTGGCTTCCGACAAGACTGTCCACGATCTCTTGCTTCTTGCCAAGACTTCTGTACATGATAAATGGCTTCCTGCAGAGACTGTCTGTGTGATTCTGCTTCCTGCCGAGGCTCTCGGCAGGAAGCAGAGTCACGCGGACAGTCTTGGAAGGAAGCCATTTTTCGAGGACAGTAGTCTCTGCAGGAAGCAAGAGTTTGCGAACAGTCTCGGTGGAAGCCAAATATGATGTACAGTCTCTGCAGGAAGTGAAAATTAGCGGAATCGATTATACCCTGTGTTGAAGGACATTGACTAGCCACATAAACCTTAGATTTGGACACCAAAAAGCTAAGTGTTCACTTAAGCTATGTTACTTTGGTATAGAAACCCTATCACAGGGGTAATACCAATTTCCCTACATGTGCTGCCGACCGAGCAGTCATTTACCGTACTAGCAGAAGTGGCTGTCGGTCGAGACTGTCGACAGCAGTATCAGCTCAGTCAACAGCTATTAACAATAATATTTACCATTATGGGTAATGCTTCCAACCGATTTCTTGGTGGACAGCCACTTTGTATTTAGTACTGAGTCTGTCAACAGCACACTGGTAAGCCAACCAGGTGGGCACACAACGTCGCAGTGACGTTGCACTGACATTGGTGCGGCGCCATTACTTCAAATCAACCTCAGTATAAAGTCATTTCAGTGTCATGTGCCTGCTGGGAGTAGGGCTTCTACGTTTACAAAATATTGTAAACGTTTACACGACCGCTAGAAAACGAAACGATTCCGTTTAAACGACCATTACCGTTGAAATCTTATTCTTAGTATCGGACATCTATGAGACGCCCCCATACATTTATAATTATAATTATGTTACCAAACTGTGTCATCCACTAATGCACTTTCATTTTCGGGGGTCAGCTCGAAGTTTACAGTAACCGACGGTATTAAAAAATGACCAATTTCCGATGACAGCAATTATTTTGACCGTATTTGATAATTACATGGATTAGATTTATAAAACATCGGACTTAAATATCCTGTTAATTGATAATAACTGTCAAAGTATCTCACCTTCGCGGTAAGCTTAGAAACACAGGTACCGAGGTAGACCTAATTTTTTTTATTGCACAACACATGTCGTAACTGTTGTCGGCAGACATTACCTTGCCTTTGATCTGTACCTTATAAAATTAACTGCCAATTATGACGTAACAATTTTCTGGCAAAACTGTGTGTACATATCATGCTTTGTGTAAGGTACACAGAAGTTGGAAAATAAAGATTTTAATAGATGTTTCCGAGGACACACACCGTCAAGTACATTAAGATCGGCTTCTGACGACTGTGTAAGATATTATATAACTTGTTGGTGATTTACCGGGTATTCAGGTTCGGTTAAACGATGTGTGAATATTGTAAACGTTTAGCACATATACACGAACCGTTACCGTTTATCCGTGTAAACGTAGAAGCCCTAGCTGGGAGTATACAAAAAATTTGACTAGCATTTTCCATTAAATTTTACATGGGGCAAATTCCTTGAATTCAGGACTGTATTGTCAAGCTAAATGCTACCATGATGCAGTCTATTGCTCTGTTGGCACAATTAATTTCGTATTGTATGTGGACATTATTGATTTGCCATTACTCGGCTGAAAAGCCAGTGATTGTTTTTTCCAACATTGTTGGCGCTGAGCACTCTAGATAATTAACCTGCAGTTGTACTGGTCAAAGTCATGACCTTCCAATTATGATGTACTTATGAATGTATTGTTATGTACCTTCTTGGTGTACCTAGGTTGATGTTTATTGTCAGGTTGCATGTTACGGCATAGTCTAAAACATGGAATGGAATAGCATGGAATGGAATGGACTTGTACCTTTTGGGGCATAGTCTAAAACATAGACTGGAATGGCATGGAATGGACGAGGTAAATGTGCATTCCACCGCTACAGTTTCTTCCCAAAGCCTGGGTTGGTACTCTTACAGAAAAAGAATTTGCTCCCTCTTCAGAGCAAATTCTTTCCAGTAAGAGTACCATTCCAAATAGTGGAATAAAGTAGAGGAGAATATCCCTGCATGACCATTCCATTCCATGTTTTAAAATATGGCCCATGGGACACAAAACTGATACCAGATGAGGCAGTGTAAACCCAGATCAGTCTGTTCTTAAAGTCTTTTGAAATGAGTGAGTGACATAGTGTACTTGGGTTTAAGGTCTGACCAAGACATCTATCATACTGTTTAAAATCTCATCTGAAAGATCAGAGGAGTGGGGAATTGAACCTGTCATCCTTGGATTGATACCCTAGTGCATAAACTATTTGACCACTGTCGCTCCTAGTTTCATATAAACATAAACAGTGATATGACAAATTGAGACAACTAGGAATTACATGAGCCCTGACATGGCAAAACCAACAAAGTGGCATGTGCACCCAGCAAAGACTCAGATCATCCTGGGCATCAGTGCCCAGTCTGATTAGAGTCTTTGTCGTCTGCATGGAGGTAGCTCAGACCATTAGAGACCCTTTAAGCACACAGCCAAGACTCTGATCAGACTAAGTAGACGCTCAGGCTGATCTGAGTCTTCACTGGGCCCACCTGCCACTTTGCTGGTTTTGCCAAGTCGTGGCTCACATATACCATATTGATTCAGTTACATACCATGCTTTTTCCCCTTCAAAACAACACAGAAAATCTAGATAGATCTATAAGATGGATCTTTTTTTAGGGGGAGGGGGGGGGGGGGGGGCAGTTTTAGAGGGGAAATAAAAATCTTTTAGTGGAAGTACACAAGACTGACTTAGATATGTGGGGTCCTTCTTGACCTTGAAAATAAGGTAAACATTTCCCATAGCCTAATGGCCATAAGGGCAGTGGGGGTCGGTGGCCCACTGCATCTTGGGCTCAGTACATGAAAAACGGAGCCCATCCCTCTCCTTACGCTTCCTCAACCTTCCCTGATTTGAAAAAGCACTGATTTACTGCTTCGTTGACAGAGGGAGTTTTCCAGTTGCTTGCTGCATGATGGCCCATTAGAGATTCGAACCTGTGACCTGCTACACCAGTAGCCAAGCACATTCTAACCACTCAATCATGGCACTGCTCTTAAAAAATACAAGGTATATGATGTAATAGTACTGTGAATTATTTAAGCAAAGTAAAAACGGAAACATTAATGACGTTAATGACTTAAAAGCACCGTAGCTGTTCCTGTTATAACTGGTATATGAGCCACTACATGATAAAACCAACAAAGTGGCATGTTTGCCCAGAGAAGACTCAGATCGGTCTAAATGGCATCCATCTAGTGTTCACAGTCTTTGAAAGTGTGCTTAAAATGTAGCTAAGGGTCTAAGCTAGCTTCGTGCGGACACCAAAGACTCTGATCAGACTGGGCGGATGCCCAGGCTGATCTGAGTCTTTGATGGGCGCACATGCCACTTTGTTGGTTTTGTCATGTCACAGCTCATATATCAAAGGTAAGATGCTGCAATAATTACCTGTAGAAGCCTGCAATATGTCAGATTCATTCATAGTGAAGAGATAGAGGAATTTCCTCTTGGCAAACATACCCAACAATATAATTTCAAGATGGGGAATTATTTTTTCTCACGGTCTGGAAGTGGTTCATCTGTTAGGAAAATCAATCAGTATTGCATTTTGAGCTAATTGAAATGATTATTGTGGTGTAGACCAAATGCTGAATTAATAATTTACCCTTAAGGTGCCAAAAAAGAAAATACCCCTAATGTGCTTAAGTATTGGGACACCTAAGATGATAAATTTTCCATTTGTCCCAAATGGAAATTTCATTATTTTTAGGTGTCCCAATATATACATACATTACGGTAGTTGAATTCGCGAACAGCATAGATCCATATCAGGCAACTCATTATGAGCTGCCTCGTCTTTTGCTCTCTAGTCTTTGAATTCTTAATGGGATTTAGCTTAGTCAAAACATTTTTGCACACATAAATTTTGTTGCCTGATTTTTGGCACTTCAAGGGTTAAGGATCCAAAGGTCAGAAAAAAAAACTAATTAAGAGTTGCAGTCTTTCTGTTTCCCAGCTCTATCCTTTGGTTGTTAGTCATGTCAGCTATAGGGTTTAACTTTTGGCGCAACTCTGGAGGTAGACTGGGTATGAATACAGCCAAGATTGGACTGGGTTTTAGGATCTTGGTTGTTTCATCATCAGTCTGCCATTGCCGCATCAGCCCAACATAACTGAAATACTATTGAAAGGACCGGCCTGGGATCAGGTTACAGCTAGGGAGATCAGGGAGAAGTTGCTCACAACTTTTCCCTATTCTGAGCTGAAAAAGAATTTTGAATATATATAACATACATGTACAGGGATAAAGACAGGGGCCCAGTAGCCCACAGCCCCTAAATTTTGGGCTGGTGCCCTGAAATTTTGGAGAAAATGCCCATACCCCTAATGTTAAATTTTGAATTTTGGCAGTGTGGGCCCCTAAGTCAAAATTGTTAGTCTTTATCCCTGCATGCACATGTATAAGCAAGGATGAAAGATCAGAAGATGGGCAGAAACCGCTCGTAAATGGAGGAAACTTCTGCCTCATAAAGATCTCTAGCTTAATTTAGGGTCTGTAATACCTTTAATCAGACATCCTGATGATGACCTAGCTGTCTGGGGTGATGCAAAGGTCATGCCTGTCCATTCCATGGATGTAAAATACTGTTGTGGGCTGATACTGAATTTTCCATTTTCCCAACTTTTGCACAGTACCTGTACCATGCATTAAACACATACAATAGGGATCCATCATTAATTGTCCATTGAGGTACAAACTCTTAAGAGATAATAAACTTCAGTAATTTAAGAGATAATGAACTTTTTTATGCCTTTAGAAAACAATAATGCCTTTATTGTTTGAGAAATGAGCAGGTTAATGGTTTTAAAAGACTGTAAAATAAACAAAAATAAATAAAACAAGTAGAAAATAAACCATATCACTGGACAAGGGACCAATGGTGAAGACTTTAATAGTATACAATTAAATTAGATCTGTCAGTTCATCAATTCAGACAGGTCAGAATCTTTTGCTGCTTCAGGATCTAGATTTTGTTTTTAATATCAAGTAAAGACTCTGATCCAGTTGCATGGATGTGCAGTCTAAGATCTGAGTCATAGCTGTTAACATATCGTGGGTTGAACGCAACACTGTCGTAACTTCATATTTTTCTGAAATAGACTTTTCTGCAGTTTTGACATTCCGAAACAGATCTACATAATCAGTAAAAATATCCCACATGAGTTGTAAATATTTGTCTAGCAAAAGGAGATTTGGCATTTTGCAGTATCTCACAAAGGCTAGTTCTGTCAACGCAACACTGTTGTAACTTAAGTTACGACACTGTTGCGTTAAAGATAATGATAAAGTATGATGACTTCTCTCAGTGCAACACTGATGTAACTGCAATAATGTCAGTTACAACAGTGTTGCATTAAAAATCAATACCTGATCTTATTAATTCATCAATGCAAAACTGTCTTTATACAGCAATTTGTTTGTTTATATGACATCATAAATATTAAAAGGATATCTTTAAGGTATGCCTGAATTGGGGCAGCCAACTTAGCAACCTCATCGCAGATGGGCAGTATTTTTTTTTGCGAAAACTGAGCTGCATGGGCTTCAGGACATGGACAGTATGGAGTATAAACTAAGTATAACTCAGGGTGGCAAAGGCACATCAAGATCACATGATTATCGCATATTCTAAAAAGAAAAAAAAGTCCCGAACCAAGTAAGAAACTTGCTAAATCTCAGAAAAGCAAGTATCAAGTTAACAAAAGCGAGTATCAAGTTTAAAAATGTGATTATTGAGTTAAAAAAAGCAAGTATCAAGTAAAAAAGTGAGTATTGAGTCGACAAAAGTGAGTTAACAAAATGATTACCGAGTTTGTCTTAAAGTGTAATTACCTAACTCGATACTCACTTTATTCAACTTGAGTATCGAGTTAGAAAAATCAAGTATCCAGTTAACAAAAGTGAGTATTGACTTAACAAAAGCAAGTATCGAGTTAATGTCTTAAGGTGTTGTTACCTAACATGATACTCACTTTTTTCAGCTCAATACTTGCTTTTGTTAACGCATTACTGGCTTTAGTTAACTGGATACTGGCCTTTTCTAACGAGATTCTCGCCTTTTCTAACTCAATACTCGCTTTTTCTTACCTGATACTTGCCTTACCAAAAGCAAAATGCTTCCCACTTCCTGACAGGGGGACACCACAGAAAAGCATGTAAGTCAAATCACTGGGACGAAACATTTAAAAGGATGGCCACTGGTCAGGGAAAAGACAATTTTTCAAGTTCAGGGAATTATGAAAGTTGGTCAGGGAAATTTGAATAACAGAAAGTTAAGAAATTCCATAATTTTAGTCCAAAAATATTTGAGAATTTCTTTATTTGCAGCAACCTTTTTGTGATAAAATGCTAATTATTTTCTGACTTGGGGTGACCATTCTGAACAAAGATGATGTCTCTTTGCTCATAAATCTGTCTTACAGGGCCCAACTCAGTTTTCCAATGTCCAACAGTTTTCTGTTTGAGTATTGGGCATAAAAAATTGTCAGTTAACTTTTTCTGATCCTCTGGTGTCCATCATATATAGGGACATGGCAAAATAACATATTTTATCTTACATGCATAGCCTGTGCTGTACATTTCTCAACAAGTATTTCAAATGCAGAACACATAATCCTGTCATCAAAGCTCAGTTCTACAAATCAAAAAATTTTCAAGACTTGTTTTACTTTATTTGGTGGTGGAGACAGTTTAATGTGACTCTAAAACATGAGACTTGACATACATAAATGCACATTAGGTTCATCTGTGGTTAGCTACCATCTGAAAGTACCTTAACATGTACTAGCCAGTGGATCCTAACATTGTTTTTTCCTCTCTCTCTCCACCTCCCAGGGGGGAGATGGCTCAACAGGACTGCAGTATTGCTGACTTGGCACTCAAGTCTAGAGAGAATCATCCTACCAATCAACTCTACTCCCATTAAATTCAGTACAGTATCTCAGAAAGGTGTCATGGTCAAATGGTTTGACTGACTCTGTTATGGTGCAGAGGGTCTCTAGTATATCCAGGTTGGGCGATCTCGTCACTGGAGAACTCTGTCTGTCAACCCAGCAGTAAATGGGTATCTCTGTTTCGAATCAGGGAAGGATAAGAGTCAACCCAGCAGTAAATGGGTATCTCTGTTTCGAATCAGGGAAGAATAAGAGTTGACCCAGCAGTAAATGGGTATCTCTGTTTCGAATCAGGGAAGGATAAGAGTCAACCCAGCAGTAAATGGGTATCTCTGTTTCGAATCAGGGAAGGATAAGACAGTGAAAGAGGGGGATGGGCTCCACCTTTAAGATGATGTGCCCAAAATACAGTGGGCCTCTTACTACCACTGCCCCTATGGTCACTACGCTATGGCACTTTTACCTTTTATCTCAACTTGCTCCTGCTAAATCATTTCCTAAGAAGACAAGTGCCTTCCTGATAATTTTTAGCCAGCTTTTCCATTAAGTTCTTATGTCACGTTACTTTAGTTGCTTATAGGGATCATACATACAGTTCCATGCATTAACATTTGCCAGGTCCTGGAAAAGTTGTTTGAGCATGATGTCTTAGTCGAGTGTTCAAACTTCTTCGGAGGGACCTGGCAAATGTATTAACATGTATGATCCCTATTCTTGCATTTTAGAGTAGGATTCAGTTGCAAATCTTGGTGAAAATGTCTGGAAAATCAAAAAAACATTGTCATTCGTAGTGCCATGTATATCGTAACTTCAATCTGCAAATAACAGAATGGCTTTGACACTAACAAAAAAAAGAAAACAAAAATGCTTATCCCAGGGAGGGTATGTTATGTTAGGTAACATAATGTAAACAAATTACCGCCCGCACAGTGATTATATTAGGCAGGCCTAAAATGATGTTTGAACTGCACGTGAATGCCAATGTTAATGCATGGTTGAGCTTTGTTAATGAATGGCATTTAATAGCCATATGCAAGAGGTTGTATGCTAGAATATACTGTTAGTATAAAAAGTTTCTAAAATATATACTACTCAAAACGTGTTATGCATCATGCATTCATTGTCACATTAATATTCCTTTCATAATAGCACAAATTGAACTAAGCTCTCAAAATATCTTGCATCAGTTATGTACCGTATGCCACTGGGTCTCTGCCCTATGAACGATTGGCAATTATTTTGTGGATACCCCAGGCGCTAGCAAGTTTTTCAGGATAAAATTCTTATTTTATTTTTTTATTTTTTTGTAAAAGTGCCCAAAAGATTGACTTTTAACTTTCATCATGGAAAAGCAAAAGAAACATTATTTCAGCTCATGTTTGTTAAATTAATCTTGTTTGGGATCGTTGAAACAACTTTAATAAAACAAGACCTGTCAGCGGGTCAGGATAGCTCGCCTGACAGCACCTTGCCCATCACCTAGAAAACTTTAATGTAAAACTTTAACATCTAATTTTTTGTTAATAATGCCGCCAATGCTGGGAGTAGTGCAAAAGTTCTTCCTGTTCATTCGTACAGGCGAGCTAATTATGCTTTGAAAATATATCTGACATATTTATTGTTAGTCATTATTAAAATACGGCTTTCCTTCTGGCCCACAATGTGACAGCATCACTAACATGATCAAAAACCTGTGGGAGCTAGCAGCAATTGCCCATGCATTTACAACGTGCCCCTAATACAGCCAGCTCAGATCTCCCCTACCCACTCTGTTGACAATTACTACAGCACAGACTGGTCACATGTAATTAACCCTGCCTACACAGTAGATTTAGAGCTGTATGTAACAGAAGGCTTTTGATGTTAAAAATTTATGGTTTCAATTTCAAGAAGAGTTAGAATATAAATAAATGCACTTGCTTTATTGTTAATTTTTAACTTTTTTTTTTTTTTAAGTGGAATTTGTTGTAAATTTAGAATAAAAATGGGGAAGTTCCCGTTGAAAAAAATATTATTGCAAAGATTATACAATGTAGTATACCATCTTCATCCTTTTTAGTGGACTGTACACTTAACTTTTTGAAAATGTCTGCAAATACTTGTAGTAACTTTTCATCCTGATAAGCCCATAATCCAAAGGATTTATATACGGAAAGATCAAACCAATATTTAATGGCGAAAGCATCAGAGGAAAGATACTTAAAGTCATAGAAGCATCGAAAAGCTTCTTAACTGACATCTGAATTATTTTTTAGTATTTCAGCTCTTTAAAACAAGTAAAGGGTCAGAACAGTAAAAAAAATGTGTGATTACCATCATATGCCTCAGAAGTTCCCACAATCATGATAATGTGGGCTTGTTAGATTATGTGCAATAATTAGGTCAAATACCATATTAAAAGACTAATACATCTTTAATAATTAAATATTTTTCCTAGTTTCACAAATATTTTGGGAGGTTGATAGATCAGATTATGTGTCTACATCATAATGAATATAGGTATATAATTTTTGTCTGCCTTTGAAATATTTAAAGCAAAGGCCAGAATTTTTGGCTTCTCAAAGCACCCCTCCAATATACTATCACAAAATTACTGTTCGTCTTTGAGAGGTTTAGAGTTAAAGTGGTCAAAGTACCCAAATCATAAGTCCAAACTCGTAAATCATATAAACATCATATAAACATTGACGATTCTGAAATATTTTAGATACACAGACCTGGTACCCAATTTTGGGAGGTGTGATCAGGTGCTTGTGAGTAGTAAGCATCACCTGCCTTTTATAAAACACCCGCCATATCTACACACTGGTCTCATTTGACACAGGCAACGTAGACAACGTACAGGAAACTTACCTTTTCTTTTAATCAGTTTGAGTTTGTTTCAGAAGTATAATCTTACAGTCCTTCCGATCCTGGATTCTTGAAATTGGAATCAAAAGTTTTACCGAATTCATATGCATATTCAAAAAAGGCTTAAAAGCTATTTTTGGGCTACAACAACCATGCCAATGAATTGGTGAAAAACATTTTTTTTGCACTGTCTTTATATCAGATGGCATATATACGAAAAACTGATCTGACGAAGAGGTCTAACAAACTGCCTGGTCCGTTAGAATAATAATTTGAAACTAAATTAAGAAGTATGCGAAACAATTCAAGTTTTATAGTCAGAAATGTTAGTTGGCATGAACGTTGCTTTCATTGCCTGTGTTGACTGCCATACCAGTGTGATCTATGTAACTGTGGAAAAAGTCAGTGAAAATGAAAGTCCAGTATTTGAAAGCCTTTCTATGCTTGGGCTGAGGCAATCAAATTGGAAATAAGGAATGGGTAAGTTTAGAAACGGCCACGTTGTAGGTAATAACGAGGTCATGGTTACTCCCATGATACCTTTGTTGACACAGTCTTGGCTCTGATAACCCTGTGACAACAATATACTGGGTAGCAGCCTCCCTCTATCAACAAAGTCTTGATATCTGAAAACAGGCTCTAGCATAGCGGACTAGCTGAGAGACAGAAGCTCCATATGCAGGTGCTGAAGGAATATTGCTACTCAAAAATGGAAAGTAAACTATGGGAAAATTGAAGTCACCGATCCCTCTTGTCAGCCTAGTAACAAGCTTTCCATCATCTATATAGTCCAGCTGTGTTTAAGAGTACAATAATCCTATTTCCCCCTATTCCCAGATAGTACCAGAAGGGGGCAAGAGCAAGACGGTAACTCTTGAGAAGGGGGTTGGGGTGGGGAGGAGAGCCAGGGGTTTAGAAATACTAAAGTTATCCATAAAATGTATCCATTTGATACAATTGAACAAGATGATCAAAATTTAGCTTTTGTGTGTTTATTTACATAACAAAATTGACGGTAATCAAATTTTTCTGCACATACAATATGCAAAAGTAAGTGGCACATATTTAAGATTTACAGTATTTTTTAACCTGCATACTGACGCAATAAAGTTTAATATGTTATTCTGTCTCAACATCTTTCATATAAGTTTCATTAAGTCCAAAATAGTATAAAAGGTGGTCATTGTTTTATGACATTTCTTGAACATCCCTGTGTTTAAGTATGGTATTTCTTCAAATAAATACCCTTGCAATTTGCAAGTCCTAAAACGGCCTTTCAAGACAAAATCTAGGCAATAAATAGCAAATACGGGTGGTTTAAAGCCAATTGTGGTGGAGCTGGGCCATTTTTTAATAAAGAAAACAAGGGATATTTAAAATTAGAGAGGGGGCATCTATTACAAGAAATATGGAATGTAAAGCCTAACAGTTATTTAAGTTTGGTATGAATCTACACATTTCTGATGATAAAAACTCATTCTGTTGTCATTATTAATATAAACTGACATAGTATTTGAGTATTTAGTGTAAGATACGACAGTTTTGCACTTTCTGTCATGGAAAATATTTTCACTGACTTTAAAGCAACACTGCAGTAACTCAGATCAAGTGAGTTACAACAGTATTGCACTGAATCTAAAGGGACTTAAACACTAAGAGTCAATGCAACACTGTCGTAACTTAAGTTATGACAGTGTTGCGTTAAAATCTTTAAACCAAAATTGTGACATACAGTGGGAAAACTGTCGTAAGTCAAATAATTACAAATATCTTCTTTTATAACAAATGCATCTTCAAACTAGCAATAGTCAGCTAAACTAACTGTTTTTTGGAAGTAATTAAACATTATGTTGAAAAAAATGGTATAAGGGTTTTGAAGAATATAAGTTTTTTCTTGTTCCTGAAAAGTTTCTTGAAAACAAGATACGACAGTGTTGCGTTGAACCCTCGATATGCTGTAAGGGTAGTTTTTTGGGGGCTCAGACAGTGTTCTATAGGTCAATGCCTGGTTTGCTCTGCTTAACTCATTCATGCAGTGGGATAATGGACATATTAGCTGGACATTGACCTGGCGGTTATTGACCCAACCCTTAAAAAGTTAAAAAGCAGACAACAAAATTTATGTCAGCAAAATTAAAAAAAACAAAAGAAAAAAAAAAGATTCCTCCAAGCTATGATGAGCCTATAAAGTTTTAGCACTTAAAGTACGTTAAGTGCTGATGAAAAAGTTGTTGCTTCTGGATAATCTTTAGCTGCCCAGCTGAGCTCTGAGGGCCCTTGTCATAGCAGCTGCATCACGCAAAAAGTGGGCATAATGTACCTGTGATTATGGAAGACCCAAACCACTCTGTTATTGTGTATTCTAGCTGCAGCCTTCATTTTGTGTCTAGATTCCCAAGAGTCCAAGGCACATATAGATCCATATACAAGAAGGAAAGGCTCTTATCAGACTCTGGGGATCTGGCATAATGTGTTAAGCCCCCTTTTGCCTTTCACATCTCATACAGCTTTTCATTTTGCTTTAGACACACTTTTATTTTGAAAATATTAAATTTACAAATTTAAGAAAGGCAGCTCAAAATTAAAAACATTTCCAAAAATAAAATGCTAAATTTTGCCATTTTTCTGTACATAATGTTTTATTATGTTTCAGGCTGAGTATTCCAGAGAGCCAGATTCCTCCAGTGTACAAAGTAGCTCACAGACTACGACTAGACTCTGCCTCCAATGCCTGTGCCCAGCATCTGATCAACAGCCTTACTCCAGACAACTGTCTAGGTAGCATATCTCTGTCTTCACAGAGTTAACCCCCCCTTTTCTGTTTGATTCCCAGTTTGTTGTAGCTGCAAGAGTCACAGACCGAGAACCAGAGAACTGTGATTGCCATGGAAATGAATCTGTATGGCGCTGCCGACAAAATGAAAACGGTAAGGATCATTTGTTAGTCTTCCTGTTATACTGAAGGACATGTACTTTTTTCAATACATTAATTTGATAATTATGATAATGTAAAGGAAACTTTTTTTGTTGAACTTGATTTACAAATGCACTGTTTAGCATTGAATATTTCCTTTCAGTGATAAACACAAGTAAATTGCCTGTTTTACTCTATTAGAGCACAATTATTATTTTCATGATGGCTCTTTTTTCTGCTTCTGTGTATAAGCTGCATAACTATTAACATTGGGGTTTTGAAACAGGATCCGCTTTAAATAAGCATTAGCATATTTGGGAATTAAGCAGATTATGTGCACTTTGCTCCTTAACACTTTAAGTGCCAAAGAATCAGGTGACAAAATTTGCATCTGCAAAATTTGAAAAAAACAAAAACAAAAAAACAAAAAACGAAACAAAACTATTTAGTCCAAGATATATCACATTCAAAGAGAGCAAACAGAGTAGAGATATTATTATTCTGCACTATTTGATAATTCAGATATTTTCATTTTTGATGCTGTGGTAATAAACTGCTCTTTTTTGCAATAAGTGGACAGGTGTCTATGTAATTGAGCTTTTCCCATATTTATACCATAATGCCCATTGATATTTTGTAATGCACACTTCGTTCTGCTATGTGCTCCAGATGAGAAGGGGTCATAAAGATAATTAAGGGATGTTTTTCCATGAAAACATGTTGTGACCCTCCAGTAGAACCGTGTCACCGTGATGGTTCTAATGAGGGGTCACAACATATGTTTTCATTGAGAAGTAACAAATGTTGTCTCTGAATTATTCTCAAAACCCCTCCATATAGAGAGCACTGACTGCTTTCTTTCTTGTACTATCTATCTTTCTGACTTTATTTCTCTGCTCTTTATGAGAAACACAATCAGAGATTTCTTTGACTCTTAGTATTTCCATGCAGCCTGTGAATGGTAAGTATAGGGCCGCTAGTATTGCTTCTTTTCACAAAATCAGGTGCTATCTTCAGTCTCATGGTTGTGTAAAACATATTTTCTTACACCAACAGAACTAGGAGGTGACTTAAATTGTTTTCGGAGTGACTTAAATCCCCATATCAGTGTGACATAGCTTTATTATACCCCAGACGTGTATATGTCAAGCAGCCGGGCCGGGTAGCGCAATCGGTAGGGCTCCTGACTCATAAGTCAGAGGTCCTGGGTTCGAAACTCGGTCTGGCCACATACTTTCGTTTCTCCTTCCGCTGATTCAAGAAGGGCAGCTGTCAGTTACTGGCGAGAGTATGTGCACTTAGTACTGGTTAACCGCTTAGGAGGCCTAAGCCTGCCCAGGAATGGTGTGGTTAGGTTAACTGACCATCCCGACATGACCATAGCTGTTAACCGTGGACGTTAAGCACCAAATCAATCAATCAATATTTCAAGCAATATAGTTTTTGTCTTTTCATCCGTTTGTTTGTCCATCTGTCTGACTGTCCACCTGTTTGTCCATCCATCCATTAACATATAAGTTTTGAGTATAGTTTATATTCTTTGCTTATCAATGGAACCTTTTGATATGTTACTACTTAGGTTTTGTTTTAGAGTCATGCAAAATAGTTGTCATCATCTGGATGCTGCTGCTGACATAATGTCAAGGACAAAGATTTAAAAATATGGTTAGAGATTTGCATTGAATTTATAATCAAAGCTTATACATGTGTATTTCATATATCATTTGACGGTACCTTTTGATTAGGTTTGGTTCTACCTTCATGCAGAGTAGTTGACATCTCAATGCTGCAGCTTAGCTTAGGTCAAGGTCAGAAGCAAAAAAAAAAAAGATAGAAAAAATTGTAAAGTTTGTGCTTAAAGGTTATAGTCTTTCTTTGACATGTTTCTTTCCAGTATCCTTTAATGGAACCTATTCATATGTGACTAGGTTTAGCTCTTGCTTCATGCAGAATATTGACATCCTCTGGAAGCTGCTACAGATCAAAGGTCGAAGTCACAGACTTAAGAAATTGCACTAAAGTTCTATGTTAAGTTTGTATTCTTTTCTTACATTTGTTATAACTTCTGATGGAATCTTTTGATATATGATTAGGTTTGCCACTAGGCTCCATCTATTAAGTTTTGTTTCATTAGGCAGTGGCACTGTTCTAGGGTATTTGTGAGCCACCTCACTTACTGTAGAAGCACCAAGAAGGTGGATATAGTAGAATTCTTTTGAAACTTTGTAACAATGCATCTGCTACAGTGTTATATGAACCAAGATTGAACTACAGCTTCAATGGACAAGAAAATATATTAAACGTAAGAATTGTTAGAACACTACCATTGATACTTAGAGTGGCTGTAAGAATGACAGCCAGACTAGAACAGACAAGACTGGACCATGTTGTCTTTATATCACACAAATGTTAGCTGATAAATAGAACAGGGGAGATGGCCAATGAATGACATATTCTCAATAACGTAGTTTTAATGAAGTAAAAGAGTTCTTATGCCACGAGACTTTCCTGTCTGATGTGAAGAGATATCTATCTTCCATCCCGGTCCGGACTGTTAGTCAGATTAAGTACGATAGATACAGACAGATTTTCAGACTCAGTAAAGGCTTGAGTTGCCAATAGATGCAAGCCTGACTCTTTTGACAGAATTCACATATAAAGTAGCCTTAAGTGTAGGCCTTTTGATGTTTTAAGACTACGAAGATGGTGTTTTTCCTCCATTTTTACAAGAAGAGCAATTTTATGACTTCCTGTTTTTTACCCTGGATGACAAAGCCCTTCCAAAATGGGTTATATTGTTTTGGCCTGAGTTTTAGAGTTGACCAGCAATTGAAAAGGGAGGCAATAATGAAAATACCTGAGTGGCTTCCCCTAAAGTTTACCCACTTACCTTAAACTGTGTGGAAAAATGAGTTGTCAGTAAGAAAAAGGATGTGTCTAAATTTATTCCACCCCCCCCCCCCCCCCCCCCCCTCCCCACTGCCTACACTCACTTTGATAGGAATTATCATCAGCACTAGCTTCAGCAAGGACTTCTCAGCATGTTTTAAAGTTGTTCCATTTTGACATGGCGACCTAGACCTGGGTGCAAGTTTTACTACAAAAACTTAGCATCTTCACAATAAGGTTTGAACGTTTACTTCTCATATGCATCACATGGCATTTAACTGGCTACCAACTTATATTAGGTAAACTGCGCTGACCTTGCGTTCAAGGTCACATGTCCATGTAAATTTCAAGAAAAATTCCCAGTCTGCTAGCCATTAGCTTTCCCCATACTATTTGTAAATGCATACCCCATAGAAGTGGAGAAAAAAATGGTGAAGGTTTGTGACTTTGACATTCCATTGTTTTACTGAAGAAACCTGTATCTGACTGAGTCAGTGGTATTAAACAGAACTCATTGAGTCTACGATTCTGCAAGACGTATAGTGCTGTTATGAGCATGAAGATATAATCTCAGCCTGAAGTGATGAATATTCCTCATGCAATCAAAACTAGCCTAGCCTGGCTCAGAAGTGACTGCATAGAGTGTAACCAGAACATCTCCCATGAGGCAGTGAGATATAGTGTATAGTAACTGAGAGGGGTGTTCAAGAGCTGTATCTGTTAAGGTGAAGCAAGGGCAAAGCAATTTCTTATTTAAGGTGTATGGGTACACCTTCCATGATTTTCCACTCTTTTTATCTTGCCTGGGACTAACAGAAGCAAGATATAGGTAATACTTTCCCAGTGTTGTCATGGGTGGTGGCAGCAGTGTAAACTTGGTGTCAAGTTTTCTGGTTAAGCTCTGTTTGGTAACAGTGCACTGTTAGGCAAGACATAGCATTCCCTGGCTTCTTACAAGACATAGCATTCCCTGGCTTCTTACAAATGAGAACAACTTTCTTGACTTCCTGTTTAGTTCCTTGGACAACTTTGACAGGAGTCAAAATACTTCATGAAAGCAAAGTTAGAAAAATGTAAAGTTTTTGTAGGAGTAGGAGATTTAGTATTGTGTCATGGTGATATACCATGTTTTTGTTAACATATTTCTCTTTACAGATCCAGTGATCGCCTGGATAGTCTGTGACAGGCTGCGTCACACAGGTTTATCTCTACCATATAAGGATATTCTGTAATGTTTATATTATGAAAATTCCAGACTGTAAGAACTACAAATGCACCATGGTTTCACTGGCTGATGCTGTGGTTCTTAAAGGAAATTTTATGAGACAATTCAATAAATAGAACCACTTTACATAAATGAAATTCATATAGATGTTTTTTTTTCATGGCAATTCTAACAACAGGCCACAACAAAGTTTAGAAGCCACTTTCCTGTGCAGTCCAGACTTAAATTTATAGATGAAAATAAAGAAAGAGTTTTAGAATTTTTAAAAATTTTACTCATATTTTACTCACATTTAAGATTTTACTTGCAAACACCAACAGGCAAGTGGAATTTTACACCCCCATACACCAGTAAGTGGCTCCTGTTGGTGCTAACCTTATAAGGGATGAGAGCATGTTATTTTGTGAATAGTTAAGAAATTATCTCAGAATTATTCTTCAATGAATTTCAACATTCCTTACTTTGTTCTATGACAATTATCAGTATCAAGAGCTAAGCGGTCACCTTGTTGATGCTGAAGAAGCTGAAATAATTGTAAAAAGGAAAACATTTTTTTATGGCATCAGAGAGCAGCCTTCATGTGTGTATACCTTAATGACCCTAAAATTTCGTACACTCGTAAGTCAGACAATTATTGTTTGAAAATTCTTAAAATGTGGATTTTACACACGTTAATGCATCCAAATTATGCTTAGTGAATGGCAAACATTGCTCAGACCTGTCTGTCCGAATATTTTGGGTCAATACGGTAGTCTGGTTCAGACATATCAAGCTCACTGTTACATTACATGCAATTGATCATACCGGTAATAGATTTAAAAAGTGCATCAGGCTGGTCAAGGAAAATAGTTAGCTCATATTAAAAGACAATTTTCTCATGATTGAGACAGCTTTAAATATTAACAACAACATAAGAAAGATATTGCGGTCATTAATTTGTACAATTTGACATGCATATAAACATGAATTAAAGCACCACAGTAAAATCCGTTTCACATTAAAAATAGGAAGATTAGTTTGGCTGGTTGGATAAGGGTTTACCAGTTTGATGGATGGATTCATGGATGATGATCTTGTGTTTTACAGTCCTTTTAACAACATTTAAGTCATTTCAATCCAATGAAAAATAGGACAGATGATGATATGATTGAAATCATCCGGAGGCTGGAGAAGAATCATGACCTGGGCAAGGCTCAAACTCACAAGTCCCAACCATGCAGCAAGATTTTTGTGTATAAAAATGCTGTACGCAATTCTTTTGTCAACAGTTTTAGAAGATTTAAGTTTAAAAATCATACAGAAATTTTGTAAAGTAAATGAGAAGGCAGTAATCAGGGTCCGAGGTTATAAAACTTGAGAATAATCTCAAACTCAAAATCAAGCACACTGATTGGCTCCGAAGCAGCCAATCAGTGTGCTTTATTTTGAGTTTGAGAATGTACTCAAGTTTTATAACCTCTGGGCCAGGAAATAACACTATGAGTTTACACATCAGACTTTTATGTAGAAAAAAAAGCATTCAGTTACAAATATATAGAAACAGCGAGTCAGATGAATAAACTTCAGCTGATACACTATTTAGTTCAACCAATTGTGAATGTGGCTAATGCCTGCATTAGTTCTTTTTACAAAAACCTTTTGGGAAAACCAGCAGTTTCCTCACAACACCAGTCCTATGCATTGAAATAGTAGCTCGTCTGTTGTATCAAAAAAGTGTCACATAGTTTACACATGGCAGAGCACTGAAAAGACCCAACCTTCAATAAACAGAAAATTTATTTGCCATTCCTTTTGTTCCAGATATGTTGCAAACCAACCCTTAAATGAACTAAATTAACATTGATTCGAATACTAAAAATTTTAGTAGATGAAATCCATTTGATTTTGTAAAACTGATAAAATTTTTACATAATTATTGAACAAATATTTCTAAATCTTCAAAATTGAACATGTTCCTACTTGAAAGTGAAATTTGTTTACAACATGTACTTTGTCTCAGAAAATGTGAAAATGGATATTAAAGGAAGACTTTGTATTTGGTGGTTCATTTAGCAATCATGGCAATAGACTTATTTATAAATTTGGTTGCTGTCAGTATTGTCAGATTCTGACACAACCTTATGATTTTTGTCTTGCCTGCCTTTAAACAGTGGCAAGACATAGGTTTTACTTTTCTATCAGTAGTATTGGCTTCATCTTTCATCAATTTGTCTGGTTTAGCCCTGTTTGTGACAATGCGCAGACAGGCGAAATACTGCTTTCCACAGAGTTCTAGACAAAAGAAGCAATGGTACTTGTTCAAAATATCTCCCAAACATCATGTGCACTTCAGTATATACCCACATTGAAATTATACATTCAGATATTTATGTGCACACCTAATCACTAACATGGTCATTTAGAGTGGAAATATTAGATATTAATGTGATCATCAGAAACAGGAATCTAGTTTGCAAAGTTTCGAATTTCGCGTTCCCCTTAATGGGTGATTTCTTTTGAGAAATGCCAAAACTATTTTGTGATAGATCTAGTTTGTTTTCTCAAAACTTTACTATCATAAAATTGTATGAAATAAAACTTTGCATAATTTCAAGCTCTGTAATATTTTGATAAGTCTAAACTATTTTGTTTTCTTAATATAATTCAAACTGATCCAGCAAAGTCTTTTGTCTGTACACATTCTGCAAGAATACAAATTCTTTTTTAAACATTCTGGATATCTAAAAATTGAAGCTTAAATGAGACAGTGTCCTTTATACTGTGTAGCGAGTCTTAAAGTTGCAAGCAAAAGATTTATAACACAAAATTTCTGGAAGATGTATTCTGCAGAAGAAAATATTTATGTGAATCAAAGGGCTGCTAAAACTTGAAAACTGAAAATTTAGAAATTTGAATTTGACTAAAAATTTAAAAATTTGAATTTGAAGTTTTTCAGATTTGAAATTTCATGGAAAATTCAAGCTGTCCATGGCATGTCAATATTTTCTGGATTTAAAGTCTGGGTGCTTAAGTTCAGCAACCCCACCTAAACAAAAAGAAAGAAAGAAAAAAAAAAATAATAATAAGAAAAAAAAAAAAAAAAACCTGAAAATTAACTTTGAGTTGAAATTGCTTTTAAACTGTTTATGGCACATGGAATTGCAACAGAACCAGAAATTGGGCTGTGGATCATAGCTAGAAACAGCTTTTACCTTGCGTCAAAGATGCCATGAAATTTTTGGCATTTGGTTGTCGTACTTATATTGGCTTTAAGTGAGGCAAGGACCTACTTTGCTTGCAGTAGATGCAGGTGGGGACTGTTTGTTCTGGTGTCTATTCTGTCTCTTCTGTCTCCCTTCCTTTAGAAGATGGCTGGATATATACTGAAATATTGTCTCAAAGTGTCGTTAAACCAACCATTCAAAATACTTTGTCAGATGACTGTTAAATGTGAAACAATCAGTTCATGCCAGGCAATATTTCAAAGCAGTCTTTTCTTTTCATAAGAAAGATGGCAACATTATAACATGCACTGAAACACCCAAAACAGCAGTGTTTTACATTAATAACTTCTGCTTGTAACTTTAAGACTTGGTATTGTCAGAGAAAAATTAATTCTGATTCTCTTAGTAGATGAAGTTTACAAAGGTGGTCTTTTATATTTCAGGAGTGAGATTATTTGCGGCAGACGAGTGTTTCCGACAGCGAGTTGACACATATATTCTTGACAATATTGCTGAGGTTACCAATACCAAACATTTCTTTACATTGCCCAGAGTTGCTGTGGAGATTGTTGGTAAGAGATACAGTATTTATTTAGAAATGCTCTCACATCATTCTTTGAACTCAGTGGGAGCTATATTTTTGAAGCAAGTATAAATGCATTTGCACAGTATTTTCAGGGTGACAAGATTTCGGCCATATTAATTTGATTAGATGATTGAGGATAATCTTAGGCTCAGATGAATTTTATATCTGTAGAAAAAGAACTGTAGTGAAAGTCATTGTGAACGAAACAAAAAAGGAGTAAGCTCTGGTGAAAAAAGATTACACAAGGAAGCTGTAGAATGTGATGTTAGACTTTACTTCTAACTTCTAGGAAACGATGATGAAATGATGAAGAAATAAGTGTCATTTTACTCGCTTCAAAACAATATGCTATCAATTAAAATGATGTTCCATATTACCATTCAGACCTAATTAGCCCACATGCCCCAATAAGCGTATATCATGGTAATTTCTGATGCATCTGACCATAAGGGCGTATATTTTTCTGGTTCATCCATTTATTTGTTTACAGAGAAAATGCTATAGAACCTTTCAGTTTTCCCTTGCAAATCTTCTCTATCCTCGTATGAGTCCTAGCAGCTTTTGTCCGTTGTTTTACCATTAAATTTGTTTCTTTTATATCATATATAATAATTCTTTGAAATGTTTGCTTACAAGAAAAAGTTTACAAGTGTTTGCCGCCATTTTGACAACATTAAGCGCACCGGGCACTTATATAGAGCCTTTAATGGTAATGAAATAACTCAGGTGAGAGGATTTCCATTTTGTTTCATTCGACAATTTATCATGTCACAAATGTATTTCTATATCAGTTGCTGATGACGAAGTCGTGACCAACGCAGACAACAGTCAGATGTTGCCATTGGTGATGAACTGGGTCAGAGGTCATATGTCATCTGCCAAGAACACCTTAGACAGAATGACAGAAGATGTAAGTATAGGTGTATGAAGAGACATTGCTGGGTTCTAATGAGGGGTCACAACATATGTTTTCAATGAGAAATAAAGAAAATTATCTCTGAATTATCCCTGTTACCCCTTCTTATCTGGAGCTCTGGAAGAAGTACATTCATTACTTGATTGATTTGGGGTGTTACAGTCCTTTGAGACAGTTTATCTGTATTAAGTGTCATTTAGAGAGAAGGAGAAAAGGGAAAGATGCTAGTCCTGCTGCAATGACAGATTGTCCTTGCCATAACTTAGTCAATACTTTTGAAAGCCTCAGAGCCTGGGCTTTTCACTGCACCCAACCACCATAACTAAGACTGGTTTAGATATTTGGGATAATTCTAGAGGGGAAAACCCTGTCCTGTTACCAAATTTATCATATGACGTCGCATCTGAGAGTGTAATAAAGCCGTGCATTAAAAACGATAATCCACTAGTGGATTAAATATGCAAATTACGTCGTAACGTAATTTGTTGACGTCCATAAAAACATCCCGTTTTCTAATGGCGAAATCGTGACGTTTTAATGCAAAATTTGCTAATAAAGTGCAATTTTAGTGTCATATGATAAACAGAATCTTGCATTCGTGCTCTTGTATTATTGAATTTATTAAACTCGTTGGGGAAAACTGATAGGATGCTCGGCATAGCCTCGCATCTTATCTTTATCCCCAACTCGTTTAATAAATTCAGTAATACATGAGCACTATATAAGATCCTCTATGACTACAATACCTGAAATTTCTTCAGTCCAGTTTGAGATTACACTATGTGCTAAAGCTTCATATTCTTCACAATGTTTGGATAATTCACTGAAAAAGCTAGTTCACCCATAATTGCAAAGTTGAGCTAGAATGAGACTGCAATAAATACCAGCCCTTAAATGGGTACCTGTTTCGAATTTAGGAAGGTAAATAGCAGTTAAATGGTTACCTGTTTCCAATCAGGGAAGGTAAATAGCAGCAAAAAGAGACGGTTGGACTCTCATCACTGTGCCCAAGGTTTGATGTGTGATGTGCCCCAGCAATTAACTGCCCCAAAGGGCAGTAGGCTGAGGGAAACTGTTACCTTATAAAATAGTTATTGGATGCATTCCACAGTGTATAGTAAATTTCATTATATAACTCTTCTGTCAATTTTAGTAGAAGACATGCTGCATAATTGTTATGCCCATACTTCCATACATTCCATAGATCTAAATCACAATATGGAATAGCATGCAAGTGTGTGCACTATGTATATCTTCTTGTCTTTGGTTGCTACCACATCTCTGTTAATAAAAGAACACATTTTGCAGGAGTGTTTTTTGTAACACATTCCTTATTTCTCTGTATTCATTATTGCTTCACCTATGATTCTGGCATTTCAGTGGTAGTTTCATCAGCAGTAATGTTGGCTTTTATTTCCTGGGTGGACTGTGTGACAGTGCACATCGTTCTGGGTTTGATTTCTTCTTATTCTCCTGCTCCTAAGTCATGGTGACAAGTCTGAAATGTGCTGCATAATTGTAATGCCCATACTTCCATACATTCCACGGAAACAGTACACTGTGAAATAGCATGCAAGTGTGTGCACTGATATATTTACAGTGTCAAGTTTCTTCTTGCTCAGTTCAAGCATGACAAGGTGGCAAGCCCTAATTATGCTGCATAATTGTTATGCCCATACTTCCATACATTCCACAAATATATTTCACTGTATGGAATTGCATGCAAGTGTGTGCACTGATTTGTTTATAGTGTCAAGTTTCTTCTTGCAGAGCAGCCCTGGATCCAGGGGTTGGACTTTGGGGCTTCAGCCATCTGGGCCTCTGTGTAATTTAGAGTAAAGAGGCCCCCAGATAATAAGGAGTATCTGATAACAGATAGAGATTATTTATCCATATGGCCTCTGTGAGGCGATTCCAATGAGATTTCAAGACAAAAGAGACATTAAAATTTCTCATCACATTGATCCCTAATAATGTCAGATATTGTCAACCCCCCCCCCCCCCCCCCCCACCCCCAACACACACACACACTCATATATATAAATACATCTCAGCACCTCCAAGCCCTATCTTTTATATAGATCCCCAACAGTATGTGGTGGTCTGGATCTGGTCCTGCTTAGTTAAATCATGACAAGGTGGTAAGCCCTAATTATGCTGCATATTTGTAATGCCCATACTTCCATACATTCCACAGGTATTTTACACTGTATGGAATTGCATGCAAGTGTGTGCACTTATTTGTTTCTTGTAGACATAAACATAATAGTACTAGCGTATCTTTGCCAGGTGCGTAGATCCAGAGGTCCTGGGTTCAATACCTGGTCCAGCCACTTACTTTTGTTGCTCCTTCCCCTGAATATAAGAAGGGCAGTTGCCAGTTACTGATGAAATTAAGTGCACTTAGTACTGGTTAACCGCTAGGGAGGTCTAAGCCTGCCCGAGATGGTCCCGACAGGACCAGAGCTATTTTCTGTGGACGTTAAACACTAACACAACCAACTTCATAGGCAGTATATCAGAGCCCAGCATTTATGATGAAGTAAGCTGGATAACAATACTTATAATGCCCATACTTCCATACATTCCACAGATAAATTCACACTATGGAATAGCATACAAGTGTGTGCACTACAGTGTCATATCCTTCCGATCCTGGTGTTTCTTGAACTCTTCTTGTGTTTCTTCATTTGCTGTGATGGTAATACTTTAAACTCAGAAGTACCATATGAGCAGCGGCACGAGAAAACCAACAAAGTGGCTGTGCGCCCAGTGCAGACTCAGATCAGCCTGGGCATCTGTCTAGTCAGATCAGACTCTTCCCTGAGTGCTGTAAAGGTAGCTAAGGGTCTAAGCTACCTTTACGTGGACAATGAAGACTCTGATCAGACAGGGCGGATGCCCAGGCTGATCGGAGGGGCTGGGCATACAACCATTCGTGTTACCGCTCATATATTCATTTGTTATAAAGGATTTCCCCCCTCTAAAACAATCCCATAAACCTAGAAGATGGATCTAGATTTTTAGGATTGTTTTGGAAGCATAATCTTTCTTATAGCAGAATTACAATTTACGCAAGACTGATTAGGATATTTAAGGTCATTTCAAAGGGGAAGAAAACCTGTCTGCAAGCCAAATAAATATTATGCAGATGAAGTGTGGTGCTGTGTGATATTTGGCATAATGCCCATACTTCCATACATTCCATAGATAAATTTCACATTATGGAATAGCATGCAAGTGTGTGCACTACTACCATATATTGCACATTTCTGTTTCATTTTAATCATGGCCAGGCATCAGATTATGTCTCTATTATGCCTACTTGATGTGTTAAAATTCCAAATGTGATGCATCTCAGTACATGCAGAGCCCATACTTCCATACATTCCACAGACTATTCTTCCATTATGGAATAGCATGCAAGTGTGTGCCCTACTGTGCTACACTCTTTTTGCTCCTTTCAACTCGTGCCAAATGGGTCTTGGCAAACAGTGTAGACCAAGATAAGATGTCATCTGTCTAATTGAGCTGTCATTTTAAAGAGTCAACTAGGTATTAATGTTTGAGCTTCAAACAGGAAGAAGTTTGCTCTTTCAAAGTCTTTAGCCAAGGTTTGTTACCAGTAGACTTGACGCACTTCATTCCAGCAAATGAGCCAACTCCAGAAACCCATTCCCCAGCAGCAGTACTGAATAGGAACGTATAACAGAAAAAAGGTCCCAATCCTCCTAATCTTGCTCAAACAAACTGTGCTACAATCTTTAGGTCACAAGAAGGAGTGTTGCACAGGTTTTATAAATATTGCAACTGAGCATCTCCTCTCAATACCCAAAACTTGATACAACACATCAACACGATTTCGCATACATGTACTTTAGTTTTGGTTATAATTCTAATGCCCATACTTCCTTACATTCCATGTCAGTTCTACAGCATGGAATAGCAAGCAAGTGTGTACACTAAAATTATGGGAATTATGTCATACATTTATCTTGAATACATTTCATGTTGCACCAAAGATGTTAATAACTGTGAAAAGTTGACGTCAAGTTTCTGTTGAAACCAAAATTGAAGAGCTGGTCTGCGGACACAGTAATTCTAATGCCCACACATACTCACATTCTGTGAATTTCTTTTACATACACGGAATAGCAAGCAAGTGTGAGCACTAAAATCATGGCAACAGTGTTCCAGTGACACCGAATAAGAGGATCAGAAGCTAGCATTAACTAGCTGTCTTCAAATAAGAGGACATAGGTATCTCATTGTCAGGAGATGCATCTACTGGATTTGTTCCCTTGGGTTATTTTTGGATTGATATGAGAATTGAACTAAACATTAAAAGATTTGTGGGGGGAGCATACTTATAGGGTTGCTATTCTGATCCAAAGTTCACTCTTGCATGCATTCCTTGTACTTGATTCAGCAAGGTATAGCGAGCAAGTGTGTACACTGGAGTCTTGTCTAATATAGTGCACCATATGTGGGATGATGGATGGGTAGATAACTTGGCGGTTTTACTGTATTCCTTCTAATAAATGCCACTTCTCAAATGAAGATTCAGATAGAATCTCAAACTCCAGTGGAAAAAAAAATTGCATGAAAAGGCACTACCATTATAAGGGAGATAACCAGAGAAGAAATGTGCTTCCCTCTCCTACGATTAGCGCTACTCTAAAAGAAAAGAATTTGCTCTCTCTAGCAAATTCTTTCCTTTTAGAGTCTAGAGAGCAAATTCTTTCCTTTTAGAGTCTAGAGAGAGCAAATTCTTTCCTTTTAGAGTCTAGAGAGAGCAAATTCTTTCCTTTTAGAGTAGCCCCGTATAAGAAGGGAGACAAATATTTTCATTTCAAAGTGATCTCTCTTGGAAGTTTATCCCCATACACACAAAATTCAGTAGCCTCTGACAAGGCAAGAAGCTTGTATTATAGGTGCTATCAGAGTACCATCGTTTATATGCAAAGTTTAAACACTGTTTGCAAATTTAACTAATCAGTTTTTGACACTTGTAAGTGAATAACAGGATGACATATTTTGCTGCTATAAGTTTGGAATATCTTAGGGCTCTGGGGCCTGCCCTGAATATACTATGATAGTTGTGCCGAGTGTCCAGTGCCCATACTTTCACACATTCCATATCTTATGATCAGTATGGACTAATGTGGAAATATGTGCACTTGAACCTCTCCAATAGGGAAAAAGGGGGTAGCCACATGCATTTCCCATCCCCTAGGTTTAAGCGAGACTTAACTCCTTCCTTTGAAGTGTCTGTTGCTACTTGAGGATTCAACATCTCAGTGCCCATACTTGCTCACATTCCATAATCATAATTTAATATGGAATAGCAAGCAAGTGCGTGAACTAAGTTGTTTTCTTTTGCTCTTTCTTACTCAAAAGTATTCCAACATTATGGGAGTTGTTGTTACACTATAAGATTTTTTTTATCGAAAGTGTATTGTCTGCACGTACCAAAATGTATGTTTTATTCAAAGTTTATGAAGTGAAAAAGGCAGAATTATCATCTCAAAATGAGATAGGCCCTGACATGACAAAACCAACAAAGTGGCATGTGTGCCCAGAGAAGACTCAGATCAGCCTGGGCTTCTGCCCAGTCTGATCAGAATCTTCACTGAGCACTTAAAGGGTAACTAAAGGTGTAAGCTAGCTCGATGCTGACAGGAAAGACTCGGATCAGACTGGGTGGATGCCCAGGCTGATCTGAGTCTTTGCTGGCGGCACATGCCACTTTGTTGGTTTTGTCGTGTCACGGGCCAAAAATTTCTGAAAAAAGATTCTCTGGCATCGACAAATGCACAAATCAGAGAAAAGAAAGTAGCACTGTATGATCTGGGTCTATAATGTTTACTATTATGTTTACCCATAAAATCTAGTGTGGTATAATTTTTGCTGCAAAAAATTAGAGGAGCTTTTGCACTGCAGGTAAATTACAAAGGACGAGTTGCGTTAAGGTGCGATAACGGCCCAATTTTTTCGCGAAATTTCAAAACGGAGTAATTGAAAAAATAAAGTCTGTTTTAAACAGGCCAATCCTTATATTTTGAAGATCTGTTCATGTATTTTTGACTATCTTCCTAGAAATGCGTCATTTTTTGCCTCAATCTATCCTAGAAATGGCCAAAACAGCAAAAAGTGACCAGTTTGCGAACTTTAACATCAGCGAAAAGTATCAGCGCAGGCGAGACCCAACTTAAAATTTTGACAAAAGGCGTCTTTTAATGAAACAAACATACTATCAAAATATCTACTTGGGTCTTGGCTGCGCTGGGTTTCAAAAATTAACTTTTCCGAAAAAATTATCGCTGAAGTTGGCATGTCTACTGTTTAGCTACGGCACCGGCGGTGCGTTTGTTTACATCAAAGCGGCACGTTGTGTACACATGTAACCTCTTCAGACTGTTTTAAATCAGATTGTTTTGTCACATGTGTGGGAAATTTTTATTGATGAGCGTTATTTATCATTTTGCTTTTGTTTATCATAAGTTCAAAACAAAAAAAAATGCAGAAGAGAAATCGATAATCTGTAGTACTGTTGGTGTTAAAGTTTATATACTTTAAAATAATGGTCTATAAATAGAATCACGGGTTGGCTTAGCGGTTTAACTGACTGTTCCATAAAGCAAGTTTCTTTTAAGTTGAGAGATCGATCCCTACTTGAGGCTTTATCTTTTTTTTTTTTTCATGATGAAGCCCACTGGTCTACCGCCCCTCGCACCATCCACAAATTCGCAAGGCCCATGCAGTTGAAGTAATGTCTTCACACTTAACACCAAAACAATGCTATAGAACCATGTCAAGAAGACCTATCTGGAAAAGGGACAGCTTATTACTGAAGACATAAATACATAGGCGTAGAAAAAAGGTGTGTGTGGGGGAGGCCCTCCAGTAAATCAGTAAATGCATGGCACCCCAATCCTCATGCCCTGCCCCCTTCCCTTTAAACAATGGTTGTGTACGGTTTGCCGGGGGCTGCCCCTTCCCCTCAATAATTTTGAAATGCATAGTGCCCCTACATGCCCCCCCCCCCTCCCCCCCCCCGAAAAAAAAAGAAAATTTGGTTGTTTACGGTTTGCAACCCGCTCCCTCCTGCTCTCTCCCCGCCCTACCCCCCCCCCCCAAATACCACTTTAAGAGAAATCCCCCCCCCCCCCCCCCCCCCCCAAATACCACTTTAAGAGAAATTATACGAAGTTCACGAAAAAAATGTACCTCCTGAAATACATCAATCACATATAACCAGGGCTGTGGAAAAATTAAAAATTGCACTGATTGTACTTATCCTGGGATAAGTAAATGGTCAGGCTTTTAGGCCTACTTGTCTAAATAAAACTTAACTTGTACCAATGAAATAACAGAAGTTACATCTCTGTGTTATTCGGGGGAATAAATAAGGGGAGTATTTTGTGACATCATTTCGACTAAATTACCAGCTTTTCGTTTCCTCTTTCATAGACCTACTCTTAGAGGAAAGAATTTGATACCTCTGGGAGCAAATTCTTGAAGTGAAGAGTAGTGTCTATTGGGAAAGGGTTTCAGAAACAGGGAAGCCACCCTCTGTTTCCAAAAGTAAGCTCCATTCAAAATATGGCAGTTGTATTCAGTCGACGCAAAAGAGATTTATGTATATTTATATAGAATACATGACATCTGTAATATATAACTGCATGATATACTTGTATATGGACAAGTAAATTTTTCACTTGTCCTTAGTAAAATGGGGCAACTAGGACAAATCGGTCACAGTATTTCCACAACCTTCATGTAACACAAAACTTTGCTATGATCAGAGAGTAATCTGAAAAGAAAACTCATTGGAAGGTACTCAGGTAACAAATATTTTATTAGAAAAAAAAATAATTTGATATCATTTTCCGTCCCATTGTCAATCACAAAGACTTCCTTAAGCGTACGAAAACAGAAACGCATATACACCCTAACACACAACAGGACTGCAAGAAGCTCGTTTTCTCTGGGTGAGTCATTCTCTTTACAAAATGTTCCCGTGTGGCTGGAATGAACAAGGATTCTTCTTCCTGCCCATACTGATGAACGCAAACACAGTTACCAGATGCGGCTGTGATTACACCTAAGGTAGCATTACATGTAAAAGTAAGTCGGGCAGGCATTGGCGTTTTACAGAAAATGTCGTGATGTGAGCTTGTGTTAATTCTCATCACAAAAGTCCTTTGAGTCTCTTTAAATGTAGCTATAATGCAATGAGAAGAGGCAAGCTTTGAGGTGGCTTTGCAATAAATATAGGGTAAAAAATGATTAGCAGTTTTATTGCCCGAGGGGAGCCGTAATGAATATAGAACCACACTGTCCACCTGAAAGTTTGTTAGAAATAATCCGATGGATAAGCAGAGCTAGCAAGTTACAAAACGGTACGCAGCCTGAAAAGGGTGCATGGGTATTAACCGTAGTGTCCGCCTTTTTTACACGTAGGGACAAGTTTCGTGACTTCCTGTTTCATTCTATGGAATAATAATAATAATAATAATAATAATAATAATAACAATAATAAACATCCAAAATGTTTCTACTTTGAAAGGAAAAATTTGCTCGTGTTGGTGCAAATTTTCCCAAATTGCCCCGTTTTAGCAGGGTGGTACAAAAGAAAATAGAATCTATGGTGATCAGGACTTACCGAGGATAATCAAATATACTTAGGCTATGCTTGGGCGAATGTGATTTTTTTTTTTTTTTTTTTTCATTTGAAGTTGAGTTTGAGAAAAAGCATATGTGGAAAGCCAAAGCTGAGATGAGCTTAGTCATTCAAGCAGTCCCGGCCAAAGTAACGCATGTAGTCATCGAAAGTGAAGGCTCTAGTCTGAATGAACTGCCCGTAACTACAGGCAGATCTGAGTCTTAAGTTCGTTTTTGCACAAAAGGTGCACAGAGGAGTGAAAAAGGTAAAGGTTTCTCATAGCCTAGTGGCCGCAGGAGCAGTGGCGGTAACAGACCCACTCTATCTTGGGCACAGCATGAAAGGCGGAGCCCATCTCTCTTCTAATGCTGCTTCTTCTTCCCTACTTCGATACACGTGCGAATGTGAACATGCACGGACACATATGAACCATGTGGGCGCGGGCGTTTAATCACAGAAGTCTGTAGACAAAACATGACACAGAGGTGTTCAAGTTGGTTACTAACCTGAGGGAAACAAGTAAGCGAAGTGTGCAGGGCCTCAGTCAATACAACACATATTTAGCAATATTAAACCATACAGTATATTTATGCAAGTTGTCTGTCATTATTGACAACACAATCAATCATTTTATCCATTTTCGGAATACCTGCTCGGGTACTATTCAATCTATCAGTGGGCTATCATTCTCTCAAAGTAGGGCAAAGGTAACTTCAGGTTGCCATGACAACCTACGTTCTGGCCGGTTCATAGACGACCAAAAAAACAGAGGGGAAAATGGACAAAACCCTGCTTGTTTACACACTGAGCAGGCAACCAAGCAGTTGCCTTGTTATCTCATGATCTAGGTTTTATGGACGGACAAATGGACAGAAAGACGGTGTGGCTGATGGATGAATAACAATAATACACCCTAATCTGGTCGAATATCTGTAGGACATAATAATGGATTACCTTATTGGATTTATTCTAAAACTGTAGCTGACAAATATCATCAAAATTAGAATAGGTAAGTATCCAGTATCCATTTTTGATGAGGGTCGGTTTGCAAAAGCTATAAGAATTTAATAAAAGTGATAAATCATCAATATATTATTTTTTTATTTTCGTTTTTTTAATGGCCTCAGCAGTGTATTAATTAAGGTATTAAGGTATTCCCAAGTGAATAAAAAATTTTGTGGCATAAACATAACAAAATACTAAAACAAAATTGATTTATTGCTTATCGTCCACGGTAAACAACTATGGTCATGTCGGGACGGTCGGTTAAACTAACCACACTATTCCTGGGCAGGCTTAGACCTCCTAAGCGGTTAACCAGTTCTAAATGCACATACTTCGCCAGTAACTGACAACTGCCTTTCTTGAATCAGCGGAAGGAGAAACGGAAGTATGTGGCCAGACCGGGTTTCGAACCCAGGACCTCTGACTTATGAGTCAGGTGCCCTACCGATTCCGCTAAGCGGCCCAGCTAAAAAAAATAATAAATCTGAAAAAATGAGTAAGATTGAAAATTTAAAGAGTAACTACACTTAAGGAGCTGATCCCAAACCCTATCCCCAACATCAAAAGGAAAGTTGTTGCCATGGCAACGTCAATCATAACACGTTAATATATTAAATCATATCTGTGACTATCACATGTAATTTGTAAACATCATATAACAGTTTAAACAAGTCAAATAAAGAATAAAATGCAGAAATACTGCGAAATACGTTAAAAATGTTTTAGAAATGTGAAATTTTTGAGGTTGTTACCATGGCAACGGCAACCATAACGCGCTTTAAATATTATGTAAATTATATATTCTTTAAATACTTCCAATAATAGATGTTACAAATCAAATCGAGAAAATCCAGCATGAAATACTGCAAAAATAAAGTTAATTAAATGCTTTAAAAATGTGTTATTAGAAATTGTTGCCATGGCAACAACAAATATACCACAATTATATTATTACTTTTTTCGGTAATTATTACAGTCATACATCCTATAATAATTTAAACATTTATCTTTTATATGCTACAAAAGTTTTTATATTTGATTTACAATGGTGTTACTTTGACTATTTCTGTGTGTATTTTAGTTGTAAAAGGCTGAGTTATTGCCCTTTAGTACTCAGTAGTCTGACGTCATCATTGTCAAATATGCACGAGCATAAACACTAATTAATATTGTCATAGTTTAACTTCATAAATACTCGATGCGTAACCCAGAGGAAAAAAACCGCTAATAAATTCTTCCCCACTCCCCTTTTTTTATCCAAATTTCCTGCTTGCTACCACACATTACAAATGACAGAAATTCTCAGAAATGGGCATCAGTACTGGAATAAAAATTATACTTCTTTTAATTAGAGTTACCTAACTAATTTTTTATGACAACAAAAATCATTTCTGACATGGGGCCAAAATCGGCCCTTATTGCACCTCGTCCTTTGGCTATAAGACGGGTTCCCCTCTAGAATGACTGATCCTTATTATCAAATCAAACATAAATAATTCTGCTAAAAAGTGGGTTTTGCCCTTTCAATAGAGGTTCTAATATAAGGTAAAAATTTTGACACTGAAAATGATCATGGTGCCCTCAGAATGGAACACTTTGGTTAACAATGCAATATGGCGTTCAAATGATGCTGATGGAATGGCAAACAGCACTGACCCAGATCAGACTGCTCCTTTAGAGCAGTCTGATCTGGGTCATTGCTTTTTGCTCAGACTTCTGGATTTAACATAGATGAGACAAATTCAACAATACTTCGATTTAACATAGATGAGAAAAATTTAACAATACTTCGATTTAACATAGATGAGAAATATTCAACAAGACTTCGATTTAACATAGATGGAAAAATTCAACAATACTTCGATTTAACATAGATGAGAAAAATTTAACAATACTTCGATTTAACATAGATGAGAAATATTCAACAAGATGGATCTAGACTTTTGAAAAAGTTTTGGTAGGGAAAATCCTATTTCATAGCAATATTATGTGGGATAGATTTAGATAGTCGGGGTTACCGGTTGTTTGTGGCGGAAAGCCCTGTGTTAAAGTAAAATGACTATGGTTATTAGCGAAACAGTCTATGAAGTGCTGATAAAAGGAATAAATCACATTTAATTAAAAAAAGCCTCATTTTGTAATTTTCCAGGCATAGTGTTAAAATTAGAATACTGCTTTGTCAAACAATAATGCAGCTTGTTGGATCTACCAAGATAACCTGGTGGTTGGTGGGACGTTAAATCATAGTTCACTCACTTACTCTAAAAATGTAGTGTGCCAAATAGCAATAGATATCAAATGCGACTTTTATTTTTCTGACATATTTCATACTAGAAAGCAGCACAATACAATCAAACCAGTCTTAAGGGGTCACCCAAGGGAAGGACAAAAATTGGTTGCTTAAGACAGGTGACCCCTTAATACAGATTCATTTGTACAGTATTTTTGTTCAAGGACCCCAGAAAATGTCACAGTAGATCCCTTAATAGAGGTGACCACATTAGCATTTTGACTCTAATTATTAAACGCACTGTAATGCTGAATTACAATACATACTATAAGGAATTGATAAAAAAGCAAAAAAAAAATAAAAATCAGTGAAGTGGATAGTCATAGAAATAATGAGATAGAAACTATAAAATAATAACGACATTTATGATGATAATAATGTTAAGAATAATATAACACACAAGTAAAAAATTGTTTACACTGAAACAGGCATAATAATTATGAAGAAATGCTGAAAATAAAATAAGAGTTATAATTTAACAATAAACTCAAAAAAACATTGAAATAAAGCAATGAAGTTGATAATGCTAGTTATTTTAAACTTATAATTTCACTTATGATTATAATAATAATGGTAATAATGATATAAAACACAAATAAAAATAGTAAAATTAAAATCTTAAAAAGTTCCTTCAAGAGCAGAGAATACATACAGAAATAGGAACATGGGCCAGACTACGTAGTTTCGGCTAATAAAGCCTCGTCAGTGACCCTGACAATATATGGTGACAAAACCAAAAAAGCATACTGTGATTTTTTAATTTTAATTGGGCAGTCGATTCAAAGACTGTTTACTTTCAAAAGGATCCAAATAATATAAAAGACGATGATTTAGAATAATAGTCTTCGTCGATCTCAAATTTTAGATTTCTCAGAATCTATCCTCTGACCCCAAAGGATGTAAATAAAATATAAATAAACTCTGAGACATTCATATTAATAATAAATGTTTCAATAATGCTAAAAATACAGTGAGAGTTAAAAATTATTATAAAAAAATAAATGAATAAAACAGTGAAGTTGATAAAGCTAGTAATTTTAAACGAATAATTACCCTTATGATTATGATTATAATAATGGTAATAGTAATACAAACCACAAGTAAAATGTTATCTGAAAAAAGCATATTAATTATAAAAGTTACAGTGATGCTGACAATAAGTTAATAGTAAATATAAAAATAATAATAAAACACTACCATTGATAATTCTAGTAATTTTGAGATATAAGTAATTACACTTATGATACTTATAATGGTAATAATAGCAGAAAGCGCAAGATAAGTAAATTTTGCAATTAATCTTTTCTTGTGTTCTGTATCAGTATTACCATTACTAAAATATTAAGACTCAACTTCTACAATAAAAGGAAGAAATACCTGTCCCCACAGTTGGCCAGCTTCTAATAACTGATAAAGTTGCAATACTTTATTAATTAGCAATTTGATAAAGACCACAGAATCTAAAACAATTTTACTATCTCATTATTGACCAATCAAATTCTCAATAGATCAGTTACTGGGTGTGTCATTAGGAAGCTGACCAATGAAATAAGAGGGCTACTTAGGTAGCTGGTACTGGAGATTAGGGGTATTAGAGGTGCTACCAGGTCCTGTTATCTCTAGGAAGTCAATTAGGGGGTATATTGTCTCAGTTGGTGTCACTTTATTTATTGTCACCCACTGAGGGGATCAGAAGGAAAGGATTAATCTCTGGGGTGTGAACTTTCTCCATATGTTAAAATCACACTGAAATATGCAAATTATTATGTTAATAATTTGTACTGTCTTTGATTTACAGAACCAGAAATGGTTATAAATATGTAAATGTTAGGAGATAAAATGCCCCCAACCCTACTCCTACACACATAACAAAAAAAAAAAAAAAAATAAATAAATAAATAAAAAAAGCAAATATAAAAATAAAGTGAATATATGATGGGTAAATCTGAGTGACTGAAAAATGAATTAGTTAATAATGTATGAATGATAGAATAAGTGTAAAAAATATGGATGCATGAGAAGAGAGATATGAAAATTTGATGAAGTAATTATTTAACTTGAAACATTTTGGTTTAAAGACAGATACCAAGAAAGCTTTTGAGAAACTTGACTCTGCTTCTTGCATTAAGTGTTTTGATATATATTATAAATATAATATTCATTTAATAAATTGATAACGTGTAATGTAACTTCTAAAATGTGGAACTTTTTAGGAAAAAAAAATGATTAAAAAATTCAAGGAAACACCGATATACTTTATATAGAAATGAAAAATATATATACTTTGTCCATATATAATAACATATTTTGTTTGTCATTAATCTGTTAATCTAAAACTGAAATAACTTGGAAGTTAATAAGAATATTAAAAAAAAAAGAAAGAAACAAACAAAGAAACTCTAAATGTCACTCATATAGAAAATATATGTCGGCAATGTAATAGCAGTTTTGTGGGACCTCTATCAGGATCATTGCAAATTTGCCTTTATTTTTCTACAAGTTATTGCAGATTCCTTGGGGAGCAGAACCCAATCCGCTAGATCAGTAGGCCAGCGCTTAACCCACTGAGCTACACGGACCCATTATGATGGTGCACACATATATTTTGAGGTGGGGGAGGGGGAAAAGGGGGGTGGGGGGGGGGTTGTTTGTTGATTTGGTGCTTTACGTCCACGGTTAACAGCTATGGTCGTGTCGGGATGGTCAGTTAACCTATCCACACTATTCCTGGGCAGGCCGAGGCCTCCTAAGCGGTTAACCAGTACTAAGTGCACATACTTTCGCCAGTAACTGACAACTGCCCAACTTGAATCAGCGGAAGGAGAAATGAAAGTATGTGGCCAGACCGGGTTTCGAACCCAGGACCTCTGACTTATGAGTAAGGTGCCCTACCGATTGCGCTATGCGGCCCGGCAGGGGGGGGGGGGGGGTTGTAATGAATGGGGTTGTAATGACATACATGAAATCTGTTGGCTAAATTGCTTGTTTTGAACATACATACTGAAGACTAAGCATAGGAGACGATGTCTATAAGCTAGTTAGCTTGTTATGGAATCCTTTATATTATTCATGTATGAACTGATTGTGTATGTTTATACTGTTTAAACTAAGACTAAGCAACTTGGGTTGCAAAATTAGCGGCCAGTTTCAACCAAATTTCATATTAAGCATCTTTGTGATAGCCAGACAGAAAGTTGCTAAAATGGTAGCAGGTTGAAATTTAAGAAAATGTAAGAAAACAAAAAACAAAAAAAAAACATTCAAAAGACTTATTCTCCAAATCTGTATTGATTTGGCCGATATTTTGCCTTTCAATAAAAAAAAAAAAAAAAAAAAGAGGAAAGAAATGGCTAATGTACTTCTTGTCAGATCACAAACAGGTTTGGTAAATTTTGGAAAAATGATTTTAAATGCATGAAACTTTGAGTTAGGTTGATAATTTTTGACATCGAAGACTGCATATGATAGTATAAAATTTTTATCCCCCGACTGAAAGGTTCGGGGGATATAGATGAGCCTGGCGTCCGTCCGTCCGTCCTTCTGTCCGTCTGTCCGTCCGTCCGTCCGTCCGTCCGTAAACACTTTCTTGTCCGCTCTATATCTTGAATACCCTTTGGAATATTTTCATGATACTTCACAGTTATGTAGAACAGGTCATGACGCCGTGTCGCGTACAAGAATGGTAACTCTTGCCATTGTACTTTTTGAATTATCTCCCCTTTGGTGATTTTTTGGCAGATTCGTGTCCGCTCTGTAACTTGAATACCCTTTGGAATATTTTCATGATACTTCACAGAAATGTAGAACAGGTCATGACGATGTGTCGCGAACAAGGATGACAACTCTTGCTTTCTTACTTTTTGAGTTATTTCCCCTTGATAGTTTTAGGTGTGATTTTTTGGCAGATTCGTGTCCGCTCTATAACTAGAATACCCTTTGGGAATATTCTCATGATACTTCACAGATATGTAGAACGGGTCATGATGGTGTGTCGCGAACAAGAATGGCAACTCTTGCTTACTTACTTTTTGAGTTATTTCCCCTTGATCATTTTTTAGGTGTGATTTCTTGTCCACTCTATAACTTGAATACCTTTTGGAATATTTTCATGATACTTCACAGATATGTAGAACAGGTCATGAGGGTGTGTCGCAAACAAGAATGACAACTCCTGCTTTCTTACTTTTTGAGTTATTTCCCCTTGATGGTTTTAGGTGTGATTTCGTGTCCGCTCTATAACTTGAATACCTTATGGAATATTTTCATGATACTTCACAGATATGTAGAACAGGTCATGATGATGTGTGGCAAACAAGAATGACAACTCTTGCTTTCTTACTTTTTGAGTTATTTCCCTTTGATGATTTTAGGTGTCCGCTCCATAGCTTGAATACCTTTTGAAATATTTTCATGATACTTCACAGATATGCAGAACAGGTCATGACAATTTGTCTCATACATGAATGATAACTCTTGCTTTTATACTCTGTGAGTTATTTCCCTTTGGTAGTTTGAGCTGCTGTTTGAGTCTCTGCTCCATATCTGTATAACCCTGGCCAGCTCCAGAATTTGAATAACCGTGTACCTTATAGAATATTGATGATCATGCTGTGATATCTCTTATCCGTGTTCCTAACTCTCTCTAACCCCTCCACATTCCCGCACCCTGTCTCCCCCCCCCCCCCCCCCCAAAAAAAAAAAAAATCCAGATTTGGATTGTTTGTCCAAATTCACTTACTAGAGAGCTCAAAATTAGGTTTGTAGGGCTTGTACTTTAGAAGTTATGCACACATTTTGAAAGTTGAATGTATCCTATGCTATACATTTGTGTATATGGTGGCTGTTTGAGATATTACCTCTTTTTAGCAGTCAAGCATACTGTTTTAGTCTGAGTGTTAGATAATCATGCATCTGTTAACAGGTTAATGTCAATCAGAAGCATAAAAGAATGACAATATATTACTAATATGTGTTTTGAAGTGCACCCTTTTTACCAAGGCCCATGGGGGTCTTTGGTCGGGGGATTTGCCATCTCCTCTGATGGCTATTTTTATGAAAGTATGATAGTTGACCAATAAATAAATGAAACTAGTTGCGGTTTTGGAAATTTTCTTCAGTGGAATAATGATGAACCTTTTCATTTGGACTACCATGAATTTCTTTACTTAATTGAGCCGTGACAGGACAAAACCAGCATGTGTGCCCAGGGAAGATTCAGATCAGCCTGGGCATCCACCCAGTCTGAACAGATCTTCCCTGTGAGCTTATGGGTAGCTTAGGGCCTTTGCTAGTATGTCCATGCTGACAGTGAAAACTCTGATCAGACTGGGTGGATACCAAGGCTGATCCGAGTCTTTGCTGGGCTCACATACCACTTTGTTGTTAGTATTGTGTCACAGCTCATATTTGTATAGATAGGTCTGAGCAAACAGTGCAGACCTAGATTAGTTCTGCCTTTTCAGCTACATCTAAGGATGTGTGACGGCTTTGTCAAAGCAAATGGTTACATTATAGGACATTTATGGTAATTATTTTAGGAGTCCCAGATTTTAGCATATATACAGCAGTAAGGAGTCTTTTACAGTTATGGGACAGGCTGATCTAGATCTAAGCTGTTTGCAATTACAAATATTTTAAAACAGATTCTTAGATATATTTAAACTGCTAGTGTAAGTTGAATAGCAAATATCCTATTTTGAATTTTAAGATTTTCTTATTGTTTAGCAAAATTTGTAATATTCAAGAAAGTTCTTGATGGTAAATTTCTGACTGGTGATGATTTTATCACCTCCACTAATCTGCTAAGTGTCAGATTGAATACCTTGAGACAAACAGAAATAACACAGGATGATGTACTTTATTTCTGCTACTGTACAAACATGGTCCTGGAGGTGTCAAAATCATAAGAAGGAAGGGATTAACTGTGGTCCATACACCATGCAATACACAGCAGGCAGTGTCAAAGATTAAAAAATCCCTTCTCCTCAGCCCCAGCCCTAGACAATCACTGTGTCTTTATCCTAAATATTTGGACAGAAATGCCCTATGAAACAGTGTAAACCCTAATCAGACTGCTTCCATGGAGCTGTCTGATCAGGGTCTACAGTGTTGACCAACAGTATGTAAAACAATTACTGAAAGAATATAAAAAATTTGAACAATCATAATTATTTGGCTATGAGACAGGGCTTTTTCCATGCCAAAATAATCCTAAAAATATAAAGAGTGTACCATTAAATGAAAGAATTTGCTCCTAGGGGTGCAAATTCTTTAAGAGTCAGCACCCATTGAGAAGGGAGGAAGAGTTTGTGTTTTTGTGAAGCAATAATGGAGAAATAAGAATGTATCAAATAATCTCTCCCCTGCCCACCACATCCCTCCCCTTTTCCAACACTACTCCCTCCCCTTCACTAAAGTTTTGCTTTCCCAGCTCTTCCTTAGGGACGACAGGGCTGCTAATGAGGCTGAGACCTTTTTTTTGGGGTGTCCAAATTTTTGGGTAACTCAGTCAGATCATGGTAAACCTGTTTGTCTTTACTGTCCAAACATTTAGGGTTATATTGTAATACAAGTCACAGCTTCATTTATTCAGCAGCTAATTAATATTCAAATACATGTATATTCACTATTGAAAACATACATGTTAGACCCCACAGCCCTTTTCCTCTCCCCAGGTTGCCAGTATTGAAGAGGATTATTGACAAATAGTTGAAGCAGGAAATGTTTAATTATAAAATGTAAAATTATGCAAACAGGCATCAGATTGTTATGCTCAGCAATTCACAATTAATCTAATAAAACCCAAGTGACTGTATAGCAGTTTAAAGATTATGATGAAAATGAAGAAAAAGAAAAAAAAAATGATACTGGGTAAAATGTAAACAGTTTTGCCCTATTATTTAATTTTTTTTCAGAAAAAAAAATGCAGTTGAGCTTTGTTTCTTGATGCCCCTGAGCCAAGATTTCAACCACCTTAATTTTCATATGGATTTCAGAAAGTTTCCTCCCTAGTTCCTACTACATAAAACTATTTCCTTCTTCTGGATCAAGTGAAATAGTTTTTTATGTAGCATTGAAATTCTGCTATAAGAAAGGGTTTCCTACTCCAGAATGACCCCAATTATCTAAATCAGCCATATGTAATACTGCTAAAAGTTGAGATTCCCAAATATCTAGAGCCATCTTATAAGACAGGGGCCATATTTATAAAATGACTTAACGTCATTGCTATGCTGTTGCTAGGGCTGAATCTCTATGAAGGAGATTCCGTACAACTACGAAATTTGCTCTGGAGGAACAGTCTAAAACTACAACTACGAAATTTGCTCTGGAGGAACAGTCTTTTTAGACTGTTCCTCCAGAGCAAATTTCGTAGTTGCAGGGAATCTCCTTCATAGAAATTCCGCCTTAGCAACAGCATAGCAACCACTTAAGTTGTTTTATAAATACGGCCCCAGATCTTCTTCTTCTTCATCTTATAAGACAGCAAGAGTTGTTTTGAGGGTGAAACCCGGCCCTCTCCATCTTATAACCGAATAAATATAATTTTCTACTACATAAAC
Organism: Ctena decussata; assembly: GCA_963989385.1. NCBI lineage: Eukaryota > Metazoa > Mollusca > Bivalvia > Lucinida > Lucinidae > Ctena > Ctena decussata. Next base: position 1,262,637 of record OZ022498.1, read on the forward strand.
TGTGTGTTGCTATAATGAAGGGTCTTAGCAGATATACGACTTTTGATGTTGCGCTTCCCTTTACTACACTTAATAGATAGAAACTTCTGTGAAACACAAGAATGAGACAGTTGCAAGTTAAGGGCCTGTTTTGTTGGTCTGAGCACATGTGAGCAGCATAATACCATAAAAAGTGTTAGTATTGGGACAGACAGGTCTGGATAAACAGTGCAGACCCAGATCAGACTGCAGCCTGATCAGGGTTTGCACTGTTTGCTATTCCATTTGCATCTTTTGGACATGTTCCGGTCAAGTCGAGTCTAACCCATAACCTTGCAAGGTTGTTGGGGCACCACAAATGACTTGACACTTAGACCTGTCTTAGGCTGCCCAAGTTGTGTTAGCAAAGTCCGTCCCTGTCCACTTCTAACTATTGTCTTTCCATCTCTTCTTCTTTCTTCCTATCTTTCTCTTTCCTTCCACTGTGCTCTGTAGAATTGTCTTTGCTAAACCAGTAGACCTTGAGATGTGGCCAGTCTTGATGTGTTACTGCATTGTAAAACAAAACTGTTCCATGGATGACAGATGGCTACTGATCACATTAGCTCACCTTGAGCACCTTTGCAGTAGTTGTGGATTCAGTTCTTGCTTTTGTTCAGATTTTTAGCTCACCAGAGCCGAAGGCTCCGGGGGAGCTTATAGGATAGGCAGTGTCCGTCGTCGTCGTCGTCGTATGTCGTCGTCATCTGTCGTCGTCGTCGTCCGTCAACACTTTTAAACAACATCTCCTCTGAAGCTGCTAGGCCGATTGGGCCCAAATTTCATGTGTGGGATCCTTGGATAGGGGGATTGAAAGTTTGTGTTTTTTATGAAAATTGGCCATTTAGTTTGGTTGCTATGGCAACTTAGAGTTCCCATTGACTTATAATGGGGAAAATTGAAAAATGGCATTTTCTGCCAAGCCATTGCAGATATTTTGATAAAACTTTTATAGAAATGTTTCTTGAGATGTCTTCTATCAGCTATATGTTTTTTGCTCCACTGCTCCTATTATGGGTTGCCATGGAAACCAAAATGCAAAAAAAATGAAAAAAATATTTAAAAAATTATCTCCTCCGAAGCCACTTGGCCAATAAGGCCCAGATTTCATCTGTGGCATTCTTGGGCTGGGGGATTGAAAGTTTGTGTTTTTTATGATCATCGGCCCTTTAGTTTGGTTGCTATGGCAACTTAGAGTCCCCATTGACTTATAATGGGGAAAATTGAAAAATGGCATTTTCTGCCAAGCCATTGCAGATATGTTGATAAAACTTTTATAGAAATGTTCCTTGAGATGTTTTCTATCAGCTATATGTTTTTTGGCCCACTGCTCCTTTCATTGGTTGTCATGGAAACCGAAATGTAAAAGAAATGGAAAAAAATACTTAAAAAATTATCTCCTCTGAAGCCACTTGGCCGATAAGGCCCAGATTTCATCTGTGGCATTCTTGGGCTGGGGAATTGAAAGTTTGTGTTTTTTTATGAAAATCAGCCCTTTAGTTTGGTTGCTATGCCAACTTAGATTTGCAATGACTTATAATGGGGAAAATTGAAAAATGGCATTTACTGCCAAGCCATTGCAGATATGTTGACAAAACTTTTATAGATTGTTCCTTGAGAAGTCTCTTATTAGCTATGTGTTTTTTTTGCCCACTGCTCTTTTTATTGGTTGCCATGGAAACCAAAATGCAAAAATATGGATAAAAAGAGATACTTAAAAAAATTTATCTTCTCAGATGCCATTGGGCCGATAAGACCCAGATTTCATCTGTAGTATCCTTAGGCTGGGGGATTGAAAATTTGTTTGTGTTTTTATAATGGCAACTTAGAGTTGCATTGACTTGTAATGGGGAAAATTAAAAAATGGCATTTACTGCAATCAATATATGGAAAATAGTTAAATATTTTGTTATCAAATCAACAGACTGTCAGACTGAGACTTTGTAGTTGTATATTTTGTATTAGCCTGTACAAATGTGACAGCAATTTTGAGCCTATACAAATTTGATAGCAATTTTGAGCTAGAGATCTGGTAAGCTTTGTGGCCCGTGGGCCTCTTGTTTCCTTTTGTCCTCAATTTTGGTTGATGAAAAAACCCTTAACAAGGACAACACAAAGTGCTGACAGACTTTATGGAGGTGAAAAATACTGATCTCAAACAAGATAATGATGTAAAGTTTGTTTCTTTCACAGGTGAATGTTCTATACCTGAACAAGGACAACACCTTGACTGACTGTATGGAGGTGGAGAACACTGATCTCAAAGAAAATGATGTTGTACAGGACTACAAGAAACTGACGAAAAAGAAACAGGTAAGAGTTCCCCATTTGTTGGGTTATAAGAAGGGATTTTCCCTTCGAAAACAATCCCCAAAATCTAGATCCATCTTAGGATCGTTTTGATAGAGAAAAATCCCTCATAGCTAAATATCAGAAGACTGATTTACATGTTTGGGGTAATTTTTGAAAGGGTATTCTCTTATAACCAAAGAACTGTATATGAGCTGCGACACGAGAAAACCATCAAAGTGGTTGTATGCCCAGTGCAGATGCAGATCAGCCTGGGCATCCACCAGGTCGGATCAGAATCTTCGCTAAGCACTTAAAGGGTAGCTAAGGGTCTAAGCTACCTCCATGTGGATAGGGAAGACTGATCAGACTCTGAGCTGGGCACACGACTGTTTCTTTTGTCACATTGCGGCTGCAAAAAATTACTTTTAATCATGCATAACAAGTCTTTACGAAATTAGAGTCTGAGAGAAAATAAAATCATGTAATTTTGTCATTCTGTAAGCTAATCATAAGGTTAGATTTTCTTTCCAAATGAAACACCCAGGACAGAAGCGAGACCTAGGTATTATTTTTCAGGTGTCATTGGTTGTGGCGGCATAAACTTTGCATCAAGTTTTTTTTTTTTTTTATAATTTATTTTGAAAAACAACACATCTCATCTTTGACAAAACATAGACACAGTACATATACAGTATATAAATTGGTGCATTTTTAAAATCATGATTCCTTATAGCATTTCCAAATTGAGTCACACAGTAGCATCAAAATCCTCAACTAACTAACTATCTATCGTACATTTTACCTTTTTGGAGCACACATATGAATACTTAAAAGTTTTCCCCCAACAACAAAACCATCGTTCTTGCATCAAGTTTTTAGGTTTAGCTCTGTTTTGTGACAATGCGTTTACAGGTACTGTTATATTGGCTGTTATGACTATAGTTAAATTGTGTGACTCGATCCAGTCACATATTTGACGTCAGGGGATGTGCGGCCTATGGTCTTTTATTTTATATATTTATTTATCATGCATCTGCTGCAAAATTAACCTGATATCTGGTGTATGATAACATGATGTGATATCATGTCACTTTAGAACTGCGCTTGCACCGATGTTATCAGGTGATGCCTTTGGAAGGGATCTCTGAAGACAATCGGCTACATACTGATGTTAGCAGTGACATCAAGGTTCAGTTGGTTAATTGATGTCACCGACTTACATAATAACGAATTTGCGACGTCAGTAAGTTCAACTGACAAAACTGCGTTTGTGTATCATTTGTTTGCTGCTCTTTACGCCGTAAAATCTGATGATGATGCATGATAAATAGAAAACCATGTAAGTGTCTTTTGATATCAAGTTTATCAGGCTCCACCAGAAACACGTTGGACTGGCTCGGCAAGCCTCACCATTCCTATGCTGTTTCTGGTCTGATAAACTTGATATCAAAAGACACTAACATGGTTTTCTCTCTATTTTTTTACAGAGTGGTAAGGTGACACCCAGAGAGAGCCAGTCATTAGCAGAACAGACCAATGGTGCACACCCATTCAGAAAGTTCAGTTTAAACCCAGAAATCCCAGCACAGGAAGTTGAATGGTCCATTATTGCATCACATCAAATGAAAGGTATTTGGTAGAGCATTTATGGTGGTCTAATGAATTGTCATCCTCAGTCTCGTAATTTTACTGTACATGTATTTAGTCACTGTTTATTCAATTTTAAGACGGGGCTTTTTCCTTTCAAAACAACCCCAAACACAAGATCTTCATTAGGCTGACAATGCTCTGAACAACTGGCCCTAGATCTTGTTTTTGGAGTTGCTCGCATTTTTTGGCAAAAAATGCAGTGATTTCATGTGATTTCATGTGTAATACATTTGAAATTTTAATATCTAGATAGCTAACAATGTTGTTAGTTTTTAACAAGTGTGCCCTGTCTGATAAAATGGATCTGGGAATTTGGGATTGTTTTGAAAGAGAAAAAGCCATCTCATATCAGAATTACACTAGAGTGGTTTAGATATTTGGGATCATTTTGAAGAAGGAGAAACCTGTCTTATATCAAAATTAGTATGACAGAACATGCAGAGCGCCAGATAAGGTTGGGTATAGAGGATAATTTTTCTTAATTCTCAACTAAAACATGATGTTGTGGCATAACAGTAAAACTTTTTTGAGGAGTTTTTTCTCACCTGCAACTAGCAAAAGCAAGACATAGATAATAGTTTTGTACGATGTTGGTATGATTATCTGCAGTGAGATTAACAGTTGTCAGGTTTACAGGATTAGCTCTATTTTGTAACAATATGTACACCTGCAAGACATAGCATTCTGTCGCTTGTTCTGGTATTTATCTTATGACGTCGCTGTTATTTAGTGGATAACGTTGTGTCAAAAAAATTGTATGACCACATGTGTATTAACACTTTGGCGCGTACACGTAATGTCATTGACAACTTCCATATCAACCAAGCATTTTCATATTGAAATAATGTTCAGTTTGGAAGCATTAAAATCCCATTTTGAAGGTTCATATGATAAACGGAATCTTACACTCGTGGTCATTTCATATGAAATTTATGAAACGAGCCTTCATTTCATAAATTTCATATTAAATGACCACGAGTGTGAGATCCTCTATTATGTAATTGTCCTAAAATTGGAGCAGTTTGATTGTACAAGGCAGTCATACATTCAAAAGATAAAGATTGACTGACAGACAGTGTAGATCCGTGGGGCAGTCTGATCTGAGTCTGTACTGTTTGCCCTGATCTGTCTGCCCCAATACTTAGAATTTTTAAGGTATCGTGACAGGCATTTAGCAGTTAGTCCATGAATTCTTCCCACAGTATTTTGACTCCTAATTTCAGATCGTACATACATGGCTATTGTTGTGATCAAAGGCACCCTTGCTAGTATATCTATCCACTACCGGCCAGCAGTTGACACCACCAGTAGCGGACCTGACTCTCCAGTGCATGGTGGTCCTCTAGACAGATACAGTTCTCTGGTGCCGCTAGAACCCATGCAGATGAAGCGCTGTGCATTCGGTCTCAAGATGCTGAATAATAAACTGTTTGCATGTGGTAAGTTCACAGCTCTGAATGGGTACACCTCCATTTTTTCATAGGGAGACACTGCACTGCAAAAGCTCCTCAGATTTTGTCAGTAAGAAATAGCAGTGTTCATTTGGAAGTATTTCGAAAAACTGGGCCCTGATCAATATTGAGTCTATCCCATAACCTTGCAAGGTGGTTGAGGCACCACATGACTTTTCAACAACCCCTTTCCACCATGTCCTATTTTTCAGCTGCTGTAGTTGAGCTGGCAACATCCATCCCTGTCCACTCTTTAATATTGTCTTCCCACCTCTTCTTCTGTCTACCTCTTCTTCTTTTTGCTTTCACTATGCCCTGTAGAATTGTCTTTTCTAAGCCATACCACCTTGACGTGACCAAAGAATCATAGGTTTTAATGAAACTGATTAGTGTGACAACCTGTCTTAAATTTTTTTGTTGTAAGAGAGTTTCAGATAGATCTGTTTTGTTGAAGTGAGCTGTTTTGTTGGACTGTGTTTCGACCAATGTCTGTTTCTTTGATAGGTGGTTATGACCGTGGGGAATGTATGAAATCCTCAGAGCAGTACAGCTTTGAGGAGAATGTTTGGACCAGTCTAGCAGAGATGAAGTCTCCCAGAGGGCGCTTCTCTATTGCGGAGTATGAGGGCAAGATTTATGCCTGTGGAGGGTCCGATGGCCATAAGGAAATCAAAACAGTGGAGGTTTATGACTCAGTAGAAGATAAATGGAGTTACGAGACTGACTGTCCTGCTGCTAAAGCTTCACCAGGTGATACTTGATAGTTTTCACACTAAACAGAGTTCATCTTGGCTGGAAAAAAAAGACAAAAAACATTCAGTACCTCTGGTGTTGAAGGACTTATTTACTCTTCAACTATTCTTCTTCTGAGAGATATGGGAGATGTTAATGCAATGAAACTAAACATGTCTGATTGCTATTAATGCACCATGAGCATTATGTGAGTTGTTTGTGATCTGTCAGGGCCTGTTTTCCATTTGTCGTCCATCAATCCCACTGGGCACACAGCCTTTAATCAACGTTAATTCAATGTTGATTCAAGGTTGTGTGCCTGCTTGGTCACTTACCATGTGAATGTGGTAGTCCACAGTTTTTGGGGAAAATTCCTTTTGTGATCAAAATTTTGTTGTGGGGTATCTGCCTCTCGGTCATATACATGTATAGAATCATGAAAAACTCTACAATAGTCAGAGTGGAAAGGGATTTGTCTGAAACTTACTAGAAACTGCAAGTTATTACTGTAATAAAAGCTTCATGTACAGATAAAAGTTTGGCACATGGGATTTGTCTTCTGCCCCTGTCTGAGGGTAAGGTAGCAAAATAAGAGAAAAAGAAAAAAAAAAAGTAGAAATAAATATGCAGCAGCAGGGTCACGCGTAGGCATTCATGATGTTTTTATTTTAAAAATCAACAGTAGAAATAAGTATGCAGCAGCAGGGTCACGCGTAGGCATTCATGATGTTTTTATTTTAAAAATCAACAGTAGAAATAAGTATGCAGCAGCAGGGTCACGCGTAGGCATTCATGATGTTTTTATTTTAAAAATCAACAGTAGAAATAAGTATGCAGCAGCAGGGTCACGCGTAGGCATTCATGATGTTTTTATTTTCTTGTGGATAAAAAGGGACTGAAATAAAAGATTTTGTCTTCAGAATTTGTGCTTTTCTTTTACTGTGAGTATGTTGTTTGTGTTTAGGTATTATCATTCAAGATGACAAGCTGTATGTTATTGGTGGGTCAATGGGTCAGAAAACGGTGACTCACTGTGATGTTTATAACCTGAAAGACAAGACATGGGGATCTGTGGCTAAGCTTAACATACGTAAGTGTGCTGATTGCAGTGCTCCAGATAAGAAGGGGTAACAGAGATAATTTTGGGATAATTAGCCATATTTCTCCACAAAAACATATTTTGTGACCCATCATTAGAATCGTCTCGTCGAGACGGTTCTAATGAGGGGTCACAACATATATTTTCGTTGAGAAATAAGAAAAATTATCTTTGAAATATCCTCAATACCCCCTCTTATTTGGAGCTCTGTGATTGGCTACAAAATAGTTAGTTTCCGAGATTATGTGAATTAAAAACATAGTTAACTCATAAAGCGTCAAAAAAGCAGACAGCAAAATTTACATCTACAAATTCTAAAATATTGTTTTATCCAAACTATGGCTAAGTGAAACATACGTAAGTTTACTGATAGGGTAGTTTCGGAGATAGTATGAATTTTTATCCCCCGACCGAAAGGTTCGGGGGATATAGCCCCGACCGAAAGGTTCGGGGGATATAGCGATGAGCCTGGCGTCCGTCCGTCCGTCCGTCCGTCCGTCCGTCCGTCCGTAAACACTTTCTTGTCCGCTCTATATCTTGAATACCCTTTGGAATATTTTCATGATACTTCACAGTTATGTAGAACAGGTCATGACGATGTGTCGCGTACAAGGATGGTAACTCCTGCTATTGTACTTTATGAATTATCTCCCCTTTGGTGATTTTTTGGCAGATTCGTGTCCGCTCTGTATCTTGAATACCCTTTGGAATATTTTCATGATACTTCACAGATATGTAGAACAGGTCATGACGATGTGTCGCGAACAAGAATGACAACTCTTGCTTTCTTACTTTTTGAGTTATTTCCCCTTGATAGTTTTAGGTGTGATTTTTTGGCAGATTCGTGTCCGCTCTATAACTTGAATACCCTTTGGAATATTTTCATGATACTTCACAGATATGTAGAACAGGTCATGGCGGTGTGTCGCGAACAAGAATGACAACTCTTGCTTTCTTACTTTTTGAGTTATTTCCCCTTGATCATTTTAGCTGTAATTTCGTGTCCGCTCTATAACTTGAATACCTTTTGGAATATTTTCATGATATTTCACAGATATGTAGAACAGGTCATGACGATGTGTTGCGAACAAGAATGACAACTCTTGCTTTCTTACTTTTTGAGTTATAGCCCCTTGATGGTTTTAAGTGTGATTTCATGTCCGCTCTATAACTTGAATACCTTTTGGAATATTTTCATGATACTTCACAGATATGTAGAAGAGGTCATGATGATGTGTCGCGAACAGGAATGACAACTCTTGCTTTCTTACGTTTGGAGTTATTTCCCTGTGATGATTTTAGGTGTCTGCTCCATAGCTTCAATACCTTATGAAATATTTTCATGATGCTTCACACATATGCAGAACAGGTCATGACAATTTGTCTCATGCATGAATGATAACTCTTGATTTCATACTTTGTGAGTTATTTCCCTTTGGTAGCTTGAGCTGCTGTTTGAGTCTCTGCTCCATAGCCGTATAACCCTGGCCTGCTCCAGAATTTGAATAACCTTGTACCTTTTAGAATATCGATGATCATGCTGTGACAGCTTATCAATGTTCCTAGCTTTCTCTGACTCCTCCACATTTCAACCCCCCCCCCCCCCCCCCCCCCCCCCCAAAAAAAAAATTTTTTTTTTCCAGATTTGGATCCTTTGTCCAAATTCACTTACTAGAGAGCTCAAAATTAGGTTTGTAGGGCTTGTACTTTAGAAGTCATTCAGTATTCACACATTTTGAAAGTTGAATGTATCATATGCTATACATTTGTGTATATGGTGGCTGTTTGAGATATTACCTCTTTTTAGCAGTCAAGCATACTGTTTTAGTCTGGGTGTTAGATAATCATGCATCTGTTAACAGATAATGTCAATCAGAAGCATAAAAGAATGACAATATATTCCTAATATGTGTTTTGAAGTGCACCCTTTATACCAAGGCCCATGGGGGTCTTCGGTCGGGGGATTTGCCATCTCCTCTGATGGCTATTTTTGTAATTCCCCAAAAACAGCAGACAACAAAATTTACATCAGTAAATTAAAAAAACAACAACAAAAAATGTTTTTTTCCAAGCTGTATCTTATTGAGAATTCAAAGCCTAGTGGGCAAACAGTGTAGATCCAGATGTCTCATCAGGATCTACTCTGAAAATTCAACAATTTTCAGTTTTAGAGGGCCTTAAAGATTAAGAAATTTGAGGTAGTTGTACTTTTAATTTGCATTAACTGTCCCAATAGGTTCTCAGAGTTACAAGCTTATCGCCTGTTGTTTGTTTGTCATTTCCAGCAATTGAAGCGTCTTATTACCAGTATTACTTTCACACCATGCAGTTTGGTGAAACTTAGAAAAATATTTCATAATAACGTTCAAACTTAAATATTTCATGCTGTTTTTTTTTTTTTTTGCTGAAAAAATGTAAGGAGCTTTTGAAGCACTGCAAAAGCTCCTCTTATTATTTTTTTTTACTAATAATGGCAGTGATTTTGGATATAAAGACATCTGAAAATGTAACAGTTTGTTAACTAGCAAAAACCTTAGTATTGAACAACTGAACAGCTGGGCCCAGGTATTTAGGGGTGTTATGTTTGATACTTTACATTACAGCAAGGTATCAAGTTCCTGTGTGTAGTTTTGAGGGTCAGATATGGGCTATAGGTGGTACCAACGGTTGGAAATGTCTCACAGATACCGAGGTGTATGATCCTGAAACTGATACGTGGTCCCAAGGACCACCCTTGAACATTCCCAGACGTGGTCCAGGAGTTGCTGTATATGACGGTATGTCTAACAGTGCTTATATGCTCTGCAGAATTTGTTTTATGGTGACAGATTAATGGAGCCATAAAATGCAATTTAGGACTTTATTCTCCAGCTGACAATTTTAGATACCGTCAATGTTGTCTTGAGAGATTACCCAAGTGGACCCACAAAAAATGGCTGCTAAAGACAGTTGGGTCAGATGGATCTCTTGTACAGTTATCTCCCTTCTGATGCACATTTTCTTATTTTCACCTTTCAAAGTGTTCAACTTGGCATGCAAAGCAAGCTCTTTCAGCACCTTAAAACCAGATACCCACCAATGAGAAGTGACATACCTGGGCTTCTGACAGCAAATCGCAGGATATATTGTTTCAAAACTTCGACATTATTTTCAGTCAGATGTTGCATTATATTTGGAAGTGCATAATAATAGTTATTTGATTTCACAGACTTTTGTAGCTTATCGTAATCGCCCAATTTACCGCACATGCCCCTATAACCGCACACCAAGGCCATTTCCGGAAAAAAAATCACAAGCGCACACTGCTTTTTCCTTTTGAAACTCACAAAACGCATCAAGTTCAACTTACCATTACTGTTTCAACAGCGACAATGTTTTCAGTTTTGTTTTCCCGACGCAATGTGCGAAGAGAGCAATTCTATCGGTCTAAATGTCAATCGGTCATCCACCCCGATATTCACGGAGTTGGCTGAAGTGTTATGATGTATACGAGTACGAACAGCAGACTCGGATCAGCTTACACATCTGCGCCGTCTGATTAGCGTATTCTCTGTCTGCATCAACAATGGGAATGTACATGTTGATCCGAGAAGGATCGAGCTTACGAAGTTATGAGGTTGCGGGGGTGCGCAGGCTGAACTGAGTCTTTGCATTTCGTACATGCGAAAAGGCGCCATTTCTCAGAGCAATTATTGTAGTATATAGCGATAATGTGCACGTGCGCCAAAGTGCGTTTGGGAAAGATACATGAACGACAGATGAGAAACCAGGGTTGCAAAAGTAATAAATTGTTATAACGACAAACTCTTGTTTCCTGACAAAATCAGTCTGAATACATGTGCAAACTGAACGAAGCGACCAGCCTGCGCTTAGGCATGGTCTGTGCATTTAAACAAAGTTCGCGGTAGCCATAGGATAGGTTTATCATTGGCATAGCTGGCCCGTGGGCCTCAAAAGGGCCTCGGGACACATCCGATCAGCAAACATCCGCATCATACAGTGCATTTGCGAACGTTGACCAGTCTAACAAATCTCCAGGATTCGCTGATAGTTTGCAAAATAATCATTTTAAAGATGCGCAGACTGGTCTAAGGCTTTGCTGTTTGCACATGTCATACGGTATCTTTCTCATGACAGGTTGCCAATATTTCTCACCCTTGGACGCAATATAGGACAGACAGAAATAGGGAAGATCAAAAAGACAGCATCTTCCAGAATTAGAACGTGTGTGTTATTAATAGAAGCCCGTGAATTTAAAGCAGACCCCTTGGGGTGAATGATTAGCCAGAACACTGACAAACTTACCTGACGTGTTTGATAAACAATCATATATTAGGTCATCGTAAATGTGTTGAAATACTTTCCTTTCTTTCGGAATATTTATTTGGAATAATGAAGAAGGATGAAGAAAATGAAATACATGCATAATGAGGACATATTTAATACTGAGAGGTATGAGATATAATTTGCGACTTGACATGAGATTGTTTTTCTCCCGGAAATTGGCAAACACTAAATATTTTCATGACACTTCGAACACTGCGATGAACTAAATGAGAATTTACCGTATCGATTTTCCTTAACATCTTTTAAGTAGACAATGGCCGTTTTTTTTTTTTTTCCGTTCTGAGTGTGCGGTTATTAGAAACGTTTTTAACCACACCTTTTTGTTGCAATTTTGAAAAAGTTAAGCGCACCGTGCGGTAAATGGGACGATTACGGTAATTTCTATAAACTGTATTCCTTTCGTTATTAGACGTTTTTTCCGTTCTCCATAAAAGTCAATCGCATAAATCTAGATCCATCTTATAAGATAGATCTCGAATTTTGGCAGTGTTTTGAATGAGAAAAAACCCACCTTATGACAGAATTTAATATAACTCGTTTAGATATTTGGGATCATTCTAGAGAATGGAAACCCCATTTCAGCTGAGACATGACAAAACCAACAAAGTGGCATGTGCCCCATGAGTAGACTCAGATCAGCCTGGGAATCCACCCAGTCTGATCAGAGTCTTTGTTGTGCATATAAAGGGTAGCAAAGGGTCTAAGCTACCTTCATGTCAACAGCAAAGACACTGGTCAGACTGGGTGGATGCCCAGACTGATTTGAGTCTTTGCATGGCATACATGCCACTTTGTTGATTTTGTCGTGTCGCGGCTCATATGGTAATAATCTCTTTCAGGGACCATATATGTGGTTGGTGGTAACGATGGTACATCAGCTCTGAATTCCACTGAAATATATGACAGAAAGACTGGTTCCTGGGTACTCGGTCCCATCTTAAGCATGCCGAGAGCCAATTGTGGTGTCACCGTTCTTGAAAATAAACTCTTTGCTGTTGGAGGATTTAACGGCAAGAAATTCCTGGATACCCTAGAGTATCTGGACGTGGCACGTTCTGATGAGTGGTGCTCATACTTACCAGTTGAGTATGATAGAAAAAGTTCTCAAAATGAGGCAGAAATTTTCCCAGCAAACAACGTAACACATGGCGACGAGCAGCTGAAGGTTTCCAATGGTTACGAGAAGGTTGCCAGTGACAAAGATAAATTTGATTTTGAGACTGAATCTTCCACTAAAGCAAATGATCTCGTATCGGTGAAACCTTTGAAGGTGGAGTCAAAGGCTATCTCGTGTAATGGAGGCATAAACGGACATGACGCTGGGGATAGAAATTCATAACATTTTGTGTTAGTACAGGACTTGAATCAGAGTCCCTTGTAGGCAGAACTGAAGATAGGAGAACTCAAGATAAGCAGCGTACAGAGGATAATTCTGAAACAATTTTCCGTAATTTTCCATAGAAATATGGAGCTGCATCACGACAAAACAAACAAAGTAATATGTGAACCCAGCAAGGACTCAGATCAGCCTGGGCTCTGCCCAGTCTGATCAGTCATTGCTGTGTCCTTAAAGGGTAGCTAAGGGTCAGCTAGCTCCACACACAAAGCAAAGACTGACTGTTCTGGGGGCATGCTCAGGCTAATTTCAGTCTTTGCTGGGCACACAGTCATGCCACTTTGTTGGTTTGTTGTGTCCTGACTCAAATGTTGTGGCGCTCATTAGAACTGCCTCTTTGTGTTCCGCTGATATTTCTGGGATAAAAGTTTTTTATTTCTCCATAAAAATATGTTTTGAATTCTCAGTAGAAATGTCTCAGCAAGACAGTTCTATGAGAGGTCTCAACATACCTTTTAGATTTCTTCGTGAAAACATCTTGGGAACCCTCATAAAACTATTTTTAGTTAGGCGTCATCATAACATAATTCTCCAGAATTTTCATAAAAAAAGTGAAGTGTATGGGTACATCTTGTTTTCCACCATTTATATAAAGGGAAACAACTGCTATTTGCTTCCCTGGATGATTTGCTATTTGCTTCCCTGGATGATTTGGTCCTTCCCAAAGGGGTCTACTTTTAAAAGAAAGAATTTGCTCATAATGGAGCAAATTCTTTCCTTTAAGAGTTGACTCATATTGTGGAGGGAGGCAAAAATGAAAATGACAGGGCAGTTCGTGGCAGCTCAGCGAGGCAGTTTTAATGAAAGGCCACAATATATGTCTATGAGGGAAAAAAACAAAAACAATTATCAAAATTATCATTAAAAACTCAAATGTCTGATGCTTAAAGATTAAATTTAGAGGGCAATTAGATGTCTATATAGTTGTTTTCATGATCATAAAATGTGCTGACAGCAGATATATTCCGTATTTATAAAGTTATAAGACATTTTTTACCATCCAAAACAGTCCCAAAGATCTAGATTTATCTTGTAAGATGGATTTAGATCTTTGGGATTGTATCTAGATCTTTGGAGTCGCTTTGGAAGAGAAAAATCCCATTTTATACCTGAATTTCGCAAGACTGATTCACATATTTGTGGTAAATTTGGAAGGGTAATCTCCCGTCTTATAACCAAATAAAAACAATAATTTATCTATCATTGGCTAGGACGGTGTGTTGGTACTGTAGTAGAGTTTAGATTTCACAAGTTTAATTCTGAAAATCATTTTGACTTCATGTTTTCATACATTTACTCATTTATTGAATGCTTTATTCTGTATGCATATATGTTCATTATATTAATGATTGTGTGATTTTTTCTCTCAGTATTTTCTTATCAAGAAACAACCTTTTGACCCTTTAAACCATATTTTTTTTGTAATAAATGCCCTTTGGGGCCATTGCATTTCACAGGCCAAAAAATGAGTCATGGGACAAATAAATTTTGTGGCGCGGAGCAAGTATTGGTGCTATTCACATACAAGGTAATGGGCTGTTCATTAGAGAGGGGGCGTTTATGGAAGAAGTTTATTATTCTCTTTTGTCTGAAGTGGGGTTGAAATGTATTTGTGAGTGAGGGAATTTAGCATCTTAAGACAGTACTCAGGGTTTCCAGTCCGTGAAAACATCTGGAAATAGGTGTTTTTTTTCCAAGATCAGAGAAAAGTCAGGGAATGGTATGTTTTGTCAGGGAAATTTGACTTGACTTGAACAGTATTACTGGCTAAAGCGACCTTAGAAATTATACTTACATTTTGCTTCAGGATAAAGGATATATTTTAAGGAAAGATAATCCATCCACAGACATATTAATATCTCCCATTGGGGCTAACTCTTGAAAAAGGGGAGCAAATTCTTGTCTTTTATAGTAATTCCTAATATTTCGTAAGATGTCAATGAAATAGTGGGTAATACAGATTTGATTATGTCTATTTAATATGAGAAATTTTCAAATGAATATGTATATACTTGAATTACGATGTATTTCAATATTTCCTGTATGTAATCAAAATACTTGATGTAAGTATACTTTTCACAATGTGAAGTAAAACTAGTGTAAGACTGTATACATGTTTTTGAGAAAATTCTGTTGTACCATAATTATTTGATTACAAGACTGGGTTTTTCCCTAAAACAGCCCTGAAAATCTAGATCTCTTAGATTTCTGGATTGTTTTGGAAGAAAAGGCTAATCTTAAAGCTGCATAACACAAGACTGAGTAAATACAATATAGCTGAGTAAATAGGATACTGCCCTTTCCATTTATCAGAATTCTGCTCCTTTGGGCATTGTAATGAGGCATTAGATATTATAAAATTTAGGAATGTTATTCCAGGAGATAAAGACCACTATTTATTCGGTTATAAGATGGAAGGTATCCCTGCCAAAACAATCCTCAGAATCTAGATCCATCTAGTAAGATGGATCTAGATTTTGGGGATTGATTTAGGTGGGAAAAATCAATCTCACAGCAGAACTTCATAAGACTGTTATCTGCAGTAATTTGGAAGGATAAACTTTCCTTGTATAACCGAATAAATACAGTATTTTTAGTCTTTACCCATACCATTTTTTATGACAATACCTGCTGTCTTGGTGTAGGTTATTATTTTGGTATCATTTTTACCTTAAATGTTCTTCCCTTAAACTTACTACCTATCTCAGTAGAGATCTGTTTTGTTAAAAAATGGCGTAGAAGAATATATTTTTCTAACAATATTGTTTGACTCTAGTTTTATAGAGAACATGTATACCTCGGCATTTGGTATCTTTTGTGTCTATTAATAGAACATGTTGGTTTGCCAGACATTTAGGGTGAAGGTCAAATATTTTTCTTAGTTCTGTACAAACATACCATATTCCCCATTTGGTGGATTGGTACACTTTCAGGGGAAGCAACTCTACCATTTTTTCGTCTCCCTTCTCATTTGGGCTCAACTGTTAAAGGAATGAATGTACCACTTAGGAAAAAAAAAATTCCTTTAAGAGTTGAACCCAGTTTGGAAGGGCTATGCTGGCCAGGGAAGTAAACAGGAAGTCACAAAAGTTGTTTCCCTTTTGTAAAAATGACAGAAGGACATAGAAGTGTACCTATACACCTTAATAGAGCAATTACGGTGTGTTGTGTGGTTTAACAAGAAGCATCTTCAGAAGATAATTCTGATGATAAGTCAGTACAATTTTTATGAGAACAATTGCCCACCCCCACCCCTTAAAAGAATTGGTTTATCTTTTTAGTTCTGGGTTCGAGGTTATCAAACTTGAGAATAATCTGAAACTCAAAATAAAGCACACTGATTGGCTGCTTCTGAGCACATGCTCGGAAGCAACCAATCAGTGTGCTTTATTTTGAGTTTGAGAATGTACTCAAGTTTTATAACCTGTGGGCCTGGTCTATGTTATAGCTTGCATGTTTCTAAGATTTTTAGATTTGTCAGGCCTCATCTGTTTGTGTTAATTTCTTCCAAGTTTATGATACCTATGATGGTTTCTTCACACTGCAACTCTTCATAACGTCTTCTTTGCTGCAATCCAATTTGAAGGCCTGATCTCAATTTTATAACAAAGTGTTAAACCTTATTTATCGCCAAACAAGCGCTATATATTGTTTTGAATGAACTGTTGTAATTTGTTGGAATTCAACCTGTATTTATTGCAAGGAAAGTGCTAAATATTTGTTTAAATGATTGGTATCAAGTCAGGGCTCGAAATTTTTTTGTGAACATACTTGTCCTGCAGGGCAAGTGCTTTCAATTTTTTACTCGTCCTTTCAAAAATCTACTCGTCCTTAAAAACTGTCTGATATCACTCATTTTTCCCTCGAATGTATTCTACTTTCAGTTTCATTTTCACTCGGTTATTTCCGGTACTTTCCGTAGGTATATGGTTTCGTCCCAATTCAGGTTTTGCCAAAGAGGTTTCGTTAATAAAGATTTCTGCACCAAAGTAGATTTTTTCTGCTTTATTCAAGAGAGGACGTGAAAATAATGTCCTATACAACTATTTGAGTTGGATTATGCATTTGTAATCGTGCAGTTATAGAGCGCAAACAACTTAGGCGAAACCGCGTTGGTGCGAATCCTCATCGGGTCGATGTTCGATATGCGCAGGCGCACCGTTTATTTACAGTTTGCCATTTCCGTTTTCATTTTTAGATTACACGATGCGGGATTTCATGCTTTTTGCGTTACAGTCAATATTTGTTTGCTGTAATTTGATCGATTTGTAAAGTGCTTTTCCTGAACGGCATGATTAGACAATTTTCATGGAGGAAAAACTTACTCGTCCGGCAGGGCAAGTCAGTGACAATTTCCACTCGTCCTTACCAATCAGCTACTCGTAAATACGAGCGGACGAGTGTAAATTTCGAGCCCTGCAAGTGAAAAGGTAACTTACAACATGGGAACAGAAAAGTGTTGGATCAGTCTGCACATCCACACAGTCTAATCAGTTTTCTGAGTTCTGGTGCATACTGTAATGTGCTTAAAAATTGGGACACCTGGAGTAATTAATTTTCCATTTGTACCAAATGGAAAATTTATTATCTTAGGTGTCCCAATACTTATGCATATTAGGCTGTAATGTGCTTAAAAATTGTGACACCTAAAATAATTAATTTTCCATTTGTATAAAATTAATTATTTGAGGCTGTCGACCAAGAATACGATTGTAAGCATTAGCAATAAAGGTAAATGCTACTTTTGACTATGGCTGCCGACTGAGCTGATACTGCTGTTGAGTGTCTCAGTCGACAGCCACTTTTTGCACGTATGGTAATTGACTGGCTCTGTCGAAAGCACAGCTAGCCAAATTGGCATTATCCCCATGGTAAAGATTTTGCTCAGTTAACACAGATGAGCATGCAGAGTTTAGTATTTACTGTATGCACGTGGCTAACAGGTCCTTTCCGCGTGGTCACAATCCAATAAACTGTTGTATTTCATTGAAATTGACTTGTATTTCACTTAATTTTTCTTCATGGTTGTGTTTCATTGAAGAGAATAAAGTGCTTATTATGACAGCTATGGTTTAGTTACTTATTTCTGCCTAATCCTTGATAACTGAAAATGTTTGGCCTTATTCTTTATTTTCATAAAAACATACAGGCCATCATTAGCTTAACAAAGCTGTAAGTGAAGAATTTATTGTGTCTTCTGGTACACATAAAATTGTTTGCTTGCACATAAAATCATGTTTGCTAATATTATTGCTGAAAAAAATGCGAGTAGCTTTTGCACAGCCAAAGCTTCTCACATTCTTTTGGCAAAAAGGCAGGATTTTTACGTACAGTATGTTTGAATATACAACATCTCGTTAGCCAACAATGTTGTTAGTTTTGAACAAGTAGTCCATGGTTTTGCATCACAGAGTAGCCTCGTAAAGGCAAGTCTGATGTGATCCTTATATATATGTCTTATGAAGAAATAAGGATTACTACATTTATTTGATTATAAAGTCCAGAAATAAGACTAAACACAGGTTTTAACGTTTCGACTTCTTCAGAAACTAGACTGCATTTGAAAAAGAAGTAACGTCACGTCCGTATGTGAAAACGTAACACGACGTAGATCAGCAAATAACATGCGCAACCTCACTACTCCATGAAATGTGAACCCGAGTGTATATACAGCAAAATAGATCAATACATGTACTTACAAGAACCAACGCATATGAAAATCCACGCCCAGCGAAGACCAAGATCAGCCTGGACATCTGCACGGTCTAATCAGGGTCTTCGCTGTACGCTAGAAGAAATCTTATTGCTACATATAAAGTGCACCGCAAAGACACCAATCAGACTGGACTGATGTCCAGGCCAGTCTGTGTCTTTGCCGTGCGCAAATTCCTCCCACTGGTATCCTAGGCTCAAATGATACAAAATTTCTTCTAATAATTGAAAAATATAGTAAGCAAAGAAATAAACAGTTTGCTTTATATACATTTCAACAGGGGTTTAACATTTCCCACTGAGTACACAATGTATGATCAACAATGATTCAACGTTGATCCAGTACGGCAGTGCTAACTTTGAGCCTGTTGGCCCTATAGGACCCAGATCAGCCTGTGCATCCGCCTGGTCTGATCGGGTCTTATTGGGTGTCTAAGGGCCCTGTATTTCTCCAGCAGTCAGCGAGGACTCTGATCAGGCTGGGCGGATGCACAAGCTGGTTTGGTCTTCATTGGCCGCATAAAGTTTT
Source organism: Ctena decussata (assembly GCA_963989385.1). Taxonomy (NCBI): domain Eukaryota; kingdom Metazoa; phylum Mollusca; class Bivalvia; order Lucinida; family Lucinidae; genus Ctena; species Ctena decussata. Next base: position 1,281,863 of record OZ022498.1, read on the forward strand.
GTTGTTCTGCGGCTTTTTGTCCTTTTATTGTCCCACCTGCTTTAGCAAGGTGCGATATAGGAGTTCACTGTTCCGTCCGTCATTCCGTTCATCCGTCCGTCTGTCCACAATTAAGTGGACCCTAACGTTCGTGTCCATTATTTTCAATCTATGACACCTACACACATCAAACCTGGTATAAAGTTTCTTCTTAGAATGGTCTCGAGAAACCTTGCACTTATTTTGACCTTTGACCTTTTTTCATGCTTTGATGACTTAGTAAAATTTTACGTAAAAAATTATGTCGACCCTAGTGTTTAAGTCCATTTCTCTCCATCTATGATATCTGCAATCATCAAACCTGGTATAAAGTTTTTTCTTATAATGGTCTAGAGGGTTATTGCCTTTATTTTGACCTTTGACCTATATTTTATGCTCTTCTGACTTAGTGAAATTTTACTTCAAAAATTGCGTCAACCCTAGTATACTGGTCCATTTCTTTCAGTCTATGATACATACAGTCATCAAACCTGATATAAAGTTTCTGCTTATGTTGATCTAGAGGATTGTTGCACTTATTTTGATCTTTGACCCATATTTCCTGCATGCTCTGTTGACTTCGGAAATTTTATGTCAAACTGGCATCCATGATTATATGTACAAGAGCATTCAAGTCCATTTCTCACTTCCTATACCACCGACTGCACAGGCATAAAATGTTTTTAAGCTGGTTTGACTATATAGCTTTAACCTATATTTTTATAGAACTGCATCTTTTCTAGTTTGTAAGTCCAATTTGCTCAAATTTCTCCATAAATTCATCCGACCTAGTGTACACTTTCCTCTAACCATAGTATCTACTACTGAGAAAGCATAAGGCAGGTGCGACATAGCATTCTGCGGAATTCTTGTGTGAGCTGCTAAGTGTCTCTGTTTTACATACGTTTCCATCTTGAGCAAGCCAGGATGCTGGGTGCTCTTATACCTGCATGTGAAGCGATGGAGTCCTGAATATGTCTGCGCAATCACACAGTATTATTTGTGGGTTTGTTGTCAGCACTATAAACTATTCGTGGCTTTCCAAGTTATGTACGGCGGGGATTATGGCCTGTCTGGCCGGTTGTGCAGACTAATCATGATCTTTGTTTGCTGCATGGTTAGTTAGCAGGTTAAGGCTTGCCCTTTCTATTTTGTGTTAATCCAGCAGGCATGCAGTGTTGGATTGACTTTGAATCAACGTTGATTCACAATGAATCGACATTGGATCAACGTTGAATTGTTGATCATACATTGTGTACTCAGTGGGAAAAAGTAAACCCCTTTTAAATTGTATATAATGCAAAATGTTTATTTCTTCGCTTACTATACATTTATTAGATTACAAGAGCCTCAACTAGACAAAACCAACAATGTGGTTGTGCGCCCAGTGCAGACTCAGATCAGCCTGGGCATTCGCCCAGTCTGATCAGAGTCTTAGTGGTCCGCATGGAGGTAGCTTAGTCCCTTAGCTACCGGTTAAGCGCTTAGCAAAGAGTCTGACAAGACTGGGCGGATGCCCATACTGATCTGAGTGTGTGCAGGGTGCACAACCACATTGTTGGTTTTCTTGCGTCGCAGCTCAATTAAGACAGGGGTTTCCCCTTCCAAAATTACCCTAAATATGTAAATCAGTCGTGTGTAGTTCATCTTTAAGGGTGACTTTTTTTTCGTCCAAAACAAGCCCAAATATCTAGATCCATCTTGTAAGACAGATCCAGTTTTAATAAGAAGAATTTCGAAGGAAAAATCCTACCTTATAACTGAATAAATATGATATGTCTTATGGAGAAATAAGAACAAACAAGCAATGAATTTTCATCCCCAAACCTTGGCCTCTCTGGAGGTCTGCATGCTCCTTTGTTGTTCGGTTACCAAACATACCTATATGTATTTGGCTATAAAACAGGATTTTCCCATCTCTAGAACAACCCGAAATATCTAAATCAGTCTTACGAAGTTCTGGTGTAAGTTGGATTTTTTCAATCCAAAACAATCCCGAAATCTAGATCCATCTTATAAGATGGATCTAGATTTTTGAGATTGTTTTGGAATAGGAAAAACTTCTATCCAATAGCCGAAGAAATATAGTTACTAGAACAATGCTCAGAACTGCCTCTAATGCAATATACATCTGTAATTATGACTAAAAGTTTCTGATTTAATATTATCCCCTGCCAAAGGCAGAGGGATATTATTTTGTCCAAGTCCTTCTGTCTGTCCGACTTTGCTTCTGTCACGTCGGTCCAGAGCCACAACTAAGTAACCCATGAATGGAATTTCATGAAACTAACAATGAATGTATATCATCATGGTGCTGGAATTTCATGAAACATAGAGTCAATATTATCATCATAGTGTGGTGATGCTTGTCAAGTTTTGTCAGAATGGCTCCAGTAATGTGACAGCAATTTTGAGCCTATACAAGATAGCAATTTTGAGCTAGAGATCTGGTGAGCTTTGTAGCCTATGGGCCTCTTGGTTATTTCTTTGTACGATATCACTAAGCTTTTCACTACCCTTGGTTTAAACTGCAGCTTATTTGTATAAACACATATTTCACTTTTCAGTACCCTTCAAACAGTGATACAGTATTTCTTCTAATAAATGCTCTATGGGCATTGCAATTTACCAATACTATAAATGGCACTGTGGGCCAGAATTTTGCCAATAAATAACAAATTTTGGTAGTCTGCAGCCATTCTTTTGTGGAATTTTGCAACAATTTTATAGAAAAAGTGATTTGCCCTGGGAAGCCAACAGAAAGAAACTGGCCTATAAATCATGGCTCAATGCATGAGCTTAGGCACTGCAGTTACTTAATTATGTATGTATTACCATCTGAAATAGATTGGCTTCTCCTTGAGTTATGGCCCTTGATCTGTCTGAGCAAAGAATGATCAGTGATCCATCTGATTTATGACAACCCTCCTCCCTCAAGTTTAAGGATGTTAACGCTCCATTGGCATCTGAAATGTTCACGTAAACCTATCATTTTACCCACCAGACCTGAAGTATGTGACTTCTTCCTAATTCTAAGCCTTTATAAGGGAATGATTGTTGAGAAGAAGTACAATTCTACCAAAAGAAGACTGTTAAAATGCATTCCATGACCAGGTAAAACGGTTAAAAATGTGTTTAAGTAAAGGGGCATTACTTTGAAGGTTTAAAAAAGATACATTTTCATAAAAAGCCGTATATAAGATTTGTTGTTGTTATGTTGCTGTATGTTCACGGTAAACAGTTAAGTTCAAATCATGATGGTCTTGTAACCTAACCACCATATTTTGGGGCAGACTTAGACCTTCTAAGTGATTAACCAGTACCAAGTGCACAAACTTTCGCTAGTAACTGACAACTGCCCTTCTTGAATCAGCGGAAGAAGAAATGAAAGCAAGTGGCTGGAAAGGGTATCAAACCCGGGACCTCTGGCTCTTGAGTCAGACGCTCTACCGACTGTGCTTCGCGGCCCAGCCCTTATTTAAGAAAACCACCTCTAACGACAGAACTTTTTGCAGGACCCTCGAAAAGCAGACAACAAAATACATGTCTGCATAACTGCAAAAATATTTCATCCAAGCTAAATTATATTGAGAATACAAAGACTGAAGGTGTAGGTCCAGATGAGGCGGCTCATTCTGAGACACCTCATCTAGATCTACACTGCTTGCAAATTTCAACTATTTTCGTTGTTTGTGTAAGGATTAAGGGTGAAACAAATGTTCATGGATCACATCTTACTCCAGCATCTTCACCATGACCACAGTTATTAACACCGATTCCCCTATGTTCACAGAAGAACAAGGACTCTTCAGTTCCGGTACAGAAAACATCATCTAACAGGATGTCTCCTGAGCCTCGTCCGAAACCAGACTTTGTCACTGCAGAGCCTCCATGATATCCCAGCATCCTACACACAACCTGAGCATTACTGTTGTCCCAGATATCATCACAAACGGTTCCATGTTTTCCATGAAAATCTACCTCAACACGACCTTCATACTGAGTTGCGCCTCCAACTAGCATTACAGATCCTATCATCCATTCAATCGACTTGAAACGTTTCTTTAAGCAAACATCTAGATCCAGCTTATTATCACAGTATAGTTTAGGTTCAGCATTTTTCTTCATTTTCATTACGTCTTCAGCAATATCATTTACTTGATACACAAGCTTCTGGGATATTCTGTCTGTTGTGTTCATATTACTTGAAAGTTTCTGTTCAATAGTTTCAGATTTAAGCTGTAGATCAGCAGTTGTATTTTGAATTGCATCGATCCTGGTGTTAATCTCATTCATATTATTCATTAAGTCATTCACTAAGTCATCTTGATTTGTCATAATTTCATTTTGATTCTTAATTATTTCATTTAGAATGTTTGCCATTTGCTCATGGTGTTTGGTTGCTTCATTCTGGTTTTTCTCTATTTGACTTAGCTGCGTAATTAATGAATTAATATCAGCTTTTCTTGTCCTTTTTTCATCCATTAGTCCCCTTCTTGTGCGTATAGTTGATTCCGCCAGTTGGTCAATGACTTTGCTGTTATGTTCAATGTTTTCTGATAATGTTTCTAAGTCAGTCAGTTCCTCTTTATTGTTGCTGTACACTTGCGTCCCATCTACTGCCTTAGCAACAGTATGTTCCAAATATTCTAGTGTCTGATTGAGTTTCTCCATCAAACGATCTCTCTCTTCCCTGTCTGTATCTAACTTTTCGTTGAGAAGATAAACTTCACTACGTACAAGATGATCCAAAGCATCAACCTTTGCATGAAGTTTTGATTTTCCAGCACATGACACACTAGTTGCAAATAAAAGGTTTATAGCTAAAGAACATGTTAACAGATGATTGGATTCCATACCTTCTCTTTTGCAAACAATAAAGACATGAATATAGTTAAGGTAAATTCTGAACCGTGGCTAATATGAACCTAGGCAATTCGCTTTCGGTTTTACTTAGTTAATGTTTTACATCACTATTTCAAGTGTTTAAAGAGCTGAAATGAAGTCTTGGTATCCTTAATTAAAAACGTCTACTTGATAAAATACTGTAAATGAGACGCATCACAATAAAAGGTGCCCTATAGAACACGCGAACAGCGCATACTTATGCCAGCCTGTGCTTCTCCCTCGTGTGATTATTGTTTTCATTCTTTCTTTCTTTTTGTTTTCTCTCATAGATATATGTTAACACTTCAAACACCAACTTGAAATGAAAATAGCTGAATTTGCAAACAGCGTAGTTCAAGACGATGAGCCGCCTCATCCGGACCTACACTGTTTGCTCTCTAGCGAAACAGGCTGGTGGAAACATTAAAAAATGCAGACAAAAATTTTGTCGTCTGCTTTTTGACTTTAAGGGTTCAATGAGCCATAGATTGTAAATGCAAACAGGGAAGCCTGATCATGATCAGCTACCGCAGTGTGATCTGAGTATATTCTGTTCGCAAATATTTTAAGTACATGCTCTTGATCTTTTTACTCGGAGGAATAGTGGATGTCAACAAGGCAGATAAAGGAAACCTTGTTTTATAAGAGGCAGTACTTATCTGATATTAAGTGGCATTCAGGGAGACCAGCTCTACCATTTCATTCTTGCCATCCTTCTATATGCATATATAATCCTTACTTTTATTGACTATTTGAAGGATAAGCATCTTGACATTCTGCCACACCCTCTCTTTGCACCATGTGACTTTTGGCTGGATACACATATCAAGTCTTAAATGCGTTGTCGTCGTTTCGATTCAGCTAATATAGTGGGTAGTGTATTATATCAGTGTCAAATGGCTGGTATACGAATGTGCATAAAGAATACTTGGAGGGTTTGGAATAGGCATTTTAAATGAGTAAATAAGTTCTGAAAATTAGATCCTATAGAAGCGAGAAATACATCCAAGAAATGAAAATAGCACATTCGGTTTAATGGACTCTTTTTGTGGCCAGCAATGCAATGTGTAACCGGTACTGCCCACACGCCCTGGTGCCGGCTTGGGCAGAACTTTATTTTCAAAATGACGCTTTAAATGAACTGAGTGATCCAAAAGGACCAGAAATAATATGAGCCGCGACATGAAAAATCAACAAAGTGGCATGTGCGCCCAGCGAAGACTCATATCAGCCTGGGCATCCGCCCAGTCTGATCAGAGTCTTTGCTGTCCGCATGAAGATAGCTTAAAACATAAGCTACCCTTAAAGCACATGGCGGAGACTCTGAACAGATTGGGTGGATGTCCAGGCTAATCTGAGTCTTTGCTGCGCGCACATGCCACATTGTTGATTTTGTCGTGTCACGGCTCAATTATGATCTGCACTATGATGAAGTAATGAGAGACGTTGGTCTATCATTGTTGCCAATTGTTTTCAAATGCTACTCGTACTATGGGACGTCCAGTATACATAGGGTCAACAACTGAACGATGTCGATCCAGTAGCAAATGTGTACCTGATACAAATCGGAGAAGGCTACACGGCGAGAAAGGAGAGGAACCCATATTTCTTATGCTATGCTCAAGACACAGTGGGTCGCTTACCAGCCATTGTCTCTAAAGCCAAAGGACAACGGGTTTAGTCTTTAACACAGGGGTAATACCGATTTCAATTTGCTCACCTGTGTTATTCAATGATCTGGTCCTATACATGTGTCGTACAAACATTTTTGGCAGGTCGGTAATTTTTACACGATGAGATGTTGTATGCAACAGATTTGTATCATGCAACATGTTTTTTGGGATGTTTACACATTGACATGGTACATGACACGTGCCATGCACCATGTGTCGCCGTGTAGACCCGCCTTATTTTGCTCTCTCTAAAAAGACCCCTTTGCTGAAGGGGCTCACTTACACAAGGGAAGCACAAACATTCAGATAAAAAAGTTGTCCCCTTGTAAAACGGCACCCTAACCAGGAAAGTGTTTCCATACATCTTATATGTAAATACATGTAATGTAGCGTTCTTGGTCAAAATGAAAAGAAATAAATATATAAATCAAATAAAACAACTGTTACTATAAGAACAATGAAAATTTACCAGTTGAGCAAACACGTCTAAAAAAGATAGTAAAAACATTAGACGAAAGAAGATTGAGCATCAACGGCTAAAACCGTCATCGAAACAAAAATCAGATGGAAATGAGGGAAAAAGTCCGTGATATTGCAGAATGAAGCAAAATTCTTCTTGAAAAACGTTTCATGCTTATTCTACTCACTATTACTTCATAAGGAGGTTTGTTAAAATTGTCGGACACTTTAGAATGTATTAAGCTTTTTAGGCAGGTGGTTAAAACAAAAACACTGCCAAACAGATAATACGATCATTTCCTGTAACAGTTTTATCTCATTTTTCCATTTGATGGTTTCGCTTTAAGCGCTGCTGGTTGTACAGAGGGTCCTTTTTGTTGTACTGATTTAGAACCCGGTGCTAGCTGTGTAACACTAGACTTCGTAGTCCCTACGGATGCGACACTAAGTTTGGAGCCAACGCTACCAGAAGACGCTAAACTACCCTTTGAACTTATAGAAAAGCGCGGAGTAGTGTCTGAAACGATGCTATTTCTTGACATCCTATACTGGTGATACTTAATAGAACTTGCGGTTCGAGTCGGCATTTTACGGTTCTTAAGTTGCTCAATTTCTGTTACGGCATCTCTCAGTTTCTTTTCAGTGGTAGCAATATTTTGCATCAGCTTTTCTTCTTTTTCTTTGAATAGTTCAACTTGTTTCTGTATACCAGTCGTTCCCGAGGCAGTAGAGTCAAGTTTTGATTGTACTTTCAACATCTTGTCATCAAATTTCATCTTCTCACCAACAAGATCATTCAACTTTACTTCAATCTCCTCTCTTTCTTTCTTTTCTGCCTCTGCACTTATAAGGGCTACATCTAAATCACTCTGACACGTGTCAAGTTGTTCCTTTACTGCCGCTATCTGCATATCTAATTGACGTATTTTTTCATCTTTTATCTCTATCTGTTTTTGAGTTTCTGACCTTTCAGACTTAATACCTTCAAGGTCATTTCTTAACCTCTTTAACTCTTTCCTATCATTAGCAGCCACCTTTCTCATATTAACATTGCTCTCTGGATTTGCTGGGTCCTTTAGTTTTTCCAGATCCGTAGTGCACGTACTGATTCTTTCTTCTAGTCTAGCTTTCTGAATCTGTGCTTCTTGATTCTGTTTTCTCAGCTGATCTGACTCAGATTTACTTACATTGTAATTAGCATTGGCAACACCTAGCTTTACCCTCAAAGTTGCTAGTTTTGCATTCAAATCATTTCTTTCTTCTTCTGATGCCTCTAAAGCAGACTGAAGAATTTTCTGACGCTCAAGTTCGTTCCTTAGTTCTTCTTTTATTTCTTCAAGTTCCATATTGTCGCTACTACTACCAAATACTTGTGCCAATTTGTGTTTTACAAGCGAAGCTTTATGATGATTGTGAAACTTAGGAGTAACGGGAGGAGAAACTACTCTAACACTGCCGAATTCGTCATCAGAGACTCTCAGTGTACTTGACAAATCTCTTAGTTCTTCTTCTTCTTGAGTTGATCCATTGGACGTATTTGCAGTGTCTTTACTCTCTCCACTTTTAAATGACTTTGCTTCTGCTCTTCCAAAGTTTCCTAGTGTCTGGTTTCCTTGAAATTCTTCTCTGCGTAATGAATTTTCGGCTTTGTCTGTTTCATGAATTTTGTTATCTGATGGTGTACTTTCTGAATCACTTGAATTATCTTCATCTGTTGCTATTTCAACATCTGCATTTTCAGTATTGGCTTGCCGTGTTACGGAATTATATTCTTCTTGAGCATCATAACCATTGCGGATAACTTCTTCTGTCATAACGGCCTGATGCAGCTATTCTCGTGACATATTGAAGCTGCAAGCGGGAGAAAAAGGAAAACATTTATCATTATTAACAACAATAATCTCGTCGAGAGTATTCTTTATCTGTTTTAATGAGTTCTACGAACATGATGTCATCTCATTGCATCGGGAAAACGACTATTGAAGAGATTCTTCTGTGTATAAGGCTTGGATAGAATAAATCTGATTGGGACTTGGCTTGATAAAAAGTTTTTGCAGTGTCCTATTACCGCACTTGTCCATCATTCACCATATGTTAGGCTGGAAAAATATTCATCGTCGATTCTAATTACTGATGAAATACAGATCCTTTTTCACATGGCAGCAATGGGAAAAAGGCGACTGTATGTAGTAGTTGATATTATCATCGAATTGCATTGATACTGTCTTCTACGACAACTGAGGTTAACAGCGGAACATGTTTGCTTGCTTTTTGAAAAGAAAACAAATAATAATAACAATAAAATTCAACATACCTGTCTGTGGCAACTAAAGCGAGGTTTACTTTTCATATGTCATGTAAAGTGAACACTGTCCTATGATTTGTATTTTTTCTTTACTGAAGAACAATAGACAAAAGAATAACATAACAGGCCATGTACTGGCCTTAGCACAAGTGCAAACAGCGGCGACTCAGATGTTCAAATGTTGGTTCCAACGCAGTGTCACAGAGTTGTCACTGCTCGCTGCATATATTTTCTAAAATCCACAGATTGAATGCATGTTTTTCAAGCCTCTTTGCTGAGCAAACTGATCTTGGTCTTCTCTTGAGCTATATGTTCTGAGACCCCTTTTTCTTGAATCAGCTAAAAAGGCATATAATACCACCCTGGCTATTGAAACCCACTCATTAGGCATAAAATATGTGATATACTTTTAAAAAGTTTATTTATTAGAATACCATAGAACTTAGATTAATCTGATACTCATTGACATAATTATTCTAAATGATGGGAAAAGCTACCAGAGTGAAGACACAGTCTAATCAGAGTGGTCACCGTGGGCAGTTCTACTGATTTTTGACAAGTCGTCAGTTTTGCTCGGCAAATTCTAAGCTTAGTATGACCGAATGTTTAAAGCGATGGCGCTAATTTTTGCGAACTCAAACTTGATTGATATGTTTTGTCAGTGGTTTACAGTGGTTTAGTAATTTTTAGAGCATGCTTGCCGTTAAGTTTTATTATTACTTATTTTTGGTCACTTGAATTAACATAAGACATTTTCTTGCTGATTACGGCGATTTTTTCTGACCGCTGAATTAAAAGTTTGTAACGCCAAGTTCCATTGCGACGATGACGGTACATGTATAAGCTATTTTTATTAATTCATAGTTGCATATAGAATTTCACTTCAAAACTATCGGAAGATATGCTTCACAAATTTTTAAAAGAACCTAGCCAGAAGAAAGCTATGGACGTGGCCAGGTAAAAGGTAGTTTAGCATACGATATCCCGTAATGAATTAGATTTACGGATATTAATTTTGGTCTGTCGTTTTCTCTGCGTACTTCTTGTATTCCGTTAAGGTCCAAAATACTGCATTTATGCCCAAAAGTCGAAGTTTCGAGATCTGCATTGCAGCTTAGCCCTCAGATTTGGATTTCATTTTAAACTTTCTCCGCGAAACCTTTCATACACACGTAATAAACTGTAACAACAAAACGGACATCGATATGATATGTAGTTTAATGTACATGTGAGAAAGTGTTAAATGAATGACGGAGTCGCCTGAATTTGCGGAAGGGTAAGTAAAAACTTTCATACCTTTTTAAATAGGAATTAGACTAAGGCAACATAAATTAAGGTTTAACTATTTTCAACCATACGAAAGCTTAACCTAAAGTAATAAAAAAATGGTGTTAGTGTTCTATTGTCTTATGTGGTGGAGCGAATCTGAGAACCTGGAGAAATATCGACATGGCCTTGGCGACAATTGCCCTGTCACTCGTTTTGACGCAGTAAATCGAACCCAGACAGCAGCGTGGCAATTGGAATGAGTCCTGTAATGTTAGATTCTTTGGAACCAAGAAATATACCAAAGAAATGAAAATAGCAGACTAGGTATGATTGACTACACGCAGAAATACTTCTCCGCTGTTCGGGCCCCATCTATATCTGTTTCATTCATTTATTCAAAATTTCATCATAATCACATTATACACGAATCACATGCTAAAAAGTAAGAATAAATTGTTTTTGTAGTATGATTAGCTTATTTCAGATTACCCAGCCTTATAAGGGCCGCAAGAGAAGAAAATATCGCATCCTGAGCGGTACTCGAACCCAGGACCTCTCGCTATCCGTGAGACAACCCGCATGGTTGACCTTTGACATTTCACCCCCTGCTTAATTAGATGCTCGGAAATACGGAGGAACCAACGAGGCATGTTTTTTTTTTATGCTAGCCATCCACTCACACTTGGTGTCAAATGTCCCAGGGGAGGAAAAAATCGTGGCTCGAGCAGGACTCGCACCCAGGACTTGTCGCTTACCGTGCGAGAAAAGTGCGCTACTGAGTCATACGATGGATAGACTGGGGGTAGATTAGAGAACATGGGCTTTAAAATCAGTACACTAAACATGTTGGGTACAAGCAATTTGTTATTTTTCATCAAAGCTTCTAATATCAAGAAGTGTAAAAATAGGCGTTGCCACTCTGAAATACCACATTTCTTTGCCATTATTCTTCATTAAAGCGTTACAAACAAAAGCTTACATGCAGGGGATGGTTAAAATTATTAGTTGCTATTCTACAATTGATTCTAGATGAACGAAATTTGCGTTTCATAGAGGATAAAAAATGAAAGGAACATTTTCAGACACATGTGGTATATTTTCCGTATAAGAAGATTTTAGACCTATTTTATACTAAAGTGACTATTGTAATCTATAATGGGTAGGATAAATACAGGTTAAAGCTGATAAAACTGTATTGTTGTATTTTATTATTTCCTACATGTAACATTCATTAGCTTAATATTTTTCACGCCTTAAGTCAGCTGTTAAGTCACTTATTTTATCAAATGGAATAACACTGCGCGGCTATTTTGGCCATGGTGCTCACATAATATGTGAAATATAAGCTTACGGATTCCAAAATGATAGATAGATAGACAGATAGATATATAGATAGATAGATTTAGCCCAACTGGACTATGAGGATACAACATGTATAATACAACTAGTGAACAGTGCAATGCAAGCAATAATATTAAATCACTATATCACAGAGTACATGTACTTCGGCAACAATCAACCCAATAGCAGGACCTATTTTTTGATCTCGTGCACCATTTAAATCAATTATTTCGAGCTGCCCCCCCCCACCCCCCCCCCCCCCCCCCCCCCCCCACACACACACACAATAGGTCTTGTTAGGAATTCAAGCTTCTTTAAACTGAGATCGGTTGGCAGCTTGTACATTTGTACCCAAGAAGTCTTTCTCGATTCTGCCCCAGTCTATGACCTTTAAAATACGTTTGTGTTGTGGTACGATTCTTTTTACATTACTGTTCTCACATAGGAAATACGCTTTTGGTTTGGACTAAGGTCAGTAGAGCCTCATTGAAGCCTCGATGTATACATTGACTTCATTGAGGCTCTACTCACCAAGTCCAAACTCCAAGCGTCGGTGGTTATGCGGAGAGGAATGTATTTTTACGACTTTTATGTTCTTATCATCTTTTCCAGACTATATATAAAACTTGAAGCAACAATATGAAGTTTTGTGATACTGAAACAGCTCAAGATATAAGGCATTTCGAAATACGCACACTATAAACTGTTGAGTCGATCAATTGCATTTTCCAGACATTCTGAAGTGAAAACACGTAGAGCAAACAGTGCAGAACTAGACCAGACTGCTCCTAGAGGTGTTAAAGAGTATTCAGAATGGCTCAAGTTCATGTATCTCAGGGAGAAATACTGCATTATGACAGACTTACATCCTTAGATAACGGTTTGCGCAACAGAATGCTAGAACTAGACTCAATGAAGAAAGAACTTCAGAAAGTTCAGACACAAATCAAATCCACTGAAAAGAAGTTGGAAGACGGAGAACAAGAAAAGAAAACTTTGCATACAAAAGTTAGTTCTTTAAAAGTTAAATTAGGCGTCTCTAATGCTAATCTGAATGCTAGTAAGGATGAAATGGAGTCTGTAAGAACCAGTTTAAGTGAAGCACAAATTCAAGTAGCAAGACTGGAAGAACGGCTTTCCGCGGCAAATTCTGAATTAGATCGCCTAAGAGATCCAGCAAATCCTGATAGTAATATGGGATTAAAGAAACATGTAGCAACTGACAGAAGGGATATAAAAAGAATGAAGCTTGAAATAGGCGTGGAACAGACAGCACTGGCGACAGACCAAGAAGCAGTCAAAAAGAAGGATTTTGAAATTAAAGAAATGGAAAAATATCTTGCTCGTTTTAAAGACGAACTTCATAAATGTGAAACAAAGAGAGCTGAAGCGCAAGACGATGAAGAGATGGAAAGACAAAGGAAACAAGACTTAGTGAAAGAATACAATCACATTAGAAAAGAGAGGAAACAATATGACACCAGAATTAAACACGCTAAAATAAAACTAGGGATATCAGTCGCGGGGCAAAATGTGAATGCCAAACTAATGGAGGATATGCAAACCAGAGAACAACAATTAGCAAGACGGTTGAATGCCATTGAGAAAAAATTCAAGGAAACTTCTGGTGAGCTTGATGTACTAAAGTCAAAAGACAAAATGACTAAAACGGCTTTGTCCATAAATGACCATACCACTAGATTCACAAGAAAAAGAGACTTTAGAGAGCGACAACTTAGTGTAGCTCAAAGTGGTGTCGGACCAGTACGTTTCGGTGATAAAGTGCCGAAAGCTTTGCAAAGTGATCCAAAATTTTCAAAAACAGGAGACAAATCAGATTCTCGTCGTCCTAAACAGCAAGACGGCGCAAAACCAAAAGCTAATGTTATTCAAACAAAAGTTCCGAGCACTACAGTGCAGAAAGTTAAAGTGGTGGACGAGCCTATTAAAGGAGCTAAACCTAAAGCTAAGGGAGAAAAGGCAGTACAATTTATTCCTCCACCAAAACCTAAACTAAAACAAACTAAATAACACATTACAGTCTCGTTAGAAGATTGAAAAGAAATAGTTTGAGTTTCATATATATATGTGTATATAATGACCAAAATGCCGCCTGGTGAAAATGCTTACAATTGCAGTTGAAAGGCCATGTAGACAATTTTAAAAATGTCAGAGTTAGCTTGCCCGTGGTTGCCATGAATGGAATTCATAATCAGTTAATGGTCGCATTATTATATCCCCCGCAAACTGTGTTCTGTGTTTGTGGGGGTATACTGTTTTCACGTTGTTCGTCCGTCCGAAATGTTCGTAGTTTCCTCTCAATAACTTAAGTTTTAATGATCGGATTTTGTTGAAATTTATATGGTACTTGACCATCAACAAAATACTGGTTGAGTTCGAAAAAGGAGGTTGTGTCTCAATTTGTACAAAAGTTATGGTCCCTGATAGACGTGAAAATTTGCAAATTTTTGGTTTCCACCAAATTACTTAAGTTTAAATAAATGGATTTCTTTGAAATTTATATGGTACATGACCATCAACAAAATACACGTTGGGTTTGGCAAAGGAGATTGTGCGTCAATTTAAACAGGTGCTAGTTCGAAAAGAGATATTATGCATCAATTCGGACAGGAGTTATGGCCCTTGATAGGTATGAAAAATGGAAATCATTTGGTTTCCGCTCATTTACTTGAGTTTTAATAATCCGATTTTATTGAAATTTATATAGTACTTGACCATCAACACAACACAGGTCAGGTTCGAAAAAGAAGGCTCTGCCTTAATTCGAACAGGTGTTTTAGCCGCTCATAGACATGAAAGTTTGCAAATTCTTTGGTTTCTGCTCAATAACTTAAGTTTGAATGAATGGATTTCTTCGAATTTTGTATGGTACATAACCATCAACAAAATACAGGATGAGTTCGAAAAAGGAGGTTGTGCCTCATTTTGAACAGGTGGTATGGCCCCTCATTGACATTAAAATTTGCAAATTTTTGGTTTCCGATCAATAACTAAAATGAATGGATTTCTTTGAAATTTATATGGTACATGACCGTCAACAAAATACAGGTTGAGTTAGAAAAGGGATGTTATGCATCAATTCGGACAGGAGTTATGTCCCCTGATAGGTCTGAAAAATGGAAATTATTTGGTTTCTTCTCAATAACTTTTAAAGTTTTAACGATCCGATTTTGTTGAAATTTATATGGTCCTCGACCATCAACAAACTACAGGTTTAGTTGAAAAAGGAGGTTGTGCTTTAATTTGAACAAGTGTTATAGCCACTCATAGACATTAAACTTTTCAAATTTTTTGTTTCTGCTCAATAACTTAAGTTTAGAACAATGGATTTCTTTGATATTTATACGGTGGATGACCATCAACAAAATACAGGTTGAGTTCGAAAATAGAGGTTGTGCCTAAATTTGAACAGGAGTTATGACCCCTCATATAAATGGATATTTGCAAATTTTTGGTACCTGCTCAATAACTTGAGTTTAAATGAATGAATTTCTTTGAAATTAATAGGGTGCATAACTATATAGGAAATACAGGTTGAGTACAAAAAAGGAGGTTATGCCTCAATTTTAACAGTGTTATAGCCCCGCATAGACATGAAAATTTGCAAATTTTTGGTTTCCGCTCAATAACTTAAGTTTTAAAGAATGGATTTCTTTGAAATTTGTATGGAACATGACCATCAACAAAATACAGATTGAGTTCGAAAAAAGAGGATGTGCGTCAATTTACACAGGTGTTATGACCCATCATAGACATGAAAATTTGCGAAGTTTTGGTTTCTGCTCAATAACTTAAGTTTGAATGAATACATTTCTTTGAAATTTATATGGTATATGACCATCAACAAAATACATGTTGAGTTCGAAAAAGGATGTTTTGCATTAATTCGGACAGGAGTTATGGCCCCTCATAGACATGAAAATTGGCAAATTTTGGATTTCCACTCAATAACTTAAAGGCAAATGCTACCAAATTCTTATTGCATTGAAAACTGCATAAAATCCTGTATGCATTCTATATCATATATTGGCTAATCAATCTTGAGATTCTCATTATTTTCCTGAGAAGAACTAATCAGCATATAGAAAATTAAAAGAAAAGTAGGGGTCACCATGCTTATTACTGTTGTAATGAACAAACTCTAACCCTACTCCCACATTTATTACGTGACACACGTATCTATAAAAAAACTTAAAAAGCTGGTGTATCAACATCCAGATAACTTGGATTTTGCTTGCATACAACATATAAGCATAATATGCATTGAAATAAATCATTATGGCAAGTAAGTGGCCATTTAACTTACTCACATGATCAATAAATATAAAAATTTCAAAAATTGCAAAAAATCGTAATATTACTATTTTCCTTAAGTTTAAGGCCAATTTTAACATCCGAACTAATAAAATGAGCCCAAAATGATATTCAAACCACAATTTTTAGCCATTTCCTTACCCAGTTATAATAAAATATTGACTTTGGGGTAATTTTCATTTTTGGCAAATACATAAAAATGCCGAAAAGGTAGCTTATATCTTTAAGTTTAAATGAATGGATTTCTTTGAAATTTATTTGGTACATGACCATTAGTAAAATACAGTTTAAGTGATCCGTGATTTGTCTTGAGTCACTATATTATGGTGGCTGTTTTGTGCCATTTCGTCTTTTCGTCTTTTCGCCGCGAAAAGACGCCACGCGAAAAGACGAAAAGACGCCATGCGAAAAGACGAAAAGACGAAAAAACGCCAGGCGAAAAGACGATAAGACGAAATAACGCCAGGCGAAAAGACGAAAAGACGAAACCCGCCACGCGAAAAGACGAAATTTCAGCGCAAAAAGACGAAAAAACGCCATGCGAAAAGACGCCATTTGAAACTCTTAATTTGTCGTCTTTTTGCGTGGCATCTTTTCGTCTTTTCGTCTTTTCGCCTGGCGACTTTTCGTCTTTTCGTCTTTTCGCATGGCGTTATTTCGTCTTTTCGTCTTTTCGCGTGGCGTTATTTCGTCTTTTCGTCTTTTCGCGTGGCGTTATTTCGTCTTTTCGTCTTTTCGCATGGCGTCTTTTCGTCTTTTCGGCGCGAAAAGACGAAAAGACGAAATGCGAAAAGACGAAAAGACGAAATAACGCCACGCGAAAAGACGAAATAACGCCACGCGAAAAGACGAAATAACGACACACAAATACCCTTTTATTGACGACTATCCTAATACTAAGACAGATTTGTCTGAGTAAACAATATAGACTCATATCAGACTACTGCAAACGCAGCTACAGAAGCAGTCTGATCACAGAATTTGCCACTGAAATGCTTTTTAATATATCTTTTTGACAGCTAAAAATTGTAAGGGTAGACTATAAAATTAACGTGGGGTCGGCAACATTTTCGGTCAAAATGGTACCGTTTAGATTGAATAACAAATTTCTGCCTTGTTGACTGAGATCAAACACAGATATAATCAATATAACCAGTATCAAGCAGCCGTCTTATGAAAATTAGAATGGATTTGCCACTAAAACTCTATTTTATCCGACAGAAAAATAAAACTTGTTAAAAGTGAAAAGGATAGCTATAAGTATTAGTATGGGGTCGGCAATAATTACAGTTATTGATTAAAATAATCTGGGCCATGTTGACTTAAAAATTAGCAGACGCAAATTTACTCATTCAGGAGCGTAGGCAGACCTAATACGTTGTTGTAGCAAGCATTTTTGAGAAATACAGTCAGGGTCACCCAAGGGAAGGACAAGAAGTGGCTACTTAAGACAGGTGACCCCATAATACATTTCATTTACACTGTTTTTTTGGTTCAAAGGACCAAGAAAATGAGCCGCCCTAATGTTTTGGAGAAAAATACTCAAATCAATTTCATCATAATTATATCTTCGTTTTGATCTTAAACTACCAAAAAGATTAAGTACCTTGTTGACAATCTAATCTCCCACAAATTATGGAGGAAAATATAAACGATGAAACATGATATGAATACGGCATACTTTAACCTGCAGCTAACCCAAAATTTGAACAAATTTATAGTTTTCTAAAGACGTGCCGATCGCAGACAGAGCAGAGCCTGATCAGACTGCTCTTTTGGCTAATGCTCCTTCCGCCACTTTACAAAGGGGAACAACTTCTACGACTTCCTCTTCAAGTTTTCCCTAGTTAGAAATCGTTTCTTCAAGAGGTTTGCTCTTAAACGAAAGAATTTGCTCCAAAAGGAGCAAAGTCTTTCCTTTGGGTGTTGTCCCTTACAGAGAAGGAAGGAAAAAATGCAGTGTCGTTATTTCGTCTTTTCGTCTTTTCGCGTGGCGTCTTTTCGTCTTTTCGCGTGGCGTCTTTTCGCGGCGAAAAGACGAAATAACGCCATGCGAAAAGACGAAAAGACGAAATAACGCCACGCGAAAAGACGAAAAGACGAAATAACGCCATGCGAAAAGACGAAAAGACGCCAGGCGAAAAGACGAAAAGACGAAAAGACGCCACGCGAAAAGACGACAAAATAAGAGTTTCAAATGGCGTCTTTTCGCATGGCGTTTTTTCGTCTTTTCGCGCTGAAATTTCGTCTTTTTGCGTGGCGGGTTTCGTCTTTTCGTCTTTTCGCATGGCGTTATTTCGTCTTTTCGTCTTTTCGCCTGGCGTTTTTTCGTCTTTTCGCATGGCGTCTTTTCGTCTTTTCGTCTTTTCGCCTGGCGTCTTTTCGCGGCGACAAGACGAAAAGACGAAATGGCACAAACAAGCCACCATACTATATTGACATTTTAATCGTCAGCTTGTCTTAAGACGTTAAGTGTTTTAAGCAAATAGAACTGTTTCCTAGACAAATATGTTTTATTATATTGTACATATCTTAAATGTTGTTTTAAATATCTTTGTTTTTTTAAAATCACAGAGGACCATATGTTAGATAAGTGTTTTATCCTCTGAAAATAAAGACATTATTATTATTATTATTATTATCGCTGAGTTCAAAAAAGGAGGTTGTGCCTTAATTTGAACAGGAGTTATGGCCCCTGATAGCCTTAAAATGGGAAAACCTTGGTTTCTGCTCTGTCAAGTGCATGATGTGCTAGTGCTGTTTATGTTTTCTATGATGGCTTATGGGACCAATGTTGGCTCTTCACTGTGTTACAGATAGATTTTGCGGCGGGTATCTAGTAAGACTGCTTACTGCCATTTCTAGTTGTAATTGCAATGACCAGCTCTTTAAAGGCATCATAACTCTACCCTTGGTACATGAAAAAGTTTATCGTGAGGTATCGCAACAAGCTTCTCAATACAGTTTGTTATAATAAATGGCTGTTATAATCCAACTTAAAGCAAATAAAACGTCCCTTAGTTTCACATGAAAATTTTTGAAAATTTATTCGAGTCCTTTTATGTGGAAACTAAAATCACATACTTTTGATATAAAATGAATTGAAGGTAAAAATACAATGTATAAGCGTTGGCCCCATTCACTGTCCCGTCTTTAGTTACACTGCATTCCTTGGCGGGGAACCAGAAAGGAATCGTATTTTGTGAAGCAATTTGTCATTTTCAAAGTCGTGTTCATCCTGTTTTCCCGGGAGTATATGACTCAATGTATGGACATTGACCCACGTATTTTTCTCTCCACACTTAACGATTAAACTGTTTTTCATAATGTTTCGTGTTTAGACGTTTATACCACTGATAGGACTAAGCAGACTTTAAATGGTGAATTTTTATTTAATTTTATTATAACTGATATTTTTTTAGATAAAATGCAAATTTTATGACGCATAAATCTTTGTTATCAAATAACACAAACTCTTCTCTTTGAATTGCACGGAGAGGTGACGGACAGACAGACTCGGGGCCAGGAGTGTGCAACTATTGACTCGTTCGTTGAGTCTCCCGGGGGAACATCGCTAAGAAAATTGAACAAACCAGGGGCCGTATTTATAAAACGACTTAAATAGTTGCTATGCTGTTGCTAGGGCTTAATTTTTATGAAGGAGATTCCCTACAACTATGAAATTTGCTCTGGAGGAACAGTCTTTGTAAGACTGTTCCTCCAGAGCAAATTTCATAGTTGTAGGGAATCTCCTGTTCCCCCAGAGCAAATTTCATAGTTGTAGGGAATCTCCTGTTCCCCCAGAGCAAATTTCATAGTTGTAGGGAATCTCCTTCATAGAAATTCAGCCATAGCAACAGCACAGCAACAACTAAAGTCCTTTTATGAATACGGCCCCAGTTGTTTACTGTTTATTACGTGTTTACGTCTCTTCACAATGGGGATCAACTCTTAAAGAAAAGAATTTGGTCAATGATAAGTAATTTCATTCCCTTAAGAGTAGACACCAGTTTGGAAGAGGCACGTTTCTGATCTAGGTCTTTGTAAAGATGGTAAAGAGAAAACAACATTTGATCGCTGAATCACACGACTGGTAGGGTAAAATCCAGTCTTCTAGCCAAACAAATACGGTAATAAAGAGAAATTACTGTATGTGTTTTAGGTAAAAGAATATAATTCTAGGGAAAGCAACTCTACCGTTTTCAAGTTTGCCTCTTATGTGGGAAGAATTTGCTCGCACAGGAGAAAATTCTCTCCTTTGAGAGTAGACCCCATTTTGGAGTGCTTTGTCCTCCAGGGAAGTAAACAGGTAATCAGTATAGTTGTTCAACGTTTCACTTCGTGAAAAGTGGCGAAAACTCATAAAAATATACCCACAATGCAGAAACTGAAATACCGTAAAAGGTCTAGAAATAGGGACATCTTGAATAATTACAGTATTTTTACTAGAAATGGAACAGTTTGGTTTTAGGATTCATTAGTGCGTCCAAAAGGTGCAGATGAAATGGCAAACGGTGTATACCTAGCTCAGACTGCTTTTCCTGTAGGAGCAGTCTGATCTGGGTCTGCACTGTTTGCTCAGACCTATAAATCCCAATGTTTAGAATTTTGCCGGTAGATCTAATTATGTGACTCCAAATAACAATATGGCGCTCGTAGGGCATGTGGTGCCCCAAGGACCTAGTAAGGTTATAGGATAGAATAAAATAGAATAGGGCATGTTCTAATTTCTAGCCCGGCCTGGTCTGGGCTGGCCCTATTAGGCAATATGACATAAGAGCTTATCTGATGACATAACTCATAAGATCAGGCCAAACTATCATTCGAAGAATTATACTCAACAAATTATTTAAGAAGAGGTGCCACTGTTGCATATGCTGATATACAACCAAAATAATCAAACATTATGGCCATAGAAATTACCATGGCAGTTTCATATAGCACCCCTTGGAGAAGATAATGCAGTCGGTTGAAACAAATTAGTGTTTAAATTCTGAGTGTTGTAAAAAGGTATATGTTTATATCTGTTGGCCTGGCCTGGTCTGGTGCAAAGTGTTAAGCCATCAGATAAGTTCTTATGTGAGTTTGTATAATCGGGCCAGAGGCCGGGCTAGAGATTAGTATATGCCTACTCGTGGCAAAAGGCTATGGAATTCCTGCCAAGTTATTCTTTGGTTCATAAATAATCATTCTCCTATATTTTTATGACCGTTGACTTTTCTTCTAATGTTGTAGGCCATGTGGACCAAATGACCTCCGTACTTTAATGAATCTAGATATTAAATGAAGATCAAACAGAGAAATTGCTCCCGAGTGTTTCATACCTAACATCTTTTTATACACTTGGGATTCTGAGAATAATTATTATTTGTAGATTCGAATAATAAGACAGATTGACCGAGATGTTATTCCCTTATAAGTAGTTATCAGATGAATGGGTACAACACAATATTATTCCGCCATTTGTTTCAAAAGGAGACACTTTGAGACTTCCAGTTTGCTTCTCTGGACGATGTAACCCTTTCAAAATGGAGTCCACTCTTAAAGAAAGAATTTGCTCCTAGGGAGCAAATTCTTTCATTTAAGAGTTGACCCCATTGAGAAGAGAGGGAAAAAGAAAATGGTAGAATTGCTTCCCCCGAATGTGTATGCATTCACCTTAAGACTGTCTTAAATGTCTTAAACGATAGACTGTTTTAAGCAATTCTTAGAGTGGGGTGGAGCGGTTCTAGGCAGATCAGACATAATTTTACATTATTACAATCAAGGTCTAGTTCAAACGCTCCGAAACAAACTGTGTTTGAATTGATATATGTGATAAAGAGAAAATTAATTTTGAAACCAGTGTTCATAAAACCATAAAATATTAATCTCTACTAAGCAAAAGAAATCCATTAATTGGTAAAAGAATTATTTGCGCCACGGGATACGTTCTTCCCGAACGATGTTCTCCTATAGGCAATTCGTTTCTTAATCTGTTAATCAGGAACATTGTTCCATAAATGTTGGATTTTGTTTTGACATGGGTTTTACGGCCCTTTCAAGAATATTTCACTTATTTTGAGCCAATTGTTAATCAGAGGTTGGCGAAAACCGGAGCTCCCGAGGAAAACCACATCACCTTCCGTAAGCAGAACTTGGCCTACTCACACGTGCGCGGCAGAGGCTTGAACACACAGCGGTGAGTGAATGACCTAATTTTAAGAGCCAGCGCTCTTATCCATTAGACCACGAAGGCTTGTTTTTATACTCTACTCGTTTTGCATATGTAGTGTTTCAAAAATGAGATACAAGGGTCAGCATTTGAACAATCCTCATCGGAGAGTTTGAAACTGTCAAAATAGGAGAGACATTTGTTTATGGTCAAAGAATGACATTGACCTCTATTACTAAAAAAAATTCATGTACTCATAAATTGACTATATTTATCATCTTTTGCATCAAAATCTCCTACAAGTTCCAGGACTTCCTATGTTTAGCGTTTTTCATATAAAACGCAAGAAAGTAAATTTGACCTTTCCGTAAGAATCACCTCAAGGTTGTCATTTGAACAATTTTGGTAGTACTAGAATCTCCGATGCTACATACCAAGTTTCAAGACCATCAGTCTAGTGGTTTCAGCTAAAATCTTCAACAATTTTCATGAAATCTTGTGTTTTAGCATTTTCCCATCTAAAGTCACTTGAAAGCAAAATTGACCTTGCCGTATAAAAGGTCAAGGTCAACCCAAAGTCATCATTTGAACAATCCTGGTATTACTTGAGTACCCGAAGCTACATACAACGTTTTAATGCCATCGTTTTATTGCTTCTTGAGAAGAAGATTTTTAAATGGGCTTAGCGGCCATTTCCCGCAAGTCCTCGAGGCTCTTTATGGAATTTGGTTACGATCAGCCCAGTCGTTTCAGAGAAGGTGTTTGAAATTGTGGACGGACGACGACGACGGAGCCTGCCTATCCTATAAATTCCCACGGAGCCTTCAGCTCAAGTGAGCTATAAAGCAAGTCATGCTGACGTCTTAGACATGGCATGTTACAGACTAGTCAGCAAGTCTTGTTTTTCTGCAAAACGAATCACCTTCGTATGGAACTACACATATATGCGATCCGCCTTGAAATTAATTTTCATCATATCTGTTCGAGCTTTCCAGATTAGGAGTAGTTTTGAAGCTTATTCAGAGATATTGTTTCTTACTTCTGAATGAAATGCATGTTGTGACTTCTCATTAGAACCGTCTCAGTGAGACGGTTCGAACGAGGGGTCACAACAATGCTATGAAAAACTAGAAAACGGTGTCTGTAAGACACAGATGATGCCCCCGTGCTGTGCCTGTCTCCCCTTCCCCTCTTCTCCTGTACCCCCTCTGGAAAGGTTTGATTATATAAACTTGCCATCCTAAATTAGTCAGAACCTGTAACATTTCTAAGTTAAAAAAATATAATTTTGTCAAATTGTTTTTTATACTCCCCGAAGGGTGAGCATATAGTTGCCGCTTTGTCCGTCCGTCTATCCGTCCGTCCGTCCGTCCGTCCGTCACACTTTTGTCCGGAGCATATCTCTGAAAGTATGAGGGGGGGAACTAAATGAAACTTCACACATTGATAGAGGACAACGAGGGGAAGTGCAGTGCACAAGAACCGTAACCCTGTCACAAGTTTTTACAAAGTTAGCTCCCTTTCCAGTTTTTTTCTCAAAATTTTGCTTGTCCGGAGCATATCTCTGAAAGTATAAGGAAGAACTAAAGGAAACTTCACAAATTGATAGAGGACAATGAGAGAAAGTGCAGTGCACAAGCACCGTAACCCTGTCACAAGTATTTACGAAGTTAGCTCCCTTTCCAATTTTTTTTTCAATATTATGCTTGTCCGGAGCATATCTCTGAAAGTATAAGGGGCAACAAAATGAAACTTCACACATTGATAGAGGTATAGCAAAAAGGCCGTAATTTTGTCAAAAATTACTTTTGCTTCTTCAAAAAAGGAGGTGCACATCTTCAATATGTTTGGAACATCTGTGCAGAGTTTCCAATTGATAGCATACAAACTGTGGGAGGTGTTGATTAAACAATCTTGCCATTCTGTATCAGCCAGAACCTGTAAAATTTCAAAGTCCATAAAGGCCATAATTTTGTCAAAAATGATTTTTTTCTCATCAAAAAGGGAGGTGCACATCTTCAATATGTCTGCAACATTTGTGCAAAGTTTCAGATTGATTGCTTTAAATCTTTAGGAGGATTTGATTATACAAGCTTTTTAGGTGCGACGGACAGACAGATGGACAGACGGACAAGGTTAAAACATAATGCCCCCTGACTATTGTCACGGGGGCATAAAAAGGAAATTATCCCAGTTATTCCACTGCGGTAAAGGTAAAGTACAATATGTTTGCACTAAATAAGATTTCATTTTACAGAACAGACACATGGGAATAACATGATAATCCTGTTTACAAACAAAAACATTTTAATAACAGGGTATGGAAAAAAATCCGATTCCGACCGGCCTTAGTTCACGTATACCATTTCTCATTCAAACATCTTCATTTGTTTTGCAGAATAAACCACTTCGCTGGAAAGGCCTTCTAAAGACCCTGCAAACTATGCGTGGGCAAACTAGGAATTCTCA
Organism: Ctena decussata; assembly: GCA_963989385.1. Classification (NCBI taxonomy): domain Eukaryota; kingdom Metazoa; phylum Mollusca; class Bivalvia; order Lucinida; family Lucinidae; genus Ctena; species Ctena decussata. The sequence continues at coordinate 1,306,773 of OZ022498.1, forward strand.
ATACCATGCATACGTATTCTGGTCAAAGCAAGCACACTTTGCTCAGGCTATACTTAAGGTGGAATGGGTACACTATCAGAGGAAGCAACTCTGTCACTTGCATTTCTGTCTCCCTTCTCAGTGGGAGTTGAAATTCTTTCCTTTAAGAGTAGACTCCTTTTAGGATAGGGAAGCAAACAGAAATTCACAAGAGTTGTTTCCCTTTGCGAAATGGTGCAAAACCATGAAAGTGTTCCCATACACCTTAAACCATAATCATACTGCTCCTGTTTCCAGACTTGTTTGAAGATGCGCAATTTCTATATTACCGCAGGAAGGTTTACTCCTATAATGTGATTTATACTGAACGAAAAAAGATACGCCTGAATTATAATTGTTTAGGCGGGGAATGGGCGGAAGGGGTGGGATGGGAGGAGGTCACACCTTTTCAACAACGTCATATCGACGTTGATGCAACGCTCTTGACTGATGTTCCAATCGCCGTTGATGATGACATCTTGTTTCTACGTTCGTACTTTCTAAATATTGAATCAACTAAAATGCAGCTTTTAAGTTGTTTTTTCCTTGACAAGTACAGTATGAAATATAGCATATTGCCTGACTTTTTCTTAAACTTTTCACTAATGAACCATAAAAGGACAAATACAGAATAACTCAATATATACCTGGTAATTACAAGACGCATTTGAAGGAAATCTTGATCATTTGTCTTAATTAGGTAAAATAATATGAAATCGACAACGACTGAATGCGTCAATGTAGTATTTCTTAATGATGAAGTTCTACCACGAGTTCTCATGAAGGTCATATTTCAAGATATCAATATTATTATCCCCTTTGTCTCCCTTTTCCGAATCGATATCTACTCTTTAAAGAAAGAATTTGCTCCCATAGATTTAAAGAATTTGCTCCCCTAGAAGATACTCCAGCTGAAAAGGACTACATCGTCCAAAACAGCAAAGAAGAAGTCATGTGAATATTGATTTATTGATGATCATTTCAAATCTCTGATATCTCAAATAAATTTTCTGGTCCCAGAAAATTTACTTTGAGATATCCGGATTTGAACTGTAAAGGAAAATAGGAAATGTGTCTGAACTATATTATTTCAGTATAAGAAGGTACTTTGAGATATCAGTGTTTTAGATAAGGAGAGTCGACTGTACTTAATGAAGGACATGGAAGCAGCCACTTTGAAAAAATGTACCGACTCAATGCTTTCGCTTTATCGGGCTTCAGGGAAGGGCTTATTTGAAACAAATTTTGTGACTTTATTAGAAAACAACAGTATGTGACCAATATGACCGATCTTTTTCTTTCAGATGAACCTGCTGGATGTGTCACGGAAGTTAAATCTTGTACAAATAGGGTACAACACTTAGATTGTACTGTCCCATATCATAGTGAAGGCAGTCGATATTGCCCAGAATAAAAAGATGAAAAACTTTTGTCTATAAAATAAAATAGCATCCAAACTCATAACAGTTGCAGAACACGCTAGAAAAAAAATCTACAGCGCTGTAAAAAGAAAGAAGCTTTGTCGTTGAAATTTGTCATTTCGATTACGTTGTGCACAGCGTCACGTAACTGTCGTTGTTTATAAACAAGTTTGTAACACAGCCGCGTGGAAATTTCCAAATAATTGTACATTTATGATTATGATTCAAATCTGTATATATTAAAATTTGATTTTTCAGCGTTTTTCGTGTGATGAAGCCAGTAGGCGGAGCTAAAATTCAATGAAGCGCGAAGCGCTTCTTGTAGAATTTAAGCGACGACCACTGGCTTCTTCACACGATGAACGCTGAAAAATCAAATTTTTATTCTTATATTTACACTTTATTTGTGAACCTCTCTGTGCCGTTTTCGTGGTAATTTGATGCAGAATAGGCAAAATATAGGTCGAAGAAAAGCTAGTAACAACGTGTTCGGTCATAACGTTAAACAGCCGTCGCCCTGACGTGGCGTCAATCGAACGTTACAAGAACCAATCGAGACGTTTGTTTACATAAGACGTCGCATGACGACAACGTCACATGATCAACTGTCCTTCATCGGTGTATGAAGCCAGTTGCTCTAAAGGGTTCACCTATGGGAATTCAGTGGCAAGTGTAAATATACATCGATGAAGGACAATTGACCATGTGACGTTGTCGTCAAGCGACGTCGTATGTAAACAAACGCTTTGATTGATTCTTGTAACGTTCGATTGACGCCACGTTAGGGCGACGGCTGTTTAACGTCATGGCCGAAAACGTCGTTACTAACTCTTCTTCGACCCATATTTTGCCTTTTCTATACCAAATTACCACGAAAACGGCACAGAGAGGTTCACAAATAAAATGTTAATATAAGAATAAAAATTTGATTTTTCAGCGTTCATCGTGTAAAGAAGCCAGTGGTCGTCGCTTAAATTTTACAAGAAGCGCTTCGCGCTCTATGGAAGTTAACTCCGCCCACTGGCTTCATCACACGATGAACGCTGAAAAATCAAATTTTAATTCTTAATTGATACCGACTTACGTTCGACTCAATTAAGGTAAACCCGAACGGTTTTTGCAAATAGCTGAAATAGCTGAACTGAACTGCTCCGTGTTTTTTAGCAAAAGGAAACGGCGTACAATCGAGTACGAATATCTCGGGGAAACTAAAAAGTTTAATATTTTGCTAACGCGCACAAAGGCGCATGCGCAAATGCACGCAGACGCGGACGCACACGAAGGATATTGCATCAGTCCGTTTTTGCTTCACAAAGTCGCGCCGAAAATGAAAGGTCACACTTTGCCTATGATGGATGATAAGGGAGATATGATCTCTGCAATTGTTTTGTTTTCGCACACGCGACTCTGTTGACGTTATTTACGGACTTAAGACCGGGAAGTCCTTTATCAGACCGACAGGCAGGATAAAGAGTAAAACACTTTAGCTTTTTACCGCCTTAACAACTACATATAATTTCAAATTTGCTTATTCTTGCTTCGAAAGCAATGAAATTTTTTCAAGTTGGTATTTGAAAATTCGATATTTCAACTGGTTTTGCCAGCGCAATGCAGAGGCAAAGTAAGATTTCAATGGCAAGAAATCTGCTCAAACTAATTGCTTTCGAAACAGCGATAACAATTCAAAGCACCAGCAACTTCTCATCATTAAATTATCAAATTCAATTTCTGTATGAACTGCTTTCTAAAATCAGTCTAATGCGGCAAGAAAAGAAAATACAAGCCAGGCCATTTTAGTTTCAATAGAAATTCAATAACACATTAATACAAGAAACGGCTTTCAAATTAATCCAGTGATGACCTCAAGGAAAAGACAAAAAAAAAAAAAAAAAAAAAAAAAAAAAGGATATGAAAACGAATTGAAAGTCTCGACGAAACCTGCACAAGGTATAAGACGGAGATCCGTGCTGAGAAAACCAAACTGATGACAAACAGCGCCTATGGCATCCAGGGGGAGACAAAGGTGGAAGGACAAAAGCTAGGCACCGTAACAAGCCTCAGATATATACCTTGGAACAATTAAAACAGATGATGGCTCAAAAACCGGAGGCTCTTTCAAGGATTGCACAAGCCACAGCAGCTTTTACAAAGCTGAAGCCATTTTTGAGAGAAAATAACATATCTCTTAGATCAAAGGTAAAACTGACGTGCAGTCTTGTCAATTCCATATTTCAATTTGCCTGTGAATGTTGGACCTTGACAGCAGAGCTAGACGCAGACCTTTGAGATGAAATGCTACCAAAAGTTATTGAGCGTTTCGTACACAGACCACATAACCAATGAGGAAGTTCGCAGAAAAATCCAAGCAACAATTTGAGAATATGATGAACTCCTGACTATGGTAAAGAAACTGAAACTAAGGTGGATTAACGACGTCTCAAGATCTTCTGATTTAGCAAAGACGATTCTACAGGGTGCAGTGAAAGGATAAAAGAAGTAATAGACAGAAGAAGAGGTGGGAAGACAATATCAGCTCAGCTAGGGCAGCTGAAAACAGGACCAGGTAGAAACGGATTGTTTTGAAGTGATCTTTGGTGCCCCAACGAACTTGCAAGATTATGGGATATAATAGAATAGAATGCAGTTAACTTAATGGTTTAAATATATAACCAATCTTTCTTCTTCGCAATCGCAAATTTAAAAGCTGATTAAGTCCGACAGGCATGCTCGCATCACCAGCCCCCGCAGAGACATATACTTAGCTAAAGCCCAAATCAGTCATACCATTCTTAAATCTTTTCTTACACACTATACGCACTAGGTCACAACTTTACTTAAACTCTTTCTTACCGTCTGCTATCCGGGACTGGAATGAGCTTCCAGAGGAAATACGCTCCTCTCCTAGCCTTAGTTCCTTTAAGTATAAATCAAATAAGGGAATAAGGATGCCTCCGAAATATTACTTTATTGGTAAACGGCTCGGCCAGATATATCATTCGAGGCTAAGAACTAACTGTAGTTCTCTCAATCTACATCTGTTTCTAAAAATTTAACCGATAGTCCCCTTTGCATTTGTGGCTCAGTCGAAGATACATATCATTATTTATTTGTATGTAATCGTTTCAGTAATTTCGGACAAGAGTTATTTAACATAGTTTCGACGATTTGCAGACCAACTATAGATGTATTACTTTTTGGCAATGACGAACTCTCCATGGAACAAAACAAAAATATTTTTTTAGCTGTTCAAAACTTCGTGCTAAAAACTAAGCGTTTTCAAATAAACTGAGGGTACATTTCACCATCTTGCATATCTCAAACGCAGTGTTAGATAGCTATTTTCTGTTCTAAATAAATCAGTCATAAATTTGTTTCATACGAGTTTTTCACTAGATTTACCTTTCGTTATAAAGTACAATTAAATATACATCAACAAACAAGGAGTATTTACAATGCTGTTGTGTTTATAAATTTATTTGCCTTCTTTCATCGAATATAATAACGACCTTTTAATATAGCCGAATACATCTTAAGCGTATCTATTTAGACTTGATTAAATTTAAGTTTGTGCAGATTCTGACCAACTATAATATGTGTGATTTCCTTATTCATCTTATCTTATCTTGACGACTTGTGTTTTTTCAAGCTCAGTATGGTCTGAGGATGTAGATGACCCATTGAAATTTTTGTAATATATCCTCATATCCCCGTGGAGCCGAAATGATTGCGAAATAGAAATGTTCCTTTTGAAATGCATATCACATAATAGTAAACCTTTAGATTCTTCATGTTTTATCAACTTTCTATATTGTATATAATTTCAAATCACTTGCTATAGAAGTATCATTTTGATTGCAATATTGGGATACAGATTTGAAAAAAGTCGTTTGACTTTCTTCTGAATCCCATTTGCATAAAATACTATGTTTTGAAATGTGTATAAGTGTTTATGCAAATAAAATGAAGTTTAAACCAAATCTTTTCTTACTTCAAAAGTTTCTCTACAAAGATCCTGTTTTTTAAAGGTTTGTTTTCCCTTGTAAAACGTACAAATAACAGTGGAATACTCAGAAAAAGTTACGGCCGTGTTTTGTCTTTACGTCGAACAGCGGTTAGCGTGGCGGAATATCATTCTAACGTTACATGGCGTTTATTCTAACACATTGCGCCTATAGAAGCAATGGAAGGTTTCCGTGTTTTATTCTGCAACAGTTCACTGTTTCGGAGCATGTGAGTCCTGTTGCTGACTTCACTAGCAATGCTGACGTAATTTTGTGACGTTTTTGTGACGTTAGACGGGGTAAAATGTTTATTTCTTTCTAAAATCGCCATAAGAACGTACATTTATCGTAGATACAGTTAAGAATATAAGCTGGAGCATGAACGCGCTGGCGGAAAGGTTGGGAGAATTTGAATGAAAAGAATACTTTTTCAGCGTTTTTTGAGAGTTAGAATCGAAATAGTTCAGCTCTTGCATTGACTTGTTGAATAGCGTTGAATTATTATTCAACAATTCACTGCTAGAGCTGATCTATTTCTTAAATCAAATCGTTTAATTATCACCATGTCAGCTGCCGGCGACTATCCTTCACCGGCAGATGAAGACATTTGCCTCAAATAGATTGAGGAAAGAAAAGTCAGACATACCGATTACTGATATAGTTTGAAGGACTTCTTATTTTTTCTCCATTCGCCACTATTTTAAGGCATGCATGGCTGGTTTGTGCAAATAGTCCTGTTCTTATGGAAGCCGATGGGGGACATTTTGACTTGTCAAAAGTAACAAGTCAAAATGTCACAAGTTAAAATGTCCCCCATCGGCTTCCATATGTTCTAGTATCAACTACTACAAATAGATAGTCTTGTTGTTTTCCTCGTTTCCGAAGGACACGTTTTCTGAAAACATTTTATCCCCTCGGACAACGAAGTTGAGGAAGGGATATAGGGTCTGTCCCATAATATGTATGTACAGTATGTATGTTTGTATATACATATTAATGTACGTATATTCACCTTTAGTTATCTCTAGCTAACCTCATTTATTAATAGATTATAAAATTTCTCCATACATTTATTGGGTATGACAATACCTCGAAGGAGTTTGCTATTTAGATTGGTAGGGTCAAGGTCAAAGTCACAATTGCTGTTTTTAGAATAAAAACATTTTCATCTCTCTAGCGCCTTTATTTATGGGCTGATTTTAACATAACTTTCACACAAATTTTTAATATGACAATATCTAAATATGAAAAAATGTCAGTTTGTTTCAGCATCGTAGGTCGAAGGCCAAGGCCACAGTTGCTATTTTTAGAGAAAAAAACCTTTGTCATTCCTCTAGCGGCCTCATTCATAGATTTTAATGTAACTTCACACATATATTTGGGTATTAAATACCTTGAAAGGCTTTGCATTTCAGACTGGTAGGGTTAAGGTCTTCAAGGTGTCACACTATCGAGCCATCTTTATAGATAAGTCAAGTGATCGTATAGTTTTCTAAGTTTATTAAAGTTAACATTTCCGCAACTACTAACTACTCAGGTTCATAATAAGTCAAATTCATTGTTGCTTCTTTGTTATTTCCTAGTTACAACCTTAAACCCAAACAAAAGCCAAAATCCTAATCCCAAAATCTCCCGAGCGCGATGCGCTTCTATTTTATATAATGAAAGGTCATGCACTTTATTATCATAAAGTTTGAAGAGCAATTTCCATGGTGATATTGCTTACGTATTTCATACTACCTCTATGCCTAACGTGTTATTACCAAATAAGTTCACGGCATATACCTGAATCGCTATTTCTTGGACATTGTACACGCGCTTGTTCAAATTACAGTCATGAATCATCGACCCATTTAGGCTACTTGAAATTACGCAGGTTTTCTGAGACACACCTAGTGCAAAGAGTTCTTAGTCCGAAATAAAATTGCTGAAAATCTAATTGCAAGTGCACTCTGTGACAAAGGCCACAGTGGCTATTTTAGAAAAAACAACAACAAAAAAAACAAACACACACTTGGTCATGGCTCTAGCGCCTTTATTTATGGACCGATTTTAATAAACTCATATAAATGTTTAGAATGACAACATCTTTCACAAGTTTACTTGTAAACATTGTAGTCTAAGGTTGTCACATTTGCCTTTTTTAGAAATAAATTTGTCAGCGTTCTAGCGCCTTTCCTCATGGACCAAATTTGATATTACTCTGCACAAATGTTTAGTATGACAGTATTTTGGACAACTCTATGGTCTAAGGTCAAGGTCATATTGCGTTTATGGCCCATGTTCGGCGCGAGGGGATTGTATTGCTTCCAATTCATTGTTAAATTATGCGCAGGCAGAGTGTTCACATATGAGCCGCGACACGAGAAAACCAACAATGTGGTCGTGCGCCCAGCCCAGACTCAGATCAGCCTGGGCATCCGCCCAGTCTGTTCAGACTCTTCGCTAGGCGCTTAAAGGGTAGCTTAGAGTCGAAGCTACCTTCATGCGGACAGCGAAGACTCTGATCAGACTGGGTGGAAACCCAGGCTGATCTGAGTCTGCGCTGGGCGCACCACCACATCGTTGGTTTTGTCGTGTCGCGGCTCAAATGTTATAAGACATCGTTTACAAGCTGCATCTTAGACAAATCAGTATTGATACAATTTGATATAAACGGAAATTGCCTGTACTTTTAAGACCTGAACTTGTAACGCAGCAGGTGCCACTTGCCTAACAGAAGAAGCAATTAATTATCTGTTTCTTCTCTTTTTCTCTAATTGAATGTACTTTGGAAGACTCACCGGGCTTTGACAGAGCCACACTTTGTGAACAACGGTGTAACACAGACCCCTTGTCGCAGGAGAGCAAATAGTCGTGACCCTAGCGGGACTCGAAGCAGGACCTCTTGTATATCTTGTCAGCACCTTGCCAATAAAGGTACTGGGCCAAAAGTTCGACTTCCGACATCTTGCTTTCATACGGTCAAAAAATCGTGTCTGGATAAAATTTATTCATAACAACAGCAACAATAAAAGTCAATAATAATAACAACCCCATCAGTAAAAGCAATAATATGAAATAACGAATATAACGCGACATCCGATTGGATATGGTCGAAATTCTGAGACAGTACTGCGTATGTTGCGATGCATGCCTTTCATTATCACCATAACATCGTCCTAAATGAGCCATGACACGAGAAAACCAACAATGTGGTTGTGCGGCCAGCGCAGACTCAGATCAGCCTGGGCATCAGCCCAGTCTGATCAGAGTCTTCGCTGTCCGCATGGAGATAGCTTAGACCCTTAACTACCCTGTAAGCGCTTAGCGAAGACTCTGATCAAACTGGGTGGCTGTCCAGGCTGATATGAGTCTGTGCAGGGCGCACAACCGCATTGTTGTTTTTCTCGTGTCGCGGCTCAATTATGAAATCAGTCTAAAAGGCATCCTCGAAATAAACATACAGTTACTAAAGTACTTGGAGCCCTGGACGCTCCGTAAGTAAAGCGAGGGCCTACTGATCTAGCGGCCCGGGACTCGAGCCCCGCTGGAGGTGGAAATCTATCCAATCGTAGACCGAATTCCATTGCACACAACCTTTCATTATCACCCTCCCATCGTCCTGATATGACTGAAATACTGTCGAAAAGGACGTAAAATGCAAGTGATCTATCCACCCATCTAAAGTACTTGATCTGATCCGTTGAATGTATCACGTCTCGTGAAAGTGTCCAGATCTCTAGATCACACTCGAAGCAGACATCTTGTGTGAACATGTGATCTGGACACATCCACTGGACGTGACACAGAGAGTCAGATCAAGCTAGAGTCGTAATTATGCGTATAGTTCAACGTTATTCGCCACATGTGATATTTCTTCTGTTCATCCGGTTGGACAAACGTTAAAAGTATATACTCGTAAGTTTGTCAAAGTGTATGCATACCCACTGGGCACACCACGTTGACTCAACATTGAATGGTTGTTTATCATATGACATCGCATCTGAGAGTGTAACAAAGCCATGCATTAAAAACAATAATCAACTAGTGGATTAAATATGCAAATTAATTAAGTCGTAACGTTATGCGTTGACGTCCATAAAAACGTCTGTTTTCAAATGGCGAAATCGTGACGTTTTAGTGCAAAACTAGTTAATAAAATGCGATTTTAGTGTCACATGATAAATAGAATCTTGCATTTGTGCTCCTGGTTTATTGGAATTATCGCATCTTATCTTTTCCCCAACTCGTTTAATAAATTCAATAATACATGAGCACTTACGTAAGATCCTCTATTATCAAAGTCATGACGGTGAATCAAATTGATTCGATGTTTTATTCATCGTTGTATGCCTGCATGGTATGTAGTCAAGGAAACCAAATCTGCCCGTTTCATTTTTGCCGCCCTTTTAAATGGGAATCAACTCTGACAGCTCTTACAGGAAAGAATTTGCTCCCCTAAGAGTAGATTTTTGAAAGGGCATTGTCGTCCAGGAAGCAGTGGTCAGTGCTCCAGATAAGAATGAGTAACAGAGATAATTTAGGGATAATTATCCATATTTCTCTATCTAAACATATTTTGTGACCCATCATTAGAACCGTCTCATCGAGACGGTTCTAATGAGGGGTCACAACATATGTTTTCGTTGAGAAATAAGAAAAATTATCTTTGAATTATCCTCAATACCCCCTCATATCTGTAGCTCTGTTGGTGATGCTGGGCATTCGCTGGCACGTTCACCTTAAGGTTTATGAATATATGTTGTAATTCACAGAACTGAAAGATCAGACCGAAAGTTAGAAGAATGTTCTGAATTCCCTTCCTCACACACGTCTTTCATGTCATATGCTCCTCGAATCGACTGAGAATCATAAGGCGTTTCTGATGACACATAGTCATGTCTTAAATAATTTCTCAAGTCACCCTTGAAGCAAAAGCAATTGCACCTTACAGTACAACATAGCAATTTCAGAAAGAGCCGTTTTAATTCATGTCGAAACGACCTATACACGACGGAAAATGTGATAACATTCATAAAACTGTTGGAATTGGCCAGCCACATGAAGGAAAACTTGACTAGACTAGGAACATAGAATCCTTCAGCGAAGCTTATCAGTAAAACTTCAGTGACGTAAGGTCCCCATGCCAGAAAATATATCGATGACGTAATGATGAGGAGTTTGACTGCACGCATTCCATGCCGCTTTGAGGAGCATCTACTGGCTGTTCTAGAAAGGTCTTCCTTTCGGCTTGTAATAGTCCTTATACTCCGGGCGTTTGTAAACACTAAAATACTTCCTGAAAGTAAGGGGAAGTAAGCAGTCGTCATAATACAGAACCATTTATATTCCCAGAACAAGCCACACATATTTTCATCCTGGTTGTACCGGTAGTAGATGAAATCAGGCTTGGACAGTGGAGGCGCTATAAATGTCCCGAGAGCTAGGATCCAGAGAATAACAATTACAGTGTTTGCTTTTCTTGAAGATCTCCATGCCGTGTACGTCAGAGGTTTACATATTGCCAGATATCTGTCTATACTGACCATAGATATACTCCAAATTGAGATACCGCATGAAGTTCCGTGTAAAATACCCGCTATCTGGCACCAAACAGTTCCATAAGGCCAAGTTTCTGTAATCGCAGGATAAATCGTTGGAACACAAGAAATTACTCCGACACATAAATCAGAGACACTGAGATTCAACAAAAATATTCTTGAAATTTTCGGAATATGGCTGTCTTTTGAAAGAATGTAAATATTAATCACATTGCTTAGGACAATAAATACGGATATTGTTGAAACAAAGAAGATTTTAAGGTAGTAGATGGCATTTAGGCTATTGAGCAAAGACGCTGTTGAACTGTTATGCCAGGCGCATGAAGTAGCATTGAAACATAATTCGTTGCCGGTGGAAACAGGAACCACGGTTGTATTCGTTGCAAATGACGTTTCTATCATTCTGCTGCTGCTGTGCAATGGTATCTTTGTTTAAACTCTTCTCAGGAATTTGTTCACATATACAGGAATATTTTATCCAAATATTCCGAAGCAATTGTCATTTTAATAAAAGTTCGCTAGAATTCATTACTCCTTACACCTGTCTATTTTGTTCAAATGCTTTGAAATAACACAGCTTATAAAAGCCAAGAGTAATATACAAGAATATTTGACTGAGATATTCTGAAGCAATAGTCCCTCTGATAACTATTTTGTTATATGTTCCAATAATCATAGAGAAAAAATATTTCATTGAAATATACTGAAGCCACAAAAGTAGGTTAGCTGTACCAGTGGTTATTATGAAGAATATTTTCCCCCAAAATTCGGTTTGATGCTTCACTAATTATATGCCAACGTTCGAAGCAATAGTCCATCTAATAAAGATTTGGCAAGATGACGCAATAATTATATGGAAGAATTTTCATCCAAATAGTCTGAAGCAACTTGTTTAGATGCATTAATAATTATTTACAAGATCATTTAATCAAACTTTTAAGACTTTTATTTTAGTAAAGATTTTGTCAGAAATTTCAGTGTAACACTCGATTAAATTCATCCAAACATGCTCAAACATTTTTTTTAAATTTTTTATAAAACTTGTGTAGATCCACATGCATCGATAATTACATGGAATATTTAATAAAAATCTGCTGAAACAATAATTCCTTTATAAAAAGTTTATTTATTCGCGTTCATGGTTATATACTAGAATTTTTCATTCATATACTAAGAGCAGCATTCCATTTGATAAAGCCATATTTATCACTAAAGATGCTAAAGTTAAATCAATATCCTGGCAATTCGAGCAAGTGTCTCTGCTGAAGAAACCTGCTGATATAATTATTCTGGTCAACGCAGCACCTTATAATCACAGATGATACTGGTGCCGTCTTTCCTCTAAATATTTGAATACCTAATGATGAACCTCTTCGCACACCAAGGGTACTAAGTCCATTGTGTTCCTTACGTACTTCACACGCCAAGGGTACTAAGTCCACTTTGTTCCTTACTTTGTTCCTTGGAATTAGTACATTGGCTTGCGAAGATGTACCATGAATATGTACCATATTTTTCAAGCAGTTTTACAAAAGGAACAATTTTTGTGACTTTCTTTTTGCTTCACTGGACAACATAGTCCTTAAAAATGGAATCTACTCATAAAGGAAAGAATTAACTTATACCATACAAGAAAGGTAAAACTGAAAATTGCAGAGTTGTTTCCCCTTAAAGTATACCCATTTACTTAAAGATTTTTTGTAAAGGACTCTACCTCCTTCGAATTTGGATCAGCTTATTTATTCCGTCAGTATAAAATTCTGGCAAACAGTGGAGACCCTGATCAGATTGCCCCTATGGAAATATCTAATTTGGGTCTTCAATGTTTGCAGTGGCGTTTGTCTGAATGCATTAGCTTAATTAAAGTTTGCTGTTATCAGAGGAATGTTTTTTTCACCTGACATATTTTTTCACTAATTAAATCGTTAAATTCACACTGAAGGTTAATCAAGATCCTCTTCTAAGGTGGACCTTAATAGTAAGTGCTTGTGTTCTTGAAACATAAACTTCTCGAAGCGATGTGCCTACAACACGACAACACGAGTGAAAATACCTAAGTTTGGTGTTCATGAGTGAAATAAAATTTGATCTGAATTAAAAAAAAAAACAAAAAAAAAAAAAACACAATATTTCATGGTTTTTTTTTTTTCTTCTTTTTTTTTTACAAGATTAAAAACAGCAACAATTCAGGGTTTAATCCAGCGGGCATATGACGTCCAAAATTGAAAGTTACAGGTAGAAGTACGCATAGAGATTCACGCTGCTTTGCAAGAAGTTTGCTGTGACCAAGGACTATTATATTCTGGGGGTAGCCCGGTGGGTACAGGAATTCAAGAAAGGCAGAGAAACACCGTTGTGGTAGACCTGTGGCTGTGTATTTGATGTATATCTGGTAAAATTTCTAAATTATTCTAAAACTAAGACTGACTTGTTTAGTCTGTGGTACATGTGTGCACCGCGGCGGAGGGTGAGGGTGAACGTTTGGGCCCAGTAAAACCGGTTTAAACCCCCCAGTAGTTATTTCTGACCGTCCCAAGGCGGTGATTTCGTTGCGGTTGCATTTGTTTTATGTTCGGTACTGTTTAACATATTGCACAACCCGCAGGTTTGCACTATAATCACTGTGTGAGTCCGTCCGTCCGTCCGTCCGTTGGTTATCAGTTAGCGTAAACCATTATCAGTTAGCGAAAACGCTCATAACTCTTGAACCGCATGGGATATTTGACAAAATTTTGCATACTTATACATGTCAATATTGTCTAACGACTCGCATGCATAACAACCTTATTTGATGGACAAAGCTTTGCTGAGCTCAGGTTGAAAATTTACGGACAACTACTGAAAATGCTCTTAACTCTTGAACACCGTGGAAAATATGGTTCAAATTTTGTATGCTTATGTATTTTAACATAGTCCAGCCACCGACATGAAAAACAGTGACGAGGCTTCACCGAGCATCAATTTGGCCGGTCAAGCTCTTTTTTGAAAATGCTCACAACTCTTGGACCACTTGGCATATTTGCTTCAAATTTTGTATACTTATGTAATTTAACATTGCCCAGCCACTGGTATGCAAAACAGTGACGAGGCTTCACCGAGCATCAATTTGGCCGGTCGAGCTTTTTTATTGAAAATGCTCATAACTCTTGGACAGCTTGGTATATTTGCTTCAAATTTTGTATACTTATGTAATTTAATATTGCCCAGCCACTGGTATGCAAAACAGTGACCAGGCTTCACCGAGCATCAATTTGGCCGGTCGAGCTCTTTTATTGAAAATGCTCATAACTCTTGGACCGCTTGGTATATTCGCTTCAAATTTTGTATACTTATGTAATTTAACATTGGCCAGCCACTGGTATGCAAAACAGTGACCAGGCTTCACCGAGCATCAATTTGGCCGGTCGAGCTCTTTTATTGAAAATGCTCATAACTCTTGGACTGCTTGGTATATTTGCTTCAAATTTTGTAAACTTATGAAATTTAACATTGGCCAGCCACTGGTATGCAAAACAGTGACCAGGCTTCACCGAGCATCAATTTAATCGGTCGAGCTCTTTTATTGAAATGCCCATAACTCTTGGACCGCTGGGTATATTTGCTTCAAATTTTGTACACTTATGTAATTTAACATCGCACAGCCACTGGTATGCAAAACCTCTTATTGCACAACCCGCAGGTTTGCACTATAATCACTGTGTGAGTCCGTCCGTCCGTTATCAGTTAGCAAAAACGCTTCATTTCCGTACATTCCTTCTGGCACCAGAAACTGATTATTCTACATTCACCACGGGTTGTGCACATTACCATCAGTTGATTGTGTTTTCATTTAAACCTTTCTGTTGGTCTAAATTATTTAGTTCAGTAAAGATAGCTGCGTTGTCACCTATTTGGGAAAGAGCTGCTGGCTCGGCTTATCACTTGTAATTTATTGTTAGTTGGAATGTATTTGTCAATCTTTCCCTTTGATGTTTGGGATATGGTTTGGGATCTGATTCAGTCAGTTCCTGAAGTCTATTTTACTCTTTAAATTTGTTATAGCGACATGAATCTTAGCGAAGATTGGCTTCCATTCTATTTTGCATCGGACATCTGTTTCCTGATGCCCTTGTCTGTTGCCTTTCTCGAGACGCAGGAGTTGAGCTGGTTCGATTGGGAGGGGGGGGGGGGGGGGGGAGGGCTGCGCTCGCGAGTTAAAACGTAGGTGTCTCTTACCTGATGTCTGTAGCTAATGTGTCCGCGGAAGGTAACAGTAAGTGTGGCTCGGAGAGGGGTGCTCGTTGCCTGCCGAGACCTGCCCATCATTTCTTTTCTTTCAAACTTTTGGGGTTTAGACACTGAAGAAGTTAAACTCAGATACCAATGCGCGGCTGTCGTACTAATTTTGGTATTAATACGTTTGTATTTAAACCAAGTTTTCATGTGGACAAGCAAACTTACTCCAATCTTTACATGGTGCAGAGATTTCATGTACCTCCCGGACTTATTGTGGGAGGCTGCCCGCTTCCGACTTACGACGTAAAGCCAAAATTAATCCGCGTCACGCGATACATGTTGTGAAATAAGCAACCATTCAGCATGTGGCGGCTGCATTTCCAATAAAAATTCTAAAAATTGGGTCACCTGAAATAGTTACCTATATTGTCCTAAAATTGGAACAGTTTGGTTTTTCAATGTAATAATGTATCTAAGATATGCAGATAGAATGGCAAACAGTGCAAACTCAGATCAGACAGCTCCTTTAGGAGCAGTCTGATCTGGGTCTGCACTGTTTGCTCAGATCTGTCTGTTCCAATATTTGGAATCTTTTACGGTAGTGTTAGCCTAAGCTTTGTTTTTGTCATTATTCTTAATAGGATATAATTCTGGTATAAACTTCCCAGTGGAATTTGTGGCATTTTTATCGTGTTCTGTAAATGACAGTTCATAATATCTACTTTGTTATAAGCATGGAGTGTTGCTGACGTCACTATGTAGCATGGTTTTTGACATGTTTGACCAACTTATTAGAATGTTATTAGTTGTCACTTTAAGGTGGTGATAATCACTGATTTGGGGCAAAGACAAAAATCTGCATAAAATACTCAAAATACCACTGATCTTTCCAAAACTTAGCAGATGCCTTCTTTATGTTGTTTCTCACATTTCAGACTCCCAAAATGCAGCATTTGTTAATGTTAAAAAGTGTTTTTATAAGGAAAGATCAAAGGGTAATTTTGTGCGCAATAATCTGAAAAACTAATATTGTTATTGAAAATATTCTTAGTGCTGAGAGTTCCTTGTTGCATAATGGAGAGCGACCTAGCAATTATTTTTTCAAACTCTTTCACATATTATCAGGCTGAGCAGATGAAAAAAGATGCGGTCTGTGTCCAAATTTTTTTTGTCAAAACACAGGTGAGACAGGTGAGACTATTTTAACAAGGTTGAACAATTTCATCTACACACCAGTGATCATGTAAGTAATGTATTATTTATACTGTAGGTGTTACTTAGGTATGCTTGCCTACCCTATATTTAATAAATGCGTCCAGTGTACATTACCTTGTACATGGTTGAACATTTGAGAAAAAGCTACTGTTTTCATCTGGTCTACAATACAATTTGAGAAAGAGTTGGAACAAATAATTGCTAGGTTGTTCTTCATTATGCGCTAACGCACCTTCAGTACAACGTTACTTTTCAATAATGATGTTAATTTTTAAGATTATTGCGCACAAAATTACCCTTTGATCTATCCTTATAAAAACACTTTTTTAAGCAGCATGTACGTCTATTTTGTATTCTAAACTGTAAAGAACAACAAAAATCAGAAGTCTGCTAACTTTCAGGGAGATACCTTACTTTTTTATGGTTTTATGCAGATTTTACATTTACCATAAATCACCACCTTAAAACTGATATACTTATGCTTGGTAATACAAGCCGCGCAAAAGGCAATAATAATTGTGAAGTAAAACCTACGGAACCCCGGAAGGGACATGTGCAATATTTTTTCTAAGTCGTTGCCACGACTTATTAAGTCGTTCCCACGACTTATTATGTCGTTCCCTCGACTTATTCTTTCGTTACCACGACTTACTATCTCGTTCCCTCGACATATTATGTCGTTACCACGAGTTATTATGTCGTTCCCACGAGTTATTATGTCGTTACCACGACTTATTATGTCGTTCCCTCGACTTACTAAGTCGTTCCCACGACTTATTAAGTCGTTACCACGAGTTAATACTGCCCTCCAATTGGTCAAATTAACTCGTGGCCACGAGTTAATAAAGCGCTCTGATTTGCCCTGTTTTAATATTGATAAAATCCCTTACCAGACTTCTAATGTCGCTGTTAAGGCGCTAATCTGTGGACCCCTAGCTGGACTGCCCAAGTGGAGCAGTCTGATCCGGACTCTGCAGTGTTGGCTAACTGGCTGAGTCTTGCTCTTGATTTTTTAATTGTGCTGACTTTGCATCAGCTCACGCTAATAGCTGATCAGGCAGTGCACATCCTCGCCATGCTGCTCTTCTGGAGCAGAATGATCGGGGTCTCCAGAGTTTGTCCACTGACTGCGCCATGCAGCTGCACTAAATTTTTATGCTGTCATTGACCTAAATAAGTGACAAGGCTGCCATCTGTGATATTTTACTACTACTACAAGTATTATTATTATGACAACGGCACTGTCTTTGGTTCTCAGACGGTTTATGTAGACTGACCTGTCGCCCTTGTTGAGCTGCTCCCGGGTAAAGTGGTCTGATGTTTGACAATGGTCATACTGTGTTAAGTAGTTTCCTTGAATATTTGGACACTGGTGCCTGAGCTGACATTGCAGAGCTTGGCCAGACAGTTCTATCAAGAAGTCTATAATATGCAATGTCTGCCGGTAGTCTGTGCCTCGCTGAAGCAAACTTTAAAAATCTTTCATTGTGTCACATGATAATAGTACGCTAAAATCTTGGCTAGCATCATAGATTCTGATCAGAATGCTCTTCCGGAGCTGTCTGATCAGTTCTGCCTCAGTGCTAAGCTGTTGTGCGCTGCCGGTTTTTATGGCATAGCTACCCCAGTTACTCCGCCATCAATATTTTGGCAAACAGTTGCCTTAATCAGCTGGTCTGTGCGAACACGTCGGGTCGATGCATGCAATAGCTGCGATCATTTTTTTAACACTTTGCTTAAAATTTTGGTTTAGGTTTAAGACTATACTGCTGAAGGATTGCGTTGTTGGAATACTTGCGACAGACACGTCATAAAGCATCTGTCCGTCAGTACAAACTTACATCGCAGCTTCACACGTGCCAACAGTTTCTGTCTTAAATCGAAATGGTATATTTTATTGTCTACGCCCATGGGCGTAGATATCTTAGGAATTGCTTTTGCTCCGGAGCATTTTAGAAAAGGTCATGACTGGTTGAATGTTATTTTCTATTGACTGGTCATCATTGATATTTTGCGCATGTTTGATCAGGTCCGCAAGTACCAGAAAAGGATCGACATTGAGACGGTCTAGTAGTATCACTAAATGCCAAATATTTCTAAGGTGACAAAACATGCCAGTTAATTGAAATAGGGTAATTACATGCCAGCATGAGCTTAGAAATGCCAACCAGAAATCTACTAGATTAAAACGAGAATGTGCGATAAGACCGAAGTGAAGATTGACTTGGGTTTGGTTGAGGCGCGATTTGACCAAGGTGTCAATCCAATGACTACACAAGTTATTGTGTGCTAAGCGTAGACACAAACTTTTTTTTGTAAAAGCTGATACTTCTGGTTATTATCATCAGTATTTCATTTCTTCACCACCAGTCAACATTCAGAGTTCTGCAACATGTCAAGATCCGACTTGTACAGACTTGGCATTGTTAAACAGGCGACTGATACAATCTCCTTGCACCGGTCTGATCCATAATGGGGTTGCTTCCAGAGCGAGTTTCAGATAAGAAACAAGTTACAACGAAATCTACTTGTTTTAAACTTTAATGATTTCTCTATAGAAGCATTTTCTTTCTGTCGCAGTCTGTCTTTTTCAAAAGTTACTTCTTTTTTTGTCCGTCCGTCCTTTGTCTCACCTTCTGTGAGATTGACAGATTGATAACAAAAGGCTGTGTGCAATGCAACCCCGCCTACAGCGGGTCTCGAGCCCGAGACTGCTAGAACAGCAGACACAGCGCTTAACCCACCGAACTTCCGGGGCTCTCCTTTTTGCACATGCATTTATAGCTCAGCGCACGGTTATTGCAAAGAATCTGACAAGAAGGCAAGCGCCGTCTGTCCTGGCTATTTGCTTGTTAGTATGATAACGCGACTGCTTATCTCCACAACCACAACATTTAATAGCTTATATTTGTGTTCCGAAATAGCAATGTAATACAGCGTTTTATAATGTTAATGCAACTACGAGTAAACACTTTAAATTCCATATCAATCTAAGCATAGCTTGGTCAGATTTCACTTTTTGTTTATGTGGTAATTTAGGAGAGCAACTTACGGAAAAGGATCATATATGTATGTCGAATATTGTGGATGACTCGTTATTAAAAACTGCATTAAAAGTATATGCAAAAAAATTAAGGGTGAGTAACATTCATAGCTTTTGGAAAGATTAAGCACAGTCACCAATTTTTGGATTTTGAATATGTGGCGAGGGTGGAGGTAGCAGCATGTTTACTATCATTTAAGTGTGTAAAGTCTCGGTTTAAAACTGAATGGGCTGTCAAGAATACTTTGACTGTATCAGTTTCTGATCATTGCCTATAGGAGCCCCGGTAGCTCAGTGGGTTAAGCGCTGGCCTACTGATCCGGGTTCGAGCCCTGCTTTAGGCGAAAATCGTTCCTATCGTAAAATTTTAAACGGGGTTCTGTTGCATACAGCCATTCATCATCAACCGCCCATCGTCCTGATCTGACTGAAATATTGTTGAAACGGACGTAAAATTGCAAGTCATCCATCCAGTCATCCGTCCATCCATCATTGCCTATCTTCTTACACTGTAAAAAAATTCCGTAGATTCTACGGTAGAATACCTGGCAACCAGCTGCTAGTCCGTTTTTCGTCATTTTACGGGCGTCTGCCTGTAGAACATTTGTTTGAAGTCTCGATATGGTAGAGTTATGTTAACTGATCATTCTCGCAAAGACATTTATAGTATTGAAGGGCGAAATTACCAAACTAAAACCTGCCTTATTCTACCTTATTCTGCGTGATGATTCTGCCAGTGTTTACGGGTGCCCGTAAAAATAACGGGAAATGGACTGGCAGCTGGTTGCCAGGTATTCTACCGTAAACTCTACGGAAATTTTTTAAAGTGTATTTTGTAAAAATTGTGGCTTTAATATTATTCCAACATGCAGTTACTAAAGCAGGGGTCCAGATATGATGGATTTTTATGACACTTTTGGGATAATGTTTCTTAATTCTCAGCAAAAACACATGTCGTGATCCCTGCTGCCTTGTTGACGAAGTTATGATGGGTACTCGCAACATCTGTTGCTTAGGAGTATAATAAATATCCTCAAAATCCGTCCTTATTTATACACGTGTCTCCGCTAGATAAAATCAGTAGATGCTGTTTCGCGTGTGGAACTGACGGAACCCAGGTCCGCATTACTTTCAAGTCCGCATAATATGTAAGTACTCTGGTATCTCTGTTTTTAGTTACACTATATTCAGACTAATCTGAAAACTTGGTAAAGGTTTTTATCAACAGTGCACAAGACCTAATTGATCCTATCGGAGCGCTTTATTAACTCGTGGCCACGAGTTAATTTGACCAATAGGAAGGTGGTATTAACTCGTGGCCACGACTTAGTAAGTCGTGGGAACGACATAATAAGTCGTGGTAACGACATAATAACTCGTGGGAACGACTTAATAAGTCGTGGCCACGAGTTAAGAAAACTATTACACATGTCCCTTCCGGGGTTCCGTAATAACCTGCAAGCATGCATTTTTTAAACTGTTTGATTGCTTGATACAATGATTAAATCAATATTTGTCCATGGCACACTGAGAAATTTGAAAGTTTCAAATTGACGTGTCTGATATTAAGAAAAATAAATAAATAAATAAAATTGTCTTTGTGTACTTTCATGCGTTTGTATAAATGATTAGGGTAGATATCCACTGTATGTAGACTGTGTCTGTAAAATTGTAAAAGTTTCCCATATCCTAGCGGTCGTTGTGGCAGTGGAGATACCGGGCTCGCTGTATCTCGTCACTGTGTATGAAAGGCAGAGCCCATCCCTCTTCCTTCGCTGTCTCATACTTCCCGGTTTCGAGAAAGTTACCCGCTGTGTCTGTACGTGTGTGCATCAAATATTGGTTAAGTAAGACTAATGATAACGAATGAGACTAAATATGAGCCACGACACGAGAAAACCAACAAAGTGGTTGTGCGCCCAGCACAGACTCAGATCAGCTCAGCATCCACCAAGTTTGATCACACTCTTTGCTAGGCAATTAAAGGGTAGCTAAGGGTCTCGGCTACCTCCATGCGGACAGCGAAGACTCTGATCAGACTGGGCGGATGCCCAGGCTGATCTGAGTCTGCGCGAGACGCACAACCACTTTGTTGGTTTCGTCGTGTTGCGGCTCATATATCCTGAAGTAGACTTTAATCAGATAAGACATTTAGATAAAGTAGGGAGAACCACATGGGCATCTTAACTAAGACAAATGTTGTTTACGAATGATTTGGGTATGTATGGTTAAATGAAGATGTAAGGGATGCTGATTTATTTATGAAAGTTTAAAAGCGAAGAGTAATAAATAGATCGTAGTAAACAAAAATGGCGTACAATACAATTTTTCTTTGGTAACAGTTCATGTTTTAACTCTTAAAGCGCCAAAAATGAAAAACAAAATGTTAAATTTGCAAACAGTGTAGATCCAGATGAGGTGGCTCATCATGAGCCACATCATCTGGATCTACACTGTTTGTCATATAGTCTTTGAATTCTCAATATGATATACCTTTGACAAAAGATTTTTTTAAAATTTCTGTAGACGTAAATTTTGTCGTCTACTTTTTGGCGCATTAAGGGTTAATAGCTAACACCTGTACAAAATCTGACATCAGCACCTGGCTGAGTAGTATGAAGCTTCAGGGGCTGGCTGACGAAGGTAGTTTAAATCCTGTGATCCTAAACTCAACACCAGTGACGGAAGAGTTTGGGATCTCAGTTGGGGGAATCCTGAAGATTCTGAAAAATCTTCAACCGGGCAAAGCAGCTGGGCCAGGCAGACTCAAAACACTCTTGCTACAGGAGCTTAGAGAGGAGATCGCTCCAATCCTCCAGGTTATATTTGAGCGGTCTCTTCAAACAGGTAAGCTACCAGTAGATTGGTGTAGGGCCCAAGTTACACCTATTTTTGAAAAAGTCATCAGCTGCAAATTACTGACCCATTTCCCTCAATTGCATACTTCGCAAGGTCCTCGAACATATAATGGCATCTCAGTTGGTTAGGCACATGGACAAGCATGGCCTATTGTACGATTTACAGCATGGTTTTAGAGAAAAAAAGGTTATGCGAGACTCAGCTTACCACATTGGTTGAGGACCTTGTCAGGAGTGCGAGTACAGGGAAGCAAACTGACTTGGTGCTGTTGGATTTTTCAAAGACGTTTGATGAGGAATCAGGTTCGGTCCCGGTGATGTCTGGATTTCCTAGGGCTCTGCCCTTGGGCCGATCCTGTTCCTAATATACATCAATGACCTACCAGACGAACTCACTTCAGAGTTTCGTCTTTTTTGCAGATGGCACGGCCGTTTACCTTACTCACTTTAGAGGTTCGTCTTTTTTGCAGATGGTACGGCCTTTTTACCTTACTCACTTTAGAGGTTCGTCTTTTTTGCAGATGGTACGGCCTTTTTACCTTACTCACTTTAGAGGTTCGTGTTTTTTGCAGATGACACGGCCGCTTACCTTACTCACTTCAGAGGTTCGTTTTTTTTGGAGATGACACGGCCGTTTACCTTACTCACTTCAGAGGTTCGTCTTTTTTGCAGATGACACGGCCGTTTACCTTACTCACTTTAGAGGTTCGTCTTTTTTGCAGATGGTACGGCCGTTTACCTTACTCACTTCAGAGGTTCATCTTTTTTGCAGATGACACAGCCGTTTACCTTACTCACTTTAGAGGTTCGTCTTTTTTGCAGATGGTACGGCCTTTTTACCTTACTCACTTTAGAGGTTCGTCTTTTATGCAGATGGTACGGCCTTTTTACCTTACTCACTTTAGAGGTTCGTGTTTTTTGCAGATGACACGGCCGCTTACCTTACTCACTTCAGAGGTTCGTTTTTTTTTTGCAGATGACACGGCCGTTTACCTTACTCACTTCAGAGGTTCGTCTTTTTTGCAGATGACACGGCCGTTTACCTTACTCACTTCAGAGGTTCGTCTTTTTTTCCAGATGACACGGCCGTTTACCTTACTCACTTCATAGGTTCGTCTTAATGCAGATGACACGACCGTTTATCTAACTCACTCCAGAGGTTCGTCTTTTTTGCAGATGACATTGCCGTTTACCTTACTCACTTCAGAGGTTCGTCTTTTAGCAGATGACATGGCCGTTTACCTTACTCACTTCAGAGGTTCGTCTTTTTTGCAGATGACACGGCCGTTTACCTTACTCACTTCAGAGGTTCGTCTTTTTGCAGATGACACGACCGTTTACCTAACTCACTCCAGAAGTTCGTCTTTTTTGCAGATGGCATGGCCGTTTACCTTACTCACTTCAGAGGTTCGTCTTTTTTGCAGATGACACGGCCGCTTACCTTACTCACTTCAGAGGTTCGTCATTTTGCAGATGACACGGCCGTTTATCTTACTATTGGAGGCACTGATTATAGCAGTGTGCTACAGACTGATTTGGACAAACCGTCTGTGTGGTGGTCCAGATGGAACATGGAGTTCAACCCCTTTGATCAATATTTGACGCCAGGGTGACAACAATAGCTCTTCCCAAACTTTCGTTCAGGCGAGATAAAAAAAAAAAGCTGAAAGGGATTGAATTGACAGTATTGTTAATTCTGGTTAGAAATTTCTTGAATTTTGTAATAAACTTATGACTGTGAAGACGAGTTTCACTTTATTATATTACATCCCGTATATGAAAACTTGTTGCCGACCAGCTTATACAAACATGTACGTGTAAAGTGAAATACTGTTTTAAAGCTGCAAGGTCCATAACTTTTAATCCTTTACTTGTGGAATTTATGTTTCCAAATTTCATCAGACTCATAATCCTTTATAAATTATCACTATTCAGATTGTAAATAGAGATGTTGAGTTTTAAAGTACAAAAATTCCCCATAAGGTTTTGTCATACAACAAACAAATAACGCTAATTCGCTAATTCATCAGTTTGATATGCACTGTAGGGAATACTTTCATTACTACAAACGGCTATGGCCTATGTAATTCTTGGAAAATACTGCTAATTGTTGCACGACTTTAAAAATATTTGGTGATTCTCTTCTCCAAAATGAGGGCGGAGGCCAAGATGTATAGATATCAAAGGTGGTTGCTTCTCTAGGCGACGTAGCCCCTCTTAAATGCGGTCTACTTCTTCGGGAGCAAATTATTCTCTTTAAGTTGACCTCTATTGGCAAGGAATGCAAAAATACCCAGCATATTTGCTGCCCTTGAAAGTGTACCTATTGTACCTTGAGGTGTGATACTGAATCTGGAAAAATATATATGTAAATCCGCAGCTATGTAAGGTGCGTGAAGTATGGCCCATGTTCCTTCTTTCGAATGTTTTCTCTGCTCTTGAAGGAACACTTTACTGCACTATTTTAACTTTACTATACAACTGGTGTTGTGTCGTGTGGCGGCCGTAAAACGTCTCCCCGTACATCATCCATAGTGCAGATTATATTTTATGTTTGTCCTTTGAGAAAAGAAGATATATTCTGAGAATTAATAATTTTGATTGGTGCAGACTCATATCCTAGACCATCGCTATTTATTCATTTGGACCCCTTTTAGATACTAATCAGTCTTTTAATCGACTGCCTAATTAATATTTAGAAATTACAGTATGTTTTTCCTGGCTCCCTAACCAGATTATTTCAGGGTCACTGAAGAGGCTTGAATAGCCGAAAATTCAAAGTAGGGCCCATTTTCCTTCTTTCGAATGTTTTCTCTGCTACACTTTTAAACTTTAATATCAAAGGAGAAAGTCTGATAGGGGGCCTCTCTTAAATGAAAGAATCTATACACCTTAACCCAAAGAGAGCATCTCGTTCTACTAAAGTTACCCTTTTGCTTTGATTATTTTGTGTTAAACACGAGCCTCTTGCAGGATGGGTAAACGACATGAGCCGCGACACGAGAAAACCCCAACAAAGTGGTTGTTCGCAAAGCGCAGACTCAGATCAGCCTGGGCATCCGCCCAGTCTGATCAGACTCTTCATTAAGCGCTTAAAGGGTAGCTTAGGGCCTAATATAACTCCATGCGACAGCGAAGACTCTATTCAGGCTGGGCGGATTCCCAGGCTGTTTTGAGTCTCTTCTGGGCGCACAACCACAATGTTCGGTTTCTCGTGTCGCGGCTCAAATGTAATAGTCTGTTATTTCTGAATATCATGGCATCATCATCTCTGAACAGTGTCACTACCTAACAAATATTGACGGAAAATGAATTTCCACTAACACGAATATTGTTCCTTTCATCACCATTGAAACAAGAAGATCTGGACTTCGGAAAAAATATTCTTTCCGAATGATATATGATGAAGCGTGGAATCAAATCCCCTATCTCTAACCACTGATAGTTTAGCGGATTACATACATTTTGCAACATTACTCTTTATTTGGAAATTTTTTTCTATTTCTGTTTTATTCAATCATTCTCGATTTATGAGAATTGTTTTGAGAAGAATAAAATCTTCTAAACTCTTTGGGATTTCAAAATTTTTAAGAAATCGGTGGACATTTCGTTTGAAATGTCTCCTTAAACAATCGCGGCAACTCATCTTCAATGATCTTGGTGTATCTATGCAATTTTGCAGATATTCTTGTTCCCACGGATGAAGAGCTTTATCCAGATATTTCATAAGGTTGTCTTTCGTGTAAGGAAACCCGCATTCAATCAGAAGTGGTCCATGAAATTCCAAATATTTGGTATCAGCGAGATTGCTAAATCTGCTGTGAAGTTTGCAGTCGGTGATGTAATCTCCTTGAAGCTCTATATATTCAGTGCTACATACTTCTGGGTTGCTATCCAATTCAAGTCCCATTTCAACAGCGTCCTTGTTTGAAACCACGTCGAAGTTTTCATAAAGCAATAATTCTAACACAGCTCGGGCTCCAATAAAGTACCTGTCTTTCATTCTTCTTAGCAAATCTGTGAACAGGATACTTTCTTCCGCGACCACACTGTCAGTTTTCGTATATAATCTTTATTTCCTCCAATAATGAAGAGTACATGTATATTACAAAACAATACAAAACAAACATATATACAGACAAGAAAATACAAAACGTTACAACTCAGTATCAATATTTACATGATCTCTCTAAACGTTATAACTCTAAGTTGACAGTGTATTTGTCAAAGTTTGCTTTTTCATACATGAAAAATTTATTTAGTTCTCAAAATATGTATTCATCTTAAGTGCAATGACTCAATTATTGAAAACTTCGAATTATCAAGGTGAATGGGTACACCCTTAGGGGAAGATAAATGGTGGGAAAAACACGAATGTCCTCCCAGCCCACTGATGCAAACAGGAAGTCACAAAAGTCATTTCCCTTTGTAAAAATGGTACAAAACAAATAAAGGCGCACCCACTCATCTTAAAAATACTTTCAGCAGAAACCTTAATGTTTAACAGGATGAGTACACTCTCCTTACGTTCTTAAATCTTGCCGAAACGAAATGCAAGAAACCCAACAGAACGAGAAGAGAGTATACCCCAACATTACCTAAGAAGCAAAAAAAAAAAAAAAAAAAAAAAAAAATAATAAACTTGTATATTTCACCACTAAATTTTTCAAAAGCAAAATATATATAATGACTATCTCAATGTACTAGTTCAGCGTTCCGTACATGGTGTAAGTACCATACCCTACAGGCACACCGCGCAGAATCAGCACTCAATCAACGCTGATTCAACGTCATGACGTCGAATCAGCGTCGATCCAATGCTGCCAAGCGCCGTGTGCCCGATGGGTAAATATCTATGGAAATGCGCATTTCGTTTGTGTGTAAATCAGTGCATCCCTACCGTGGCGTCAAATATAAATGGAATGGTGGAAACCCATGACACGCCACCATCAACAAACATGCACTGGTTACTAACTAAACCATAATTGCAGAATCTGTATTAAATTGTAATTTAGCTAAAAAGATAACAAATATTTTGAGACAGTCCAGTGTGTCTACCTCATTAGACAAAATTCCACAACATCCTGAAAATAGCATTTCCAACTGACAAGCTGGCGAGTTCGAAATGAATAACAAGAAATATTCTAAACCAAATCGGACAATTAACTTTTTCCAGAAAATATCCCTAAATTCATTCGTTTTATTACAATGCAGTATCAAATGTTCAGTTGGTGACAATGTCGTTTCCGCACATAATTTACAACTTTGAGGCCAGCGGCCCGAAAACATTCTAGTAAGCATACAGACAGCATTTTGGACAAACCTAGCATACTTTGGACATTTCTTGCTAAGCTCCCATAAAACATATACTTTGTTATACTCATGTATATTCAAGAATCTGTTTAGCGGAATAGAACTTTCCATTCTTGTACGCCACTCGTTTTCATGTGTCATACGAATTTTCTCGCGTACTAAACGCTTCCACAAAACTTTAGGTGCAAACACACCTGTATTTACATATATATCGAATGCATCTATAAGGGAATATTTCCCCAAAATACGGTAAATATCTGGTATGAATCCATACTTTGATTTAACCGAACTACTAAAGTTAAAAAGCCTTCTTGTAAACACGTCCTTGACTCGATAATTATTAGGGAGACAGCACAGTTGACCAAAAAATATCAACTTACGATAGTCTATCTCAAATTCTATATTTTTAAAGTTTAATAAGGACAAAGCAACATCTGTACTGGTACGCTTAGGAAGAGACTGCATGAACTTGACGCTAAAGCGGTGCGACCTCTCAAGCAGGCTGATATGTTTCGGAAGCAAATTATTCCAAAGTTCGCAGCCATATAAAGCTTTTGGTAAAACGACCGTAGTATATAAATGTTTGGACGTTATAGGATTAAATCCTCCCTCGTATATACCGCAATTTATCAAACTTAGCAAGGTCCCCTTTATTTTATTGCTTGCATCCTGTACATTATCATCAAGCGATAAATATTTATCACAACATATACCAAGATGCTTATACTGTGTACTTTCTTCAACTGACTGCTGACCAAGCATCCATTTTCTACTAGACCGTTGATATTCTGATTTGGATTCATTGTAGACAACTACTGAACATTTACGATTATTATAAAGATATTTCCATTTAACGGAATATTCAAAACAAATTCTTAAAAGCTGATCTAGTCCAAATTTTGAATATGATACAAGAACCATGTCATCAGCAACCGTTGGGCTACAGCAGCTTATATCAAGCAGACCAATTCCAAAGCCAGACGCTTCCAATTCATAGAGCAGGTCATTAATATATATTAAATATAAAAATGGGGAGATAACTCCACCCTGTCTGGTGCCTTGTAGAACTGGGAACCAGTCTGAGTTTGAAGACTGACCTTTAACGCAACTTTCCATGTCCGTATACAGATTCATCAGGATTTTTAATATCGCCTTATCAATACCTGCGTGATATAACTTATAGAACAACCCTCGGTGCCAAACATGGTCGAATGCTTTTTTAACATCAAGAAAGCATACGTATACCTTACTCCCATTTTCCTTCCCAAAACTGATGCACTCTCTCAATAAAAATGACGTCATTTGACATCCTAAGTTTCTACGAAACCCCCCTTGTAAAGGATGCAATGGAGGATCCAATACATTAAACAGTTCGATCCTGATCAGTAAAATTCGTTCTAAAAGCTTAAGAATGACCGAAGATAGAGTTATTGCGCGATAATTATCAGGGTTGTCTTTCCTCTTATTCCCACCTTTGAAGAGTGTAACAATGACCCCTTTTTTCATTTCCTTAGGTGCATACGAATATCGAATAACTGCATTAAAAAACTTTGCTATAATTTCAAACAAAAATTCCCCACCATAAATAACGTGTTCATACATTATGCCATCTTCCCCTCCTGCTTTGTTTTTATGTGCCATTTTAACAGCAGATCCAACTTCATCGGCACTTATATCTGGATACTCAAGATGTGCTGCAGAGTCTGCTAAAACATTATCAATTTGACTCATTTCCCTCAAAATTGAAGTTCCAAAAGAGTTATCAAAATAATCACTATTTGTTGGACTATATAAATCCTTAAAATATTTCGCCCATTCTTTGGTTATTTCCGCCGACGTATTAAAATTTTTACCATTGAAAATAATTTCAGAACCTGCTCTATTTGCAGATGCTTTCCTCCGGGCATTTATCATGCGCCAAAAAAGATTACTGTCGACCTCAGCCGCACGATCGATTTCCTCATTCTGGTTATGTAAATAGTTTTCAACATAATGCCGATGGCATCGCCTAAAGTCTCGTTTTGCGTGTTTATACTCAATATATGACCGAGAACTAGGATTTCTGGGTTTGCCGGCTCCAACCCATACACCACGTTTCGTTTTCATTTTAATATGTAGATCACGCAGCTCTTGGTTCCAATAAGGTTTCAAGAAGTGTTTAAATTTCTTTACTGGAAAACAATTTTCGGCGCTTCCTTTAATTTCACATACAATACTGGTATATGCCTGGTCAATTGCTGTCAGTGAATTGAGCTCACATTCGCCCAGTTTTACCAAGTTAACATTGTTTTGTAAAGCAATTTTATAATTTGTAATATTTTCATCATTTACCTTCCTCCAATTGATAATGTTACATGTACTGTCAACTTTAGCATTTGCTTCCCCATAACAACTAACCGGAAGAGACAAACGGCAGACCACTGATAGTTTAGCGGATTACATACATTTTGCAACATTACTCTTTATTTGGAAATTTTTTTCTATTTCTGTTTTATTCAATCATTCTCGATTTATGAGAATTGTTTTGAGAAGAATAAAATCTTCTAAACTCTTTGGGATTTCAAAATTTTTAAGAAATCGGTGGACATTTCGTTTGAAATGTCTCCTTAAACAATCGCGGCAACTCATCTTCAATGATCTTGGTGTATCTATGCAATTTTGCAGATATTCTTGTTCCCACGGATGAAGAGCTTTATCCAGATATTTCATAAGGTTGTCTTTCGTGTAAGGAAATCCGCATTCAATCAGAAGTGGTCCATGAAATTCCAAATATTTGGTATCAGCGAGATTGCTAAATCTGCTGTGAAGTTTGCAGTCGGTGATGTAATCTCCTTGAAGCTCTATATATTCAGTGCTACATACTTCTGGGTTGCTATCTAATTCAAGTCCCATTTCAACAGCGTCCTTGTTTGAAACCACGTCGAAGTTTTCATAAAGCAATAATTCTAACACAGCTCGGGCTCCAATAAAGTACCTGTCTTTCATTCTTCTTAGCAAATCTGTGAACAGGATACTTTCTTCCGCGACCACACTGTCAGTTTTCGTAGCAAGTGTTAACAACATCTTAATTATGCGAATGTCTACAACATACGACTCTTTTATGTAAGAACGTAGTATAGATGCATCAAATGTTTCGATTTTCTGAAACTCTTCTAAAAGAGTGTCAATCTCTTGCTTATAATCACTACGCATAAAATCACGAACATCATGTAGTATTTCAGCCTTTATATAAAGTGGCATGTTTTGAAGCTCAGGCGCTTGTATGCCGTGTACCAACAGAACTTCCTTACACTTATTTCTCTGCAATATCGAGCAAACTTCACCTAATTCTCGTGTGTGGAAATCATAAAGTTTGTTACCAAAGTTACCAAGTATTACATGTAGCATGCCAGGGTGATTATAAACGATTGCATGCTTGCCTAAAACATGATAGTTTACAAAGTCCGTATTTAGAAGCTCGTACAACAGTTGCAACCCCTTACGTATCATTACTGTTTCACTTAGAGCCCTTTGACACAAAAATGAAAATTCATGCTCGCAGACTTTGCCTTTTGAAAACCACAAAAGAAAGCTCAGAGATTCGTTTGGTATTTCCAAGCCTATGTTATGTATGTCAAAGCAATCAAAGCAATCTAGTATTCGCTGTAATTTGCTCACTGCCTTTTGCTTACTTTCAAACAATGTTAAAGATCTATGTTTCAAAGAAAACTCAATCAATGACGTTTCTTCAACTGTAATAGTGTTTGAGCAGTTACCGGTACTGTCAGTTGATCTTGTTAGAACAAACATATCACGAGCTTTTCCTGAAGCTTTAGAATATTTGAAATGTAGATCCCTTAAATGTATGACACACGAGTCGTAAAACAGAGACAAACTTTTGAAGTTTTTCTTCGATACCCCAACCATAAAAGCATCCAAATGGAATACGCTACTTGTATCTAATACAGATGTTTTGGGTAAGCTTTTCAATATTTCTGGTGTACCAACTGCTGCTGCTATATGGGTACCGTAAACACTAGCTTCAGTCACAAAATGGTTAGGTACATCATCTACGTGTGGACATTCACCATCAATAATGTTCTGAATGACCTTGTTATATATTTCTTCAACTATATCGCCGTCTTCGGATATATAACTTAAAAACTCGTGTTGAAAACCACATGGACAACAACAATATGTACCTGTATTTGGTGATTTGTAAAACACGGTTAGAAACGAGAATTTATGACTATATACTAATATTGAGCACGGCTGATTGGTCAATAAAGCCCTGAACGTTCTTCTGACATCCATGTTTTTAATGGAATGTTTTGCGATAGCTTTATATTTTTTCGGGCTTCACAATAAACTCTTGGTAATATTCATCTCAGTGTAGTTATCTGGTTCCTCTGAAACAAAGAAGAAAAAAAATGCAAAGACTACGTATATTGTCAGAAACAATGAAGATTCAGATCACGGTAAATCTTACCAAGATCTGCACGGCTATATTCCCCTTGACATTCCGACGTACATGCCTAATAAGCGCAATACCCCATCCCATTCCCAACTGGATATTAAAACTTCAAACTTCTGCAAATACCAGGGGCGTTCAGAATATCCTGCAAGTGACGTAATATCTTGATAACCACCATAAAAACAGAACTTCTGACGGCGAAATGACAAAAATCTATGATCTGCAAAGGCAGTGTATCTGTAATACAAGACACATTGAAAGAGGTATACCCTAATGACACTGCAGCTGTTTACTTTAAAAGGCCGTGTAAGCAGTCTGTGATTTTTCTAGCCATGGCTACTTAACGACAACCCCCAGACAACGTTAGCCCAGTGGTATGACTGGGGCTGATTAACTGCAATGTTACTCAATAGGCAATAGTGTCTTTGTTCATGTTTGGTATCATAGTAAAGGGAAAATGTAGTGCTTTCAATACATGCATATCACTTATCCCTAGCATGCCGCTTATCAAAGTTATGAGGCCACTTGCAACACTTTTTGAACACCCCTCGTAGTTAGCAAAAATACAACAATGATATTCGACCCGTAAACTTGTATGAAAGCATATTTGGGATTTGGGCACAGTATGTTCTTGAAGTTAAAGAACTGATGCAGTTCTCACAGAATTACTGAGTGGTCAAACCGAAATTAAAAGTTGTTACTCTCAGAAGTTTTGTAATAACCCCACCAGTGTATCTTCCACAAAGCTCATTTTTAGTACTTATATAGTGGAGTCGGGTAATATCGGACACCGGGTAAATTCGGACATACCATTGCAAACAGAGAAAATCCAGATGAGACGGCTCATGATGAGCCGTCTCATCAGAATTTTAACTGTTTGCCAAGTTAATTTTGTTAAATTCCAAACAACTGACATATAAAGGAAACAATGTCACCGTCCGAAATTACCCGCTGTCCGATTTTACCCGACTTTCCTATAACTGTACATACTCGGAGTCAAACAGCATCGCTATATTTTGGCAACCCATTTGCGCAAGCTTGAATTTTCAATTTCCGGGCGTGAATGGGATTGCACATTTACCAGCAGGAGTGGACATAATCTCCCAACAGAACACCAGAATGTTCAAATCTGCCCACGCTCTGGTTTTCATTAAACCTAGTATGTTTATTTCTAGTGACAACAGAGTTATAAAAATGAGATTAAGTATTTCATAGAAAACAGTAAGGATCTTTTATATGGGCTCCTTGAAATACATCTTTTATGACACGTTGGGTTACCAAACAAAAACGTTTTGCACAAGTTGTTGTGTGTGTTGTTGCCTTACGTCCACGGTAAACAGCTATGGTAATGTCGTTTGCTAAATCCTCCACTAATGGGGACTGGCAAGGAAGCCGCATATGAGGGCGGAGATTCTATATAATTCAACAGCTATACGACAAAACCAACAAAGTGGCATGTTCACCCAGCGAAGCCTCAGTCTGATCAGTCGTTGCTGTGTGCTGAAAAGGTAGCTAAGTGTCCAAGCTAGCACCATGCGGACAGCAAAGACTCTGGTCAGACTAGGCGGATGCCTTGGCTAATACGAGTCTTCGTTGGGAGTTCATGCCACTTTGTCACGGCTCATATGTTGTGAATGTAACATTTACATCGAACTTTATAATTCTTTCGAACATGTTAAGCGTTGCTTATATGAATACCCGTATTTACAAAAATAAATAAATAAATAAATAAATAAATAAATAAACGAAATACTAAGGACAGACCGAGTTCAATAGCTGCAAATACTCACTACTTACATCAATAGTTCGATGCAAGGAAGATGAGTTAGTTTAGCCGTTTGCGGTAAGTTATTTTAGGAAATTGGAAACAACCATAAATAGATCAGTAGTTCATATTTTGCTGAACAAAACCTTCTAAATCTATATTTTTCTTTCTTTATTTTATAAAACTATGGAACAACGTTATTTTCCCCCAATTTTAGATAAATACTATTAGTTGTGTGGGGGTAAGGGTAGAGGTGGGTAAGGGGGCGGGGATGCCAGTTGGGAGTGCATAGTTAGGGAGGTGAAGCTTTATTACTGATTTTTATTGTATAAATAATATCCTAAATCTCCTGAAGGATCAATAAAGGAACAACAGTGATAAAGTGTTTAAATAGTTTTATGAATTACAATATCAGAACATTTTCTGTGTATATCACTTTCATAAATTTTGCACTTGTCATACGAAATCTTAGACACATGTGGGTTGTAACAGCCCTTTATAACTGACGTAGTCATTTCAGTTGAGCTCAGCCTATTTTTGAGGCTATTTTCCCGGTTGAAATAAACAGTAAAAGTTATCTGAAGTATAAACTTATTATATAATGTATAATAGAATAAATTTTATCGAGTGTTTCTTTCATTTCAGTAGATCTGGATAATTTTTGTGAACTTAGTTTCCAAGCAACCCACGGCCAGGGTGTTCTTTAAGGAGATCCACTAAGAACCCCTGTTTATCAAATTGAATTTATCAGTTTATACCTCCCATGGTTCTAGTAATAAATACCCGTGGTATGAGGAAAATCCATAAGTGGGCAGGCTTCTACCGAAATCCATCCTTTTATGATAATTACATATTGGCTTCGGGGTTCACAAGTTTACTTTTCTCGTGACTCGATGAGGTTATACTTCAGTAAAACGTTAAAAAATAATATTTATGCCTTAAATTACCACCTTTATTATAACTTAAAGATAGCTGCCGCCGATACCATGAGTACTGAGAGAAACCGGAAAGAAAGACGCATTCGAATAGGTAAAAGGTAGCTTGTCCTGGACAATCAGTTTACTTGTGCATGCGTACTTATGAAGAAGAAGAAGAAGTAGAATAAAAAAAAACCAAAAACAAAAAAAAAACAAAAAAAAAACAAACAAAACAAAACAAAAAAAAGAAAAAAAAAGAACAAGAACGAACATCAAATACATGTACCACAAGCACATAATCATATCTTAGGCAAGTTGCATACTTTCAAATGAGTCCGATGACAGCTGCAAGTCAAAAGTTGAAAACGAAAGTCCAAAGTCACAGGCATAAACTAAAGCGCACCCTTCCAAAAGCAGTGCACCGCTCCCGAATTCTCTGCTCAATCAAGTAATTAGAGACATACCTGCAGCACATCTAGACTAGTTCCTAACACAACTTCCGCTTCGTATGACTCACTGGAAACGAGGCTACATTATATCTGCATATGTGACAAGGATGCGACGGGTTATCGTCTCCAAATATGAATTTCCGTTACCATGTTTGCATTACATGTGTTCTGGGGAATTGTCCCTTATACCGTATTGGCAAATATCATCCTGAACACACGCGCATACTGATCAGTTATACGTTAATCAGGGTGCCTAGATGCTGGATGAGAACAGGTAAGAATCTGATCAAACTGCGCGGATGCGCGGGTTGGTCTGAGTCTTCGTTGCTTGCATATGCATTTAGACACCTTTACGTTACCTGTGTGACTGGTTTTATATTTAATTGAACTCATAAATTTATTCGTTTTAGGCCAGCACATTTTATTAATTGATTTACAGAATTCGTTTTCAATTTTGTTGATCGAAGGAACGTAATAAATATAGAAATATAAAAATGGCCTGGGTCGATGAAATAACAGTTATTTTCCACCAAAAGTTCGGGTAGAACTAAAATCTTAAAGAGTTTCTTCAAGGGCAGAGTATACATTCAGAAGAAGGAACGTGGGCCAGACTACGAAGTTTCGACTAATAAAGTCTCATCAGTCTCCCTGACAATATCTGGTGACGAAACCAGAGAAAAGCATACAGAAATTTCTTGATTTTAATTGGGCAGTCGATTCAGAGACTGACTAGTAACAAAAAGGGTGCAAATAATATAAAATACGATGATCTAGAATAAGACTAAACCAATCTAAAATTTCAGATTTCTCAGAATATATCATATCCTCTGATCTAAAATCTGCACTATGGATGATGTACGAGAAGACGTTTTACGGCCGCCACACGGCACAACGAAGTAAAATTAAAATCTTAAAGGGTTTCTTCAAGAGCAGAGTATATATTCAGAAGAAGGAAGTCAACAAATTTTATTCCAAAAGAGTGATTGAGAGTTGAATAGAAATAAAATTCAAACTTGCGATGTTATTTTTCCGGAGACGCTTAAACCATAGGGTATATAGGCTCTCTCGTATTTCAATAAATAAAAAATGTCGGCCTTATGTGTTGCTTTAAATTGTTTACTTTGCTACCAGGAAGTGTTAGTGTTCAGATAAGATTACCGAGCAACACTATAGATAAATACAGAGACATTTATTTTGCCTAGATATATTCTTTGAGTCGCGCCATACATTCGGGCAAAGAAAAATGAATGTGATCCTCTTCATAAGTTATCCTACCTTATGCGAATTTAGCTTATTTTGTATCACATGCGCAGATGCACATATCTTGGGCGATCTGAAGCGTTACATCCATAGTGATAGTAAATGCTCATAACTGTTACTCAGAAAACAGGAATTTAATTCATTATTGTTGTAAATTACATGTTATCTCCCTTTATATAAATTTATTTCCGATTATTCTTTGGTTTTTCAATTTTAGCAACTTTTTTCTCGTTTTTGTTGTAGATTTATCATTCCAATGGACACACGACTTTTAATCAACTTTAAATCAACGTTGATTCAATGGCATTATATTGAATCAACGCTGATTTATTTCAACGCTGTGTGCCCAGAAGGTTGCACTTTACACAGCAGTAGTTTCAAGAAAAATTGCGACACACCAAAATTGGGGAAACAGGGATATTTCCATACAGCTTACCAAAGACATGATAACACATTTGAACCGCGACACGAGAAAACCAACAATGTGGTTGTGCGCCCAGCACAGACTCAGATCAGCCCGGGCATTCGCCTAGTCCGCTCAGACTGTTCTCTTAGCGCTTAAAGGGTAGCTAAGGGTCTAAGCTACCTCCATGCGGACAGCGAAGACTCTGATCAGACTGGGCAGATGCCCAGGCTGATCTGAGTCTTCGCCGTCCGCACAACCACATTGTTGGTTTTCTCATGTCGCGGCTCATTTTGATCAGTGTTTTCTCTTTGAACATGTTTGGTACTCTGATTGTTTTGTAAGATGAAATACATATAACTTTTAATCAAGTTAAGATTTCCAGAATGACTGTCCCAAAACTAGACACCTGTTCACTTTAAAGTGTATTCGTTTTATCTTAAACTATCTTTACAGCTATTCACTAGTATCTTGGTTTTACACATTCATTTAATTTTCAATTTCGTTCTTATTTATTAAACTTTCTGGTTCCATAAAACGGAAAATTTTAAGTAAAATCACGTGTAGCGTTTTCACTTTTGTTCAGTATATATAATTTAGATCTTCAAATTCAAATTCTTTATTACACTTAGGTTTACAATGTGTAAACAACAAAAGGAGCAGTATATAAAGCATATACAAGACATGGCATAGTGGTGAACAAGACATTTTCATCACGTGTTCGGATGAATCTACACTATAAGGAGTCAGGGTCGT
Organism: Ctena decussata; assembly: GCA_963989385.1. Lineage (NCBI taxonomy): Eukaryota > Metazoa > Mollusca > Bivalvia > Lucinida > Lucinidae > Ctena > Ctena decussata. The sequence goes on from OZ022498.1 coordinate 1,344,403, forward strand.
TTTATAGACTCGACCATGCTAGCTAAGCAATTCTATGTCTATACTTTGTTTGAAAGAAAGTGTTTAGGCGTTTAAACGGCATTTAAACACTACTGGGCGGAGCCATTTATGATAATGAGATGATGTGAATTGATTTGTTTATGGAAAACGAAAACCTTCTGGGCATCTATTATGTTAAGTGCATGTCATAGATTACGAGTATATCAGCTATCTAATAAAGATATACGATATCAAATACATACAACATAGGTACTGTAATAGTATTAGTTAATTTGGACCAAATATGCTCAAATACAAAAGAAAGTATACACTTTTTGAATGCCTCTCCGTGTATTTTCTAGCTTTTTACTGCTTCCATGATGTTCTTAGTCTCCTGATGGGAGTGGCATTATTCATTTTACTGACGAAGCAAAGGCTTTAATGTTTATTGATTATTTTGTTTCAATTTTGTCCGTTAACGTGAACAAGTAAGATTGCCGCACTTATAGCTGAAAACTAATTCAAAATTAGTAGTATTGTTCTTGAAGAAAGTGAAAGTGTAATAAAGGATTTGAACTCAAATGAATTACGCTATTGGTCCTGACTTTGTCAGCACATAGATGCTTAAAGAAACCGTTCAAAGTGTAATAAAACTCCTTTGTTTTTTTTTACCACAGTTTTATTTTTTTTATCTTCCTGGAGCAAATCTTTTATTTTACCTGTATCTAAAAAAGAGATGAGAAAACACTTGCTTTCAACTACAAACCCATATCTTTTTTATAAGTAATGTTGGTACAGTAATGGGAAGAATAGTTTTAAAAATATCCATAATCATTTCTTATCAAATGATATATTTTAAAAGTACCATTCTGTGTTTCTTGCCGGACATTCGATCACTTATCAGCTTGTTGATATTTTCCACTATATTTGCCAGTCTCTAAACGACGAACAATATTCATGTATGATCTTTCGTGACATTTCTACAGCATTTGACCTCTGTGTATAGATAATTTGTCAGGTTTAGCTTTACGAATCTAAACCATATTTCGAAACTCTGATTTTAAAGTTTTCAAAATGAGTCCGTTGTTCACAAAAGACCATGAAATGTATGTCTCCATCCACACATTATGATAAGTAGGGTCAAGTCAGATAAATTCGGGCAGCAGGTAGATTCGGACAGTGACCTTTTTCTGTTATATGTCAGTTGTTTGGAATTAAAACAAAACTAACTGGGCAAACAGTATAAATCCTGATGAGACGGCTCATAATGAGCCGTCTCATCTGGATTTTCACTGTTTGCAATGGTATGTCCGAATATACCCGCTGTCCTAAATTACCCGACTCGACCCAATTGAGCGACATTTTACGGCTACCACACGGCACTAAATACCAGCTGTAAAAAGGTAGAGGTAAATGTTTCCCATAGCCTGGTGGCCGTAAGGGGAGTGGGGATTTGAGGCCCACTATATCTTGGGCACAGCATATTAAAGGCGGAGCCCATCCCTCCCCATTCGCAGTCTTATCTTTTCCTGATTCGGAAACGGTACCCATTTACGTAATAGATATATCCATTCTTTTTGAGATGTATCAGTTAATATCAGTACTGATTGTTAGGTGTACAGGATAATGGACGAGCCCTTTAGGGCGAGTCCAATTATCCTGTACATCTAACAATCAGTATTGATATTTACTAATACATCTCAAAAAGAAATGGATATATCTGTTTTAATCCACAGCGTTATCGAACTTTTCACCTAAAACAAATAATTAAACCAATGAAAAATATATTTTATCTTCTTTATTCATTTTATCTAATTCAACCTGTCTCACTTTGTCTGGAAAATGGACCCTCCTGTCTGATGCAATAAGGTCATCAGTTACCTGACCAATTAGAAACGGCTTGAGTGATCAGGAAATTTGAATCAGAATGTTTGTCTCATTTTAAGGCTGTACACAGGAGAGGAAAGACAGAAAATTGGGCTGCAGTTTAAACAAATTTTGTTGGGTAAGCTCTGCTGTTCTATCTAATTACAAAGAAAATATTTGTTCAGGGTATTCACTAATCTCATTTTGTTTGGGTTATTTCAATTACGTATGTTTTAGTGTTTTTTTCTATTACCAGGTACGCTGTTTATGGTTCATCAGAACCCATAACATAGAGGGCTTTTTTTCAACTAAAACAAATGTTGTGCTACTGAAATAACCTCACTGGCGTGCCTTTTTATATGAATTACCAACATTTTCAGTGCTTAATTTTAACATTTTTCTACCAAAACTTATGTTGTAGGGACTCACCTAATTGATGAGTAACCACAACAGAAGTTTTAAGATGTATGGGTACACATCCAAGTTTTTCTGCCATTTATGCAGAAGGAACACATTGCTTCTCTGGATAATGTAGCTCTTCCCATTGGTTTACTCTTAAAGAAAAGAATTTGCTCCTAAAGGAGAAGGAGTAAATTACTTTTTTCAAGAGTTGTCCCCCATTGAGAAGGGAGGCAAAAATGAAAATGGCAGAGTAATACTGTGACCTTAATTCAGTGCTCATTTACTGAACAAAAAGTTGGTAACCATAAATAACCTCTGAGGTGAATCTAATGCAATCATATGATTTAATGGATTATTTTCATACAAAATATGTTGTGGAGACTCATCTAAGCGAGGGGAGTCAAATGAATACCCTTAACAAATATTTCTGTGGCCAAAAGGAAAACAGCAGAGTTTACTAACACTAAGTTTGTTTAATTGCAGCTCTGTAATGATTGGTCTATTTAAAACTGTACATGATAACTGTACATGATAACAGTACATTATAACTATACAGTTACCAGGATTTCTCAGTACTGGCAACTTCAAAGAAAAGTACTGTCAGCTGTGGATTAATGCTGGGTTAACACGGAGTTTTCCACTCGCCAGCTGGCCTAACCCAGATTCGAACCCGGGACCTTGCACTCCATACCCTGGTCCATGGTGCCTGTGTAGTGAAGGTAAATACGTTATAAAGGATAAACTTTTGAGGGCAATGAACAAATTCGTGGGAGTATAACAGTATTTTTTGCTATTTTTTCATGACCTATCTGTATATGAAAATTTCAAAACCAAAGCTCCGTGGTTAATAAGCCCAGAAGCTGCATCAGGCGTTACGGACGACCGGACGAGCTGACGGACGGACAAGGCGAAAGCTATAGCCCCTCCTCAGTTTCTTTGCTTGATTTTATTGCGAGTACTTCCAATGGTACATGTAACAACAACAACAATAACAACAACAAAAACAAAAAACAGGTAGGGGCATCGAAAGAAGACGAAATCCCCGAGGAATGTGTATTTGTACCATTGTTAGAAGTAAAAAGTATGCAAAGACCAGGAACTGAAACAGTCAAAATCCAAATCCAGCCCTCAAACCATAGTTGGAAACAACTAAGATTACAAATAATCAAGATACAGAGAACATATGGCCAACCGAGTGAGCAGCTTGTTCCCAAAAGGTGGCCACTCAGCAACCCAAACCGAACCAAAAATAATAAGAACATACATAAGGTAAAACATCACAGAAACTCTGACACCAAAAACAGGCAACAGAGAACCACAACAGAACTACCGCCTTGGAACGGTCAGTAATGAATTACTGGGGGGGCTTAAATCGATTTTACAGGCCCAACCTCACCCTCAGTTTCTGAAGTGGTACAAAACATTTAGTTGGTTGTTCGGTTCGCATGATAACCCTCTAACTCGTCAATGAATCATCACGGTAAACACATAAATCAAATTTCAACACCATGAAGAAGCAAAGACGAGGACTCAACAGATACAACGGGCCGTCTGACAGGTGGAGATCCCTGTCCTGCCAAACGACCCCACTGGAAATCTGAAGCAAAAGAAGGTCACCAGCTGAGCCCCGGTGGACCAAGCAACAGACAAAAAGGCCCCGGTCCCAACCAACTAAAATGTATAGCTTTAGGTCGGGGCCATCATAGAGTCTGACGACCGATCCCCCGGTGTGCAATTAAAGAGTGCAGCAAAGTTATCAACCGTGATTGGGTTAATCACTAAGCATGCAGACTGTCGCATAACATTTAAATTATAGCCAATACGTTTGTGACGTATTATTATTTTTCGGAATTGATCAGAAAAATCAGTCCTACCCTTAATCTTTTTGAATTTGTATACTAAGTCACCATAAAATTCTGGTTCCGATAGGCCTTGGTGTAAAAGAAATTTTAATCCGACATCAAATTTTGAAACCAAATCATGGTGTCTGCGATAGAATTTAGAAAAAGCCTTTCTAAGCTTATGATACCGATAGCCCTGTTGAAGAAGTTTAGCAGTTAAACATTTATTACGAGCATTAAAGTCATCTACATGACTACACACTCTAGCAAATCTTATAAGTTGAGAAATATACACTCCATAAGAGGGACGACGTGGAACGTCACCATCCAAAAATGGAAAATTAACTTTATCAAAGTCAAAGTCATCACGTTTATCATAAATTTTAGAAGATACAAAACCGTTAGAAATAGATAGATGTAAATCCAAAAAGGGGGCCTCGGTATCTGAAGTATTAGCTTTATTCAATTTAAGTTCAGGTGGGTAAATTTGGTTAACCATGCTTTCAAAATAAGGATTATCAATATTCAGAAGATCGTCTAAATATCTAGAGGTAGAGTTAAATGCCTCAATGATATCAGCTTGATTATCAACCGAAAGAGAAGTCATGAAATCTCTTTCATAACAAAATAAAAACAAATCGGCCACAAAAGGAGCACAATTTGTACTCATCGGAATACCAACAATTTGTCTGTATAACTTATTACCAAATCTGATGTAAATATTATCTACGAGATATGATAAGGCGTCACATACATTCTGACATGATCAAAGACTATATCCTCTATATATTTTACGGTCAGTAGAAGTGAAAAACGCTTTCTTATCGTTACAGGCAATATAAAGGGTATCTTCATTTTTGGAGAACTTTTTGAAGGCCCTCTCAATCAAATCAACAAGTTTTTCCTTTATTAAATTATGGGGTAATGTGGTATAAAGAGTAGAAAAATCATAAGTGGACAAACTAGTCGCACGGAACCCTCTTGACTTTAGTTTACTAAGTACCTCACCAGAATTTTTTATAGACCAAAACATATTTTTCCCTGACCTCTCATACACTGTCTCATAGTACCAAATGACACGAGATTTCACAGCAATGAGGCAAGAAGTTAATAATTTAGATAATTCTGTAGTAGTACAAGAGCTAGAGTTGGCAATGAATCTAGCTTTATACGGGTTTTTGTGAAGCTTAGGTAACCAATACATCGTAGGAAGTTTGTCTTGGCGTTCCTTAACGTTTACAGCAAACTTTAAAGGCAAATTATTTGAGTGGCTATGAACGACAGTCTTCTCATCTGTAAAAGTCTCTTCGTAAGCCGTGGTGCCGTTAAGTTCCTGCTTCAAAGTGTTAATATAGTGCATCCGACAAACAACAACAATGTTGTTTGCGGCCTTGTCAGCAGGAACCAAAACATACTTCCTATGAAAATCCTGGATACCCTGCTTCAAATATCTAAAGGAAGATTTAGGCTTAGGAGGTAAAAGATTAGTATTGTGTGAATAAAACTTTATACGTTTATCCACAATATTAAAGATACTTAGTTTCCATTTCTTTAAAGCGTTACTTTCAACACCCTCTCGTTAACACCAACGATTACCAAAATCATTTAATGCAGATGCAATTTCTTCCCTACATCTGTTGAAATCGATATGGGAAGGGAATCTATACTTAGGACCCTTAGAAACAATGTTACGAATTCTAGAATCCGGGATGATCTTCAAATTTCCAGTCACAACATGACCTGCTGATGGGTAAATAAATTTGGAATCTTTACAATCTCATGAATCAGGAGTATTAGCATCGATGTCAAGATCAGACACAAGTTTATTGAAATTAAATATGATACTTCTAATCGGTTTGTTATACTTATAACAAATAATAGGTGGTTCAGAATTTTGGAAATAATCAGGTATGGAAGATGTAACAGATTTATCCTGAAATATACTAGGTAAATCTATAAAGTCAATACCTTTGTTAATGAAAGGGATTTTAATGAAATTTCTTTTATGATTGATTTCAGAATCAATTAGTGGACGGAGAGGGTGTTGAGTATAACATCTAGTTAGAAGTGCCGCTTCGTACATTTGGTGATTTCTATCGTAAAACCTATTAGCCTCTATATCCAATTTGCGTAAGACTGGAATGGGTAGGGAACTAAGAATTGAAAGCATAGCATTTCGGCCATATTCCAATAATTTTGTTGATAAATCATTAAGAGAAGTGTTAGATTTTTTGGCAGCACATCTTTTACGTTTATCATTTCCTTTTTGTCTTATACCATGAGATCTGGATTTACGTTTTCGAATTTCTAAAAGAGAAAACACATCAAAATCTGGCATTTTAGAGATATTTCCCTCATGGTAGATGTTATCGTTAACACCAAGTGGAGAAGCTGATTGCAATATTTTTATCCATTTTAATTCAGTGTCGAATCTTTTTATGTTATTGAATCGAGCAGAAGAATTATGATCATATGATAACTTCTCAGATATTTGTACTGAAACATTATCAGGAGAATGACCAGTACGCTTAAAATGTTGGTATAGAAAAGTATCTATCTTTTTAGCCTTTAAAATCTTACGATAGTGCTCACCAAATCTAGTCTTCAGCTTACGACAAGTTTGTCCAACATATTGCATATTACAGTTCTGTGTGTTTCAAGTTAAAACATATATCAGATTCTCTGATTTTCAATCCAAATCAGAATCGTTAATTACTGAAAAAGTCCTACCATTCACAGATGAAGTGATAGTAGAGTCGGTACATAAATGTACACAACAGTTGCAACTCTTGGCATTGCACTTAGAAATGCTAGGATACATACTAGGTCTTTTGAACGGATTAGGGTATTTACGTAAAACCCGTGATTTAATTGGGGACAACCTTACTCGTAGATTGTTGCGAAAAGTGTTAGCATTTGATGCTCCATGTAGATCGACAGATGATGCCGAAAACAAATTTAGAGGTCTCATTCTAACTGTAGGTAATAAAGCTCGAAAGCTTTGAGTAGAATTGGGAATCCGTACAGAAGACGCAGCATGTAACCTTAGGGGAGATATTGTAATTCTTAATCTGTTTGTAATAGTCATATTTGTGTATAGTGGGTTGATACCGTCAAGAAAAGCGCGACATTCACACCGGTTATTGAATAAAACAGACATAATTTTGTTAAAGCAAACTCCCTCTGAAAAGGAATGGTATAACAAAGACCCACATCTCAAATCTATGTCTAATACAAGTCCACAGACAGAAACGTAAGAATTAGTTATACAACGGGGTGCGAATATCGGTCAATTAATGACCTCCAATTCAGTATCGAAATGGAATGGTATTAAGGGACATGAATAATGGAAAATGATTGCAAACAACCCCTGAGGATTGGAAAATAAGAGCATAAAATGGATGTGCGGGGAGACTTTTTGGGGCCGCCACACAGCACAACCACAAGAACTCTGATAATAAAAGTAAAAAGTATGCAAAGACCAGGAACTGAAACAATCAAAATCCAAATCCAGCCCTCAAACCATAGTTGGAAACAACTAAGATTACAAATAATCAAGATACTAGACCCGTCTTTGTTCACCAGCGACGAACAAAAGTGGAACCGTTATTCGCAGGCTCAACAGTACATCGTTACAGACACCTTATAAGTGACAATGTTTTAACACTCGTCCTTTCAACAGCCATGCGGACCAAACAGCTAACTAAATGTTTCGAACCATTGAAGAAACAGAGGGCGAGGTTTGGATCCAGTTAAACATGTATGGCTACCTGTATAGCTGCCCACTTTGCTTCCCGTTATGTTTATAATAAAAAATAGAAAATAGGTAAAAAAAGTTGTTAAATCTTTTAACGTATACTTTTGTTAGTCTGTTGTGTGGTGCGTGTTTTTTTTGTTACGTTGAACTAAGGGTGAGGTTTGGATCCAGTAAAACATGCTTAAGCACCCCCCCCAGTAATCTTTTGCGGACCGTTCCAAGGCGGTTCTTCTGTTGTGGTTCCTTGATGTTATATTGTGCTATATCCGCTTGTCTATGTTCTTTGGCGGTTTGACCACCTGTTTTGCTACCAGTCTGCCTTTTGTTTTGTTTTGTTAGTTAAATATTAAATAGATGTTGATGCTGTTTTTGATTAGGGTAGCTGAATGACCACCTGTTTGGGAAAGAGCCGCTCAATCGGTTTCGTGAACTTGTGTCAATTTTTCTGTGTGTGAGTGCTTCTTTCCCAATTGGTTTTGAGAGCGGGCTGTTGGATTTAATTGTATTAATTCCTGATCATTGCATTTTTTTACGTTTAATAAAATAGATTTCCATGTCATTAATGTTTTTATCAATTATTACTTTTTCTGATGTGGGTTGTGTGGAAATATGTTCTTACAGTAACCTGTCTGCCTGACTATTGATACAACGTTCCCTAATAGATGCCCAGCTTCTAAGTACAACCTTATAAGGTTTTATCATACAACAAACAAATAACGCTAATTAATCAGTTGAATATACAATGTATGAAATATTTTCATTACTAAAACGTCTTTGGCCTATGTGATACTTGGAAAATATTGCTAATTGTTGGATGACTTTATAAAAAGTTTTACAGAATTTTTGGTGGTTCTCTTCTTCAAAATGACGGTGTAAAACTGCAATAAACAAACGCAAATCGGCGTTACGAAAATTTAATAAAAATCCGTCTCGTGAAAATCACATTCATTCAAAATTAACACGTGCTAAAGCACGAAGGACTATCAAAGAAGCCAAACGCACATCGTGGCAACAATATGTCAACAAATTAAATCCCAAAACACCAGTTAAAAAGATCTGGGATATGATACGAAAGATAAGTGGAAAAACTAAGAAATCTGAATGTGTCCACATAAAATCTTCCAACGGTAACAAATATTTTTCCACTGAAGAGATTTCCAATGCGTTAGGTGAAAACTTTCAGAAAAATTCTTCAAGTTCAAATTACAGCCAACGATTTCAAGAACTAAAAATTGAAAAAGAATCAGAAAATTTAAACTTTCAGTCAGTTAATAACGAAAAATACAACCTTCCCTTCAGCATATCAGAATTAAAGGATTCGCTTCATAAATGTAACGACACAGCTGCAGGACCGGACGATATCCACTATCAAATACTAAAACATTTACCACCTGACGCATTGGAAACCTTATTAAATATTTTAAATGATATATGGCATACTGGAAAATTTCCAGAAGACTGCCATAAAGCAGTCATTATTCCTATTCCCAAACCGGGAAAGGATAAGACGGAAGCAACAAACTATAGACCGATAGCGTTAACAAGTTGTATATGTAAAACAATGGAGAGAATGATTAACCACAGGCTCGTTTGGTTCCTGGAGTCAAATCATTTGATTTCCGGAAATCAAGCGGGCTTTCGTAAAAATCACAGTACTAACGATCATTTAGTATGATTAGAATCTTTTATTCGTGATGCATTTGTTAAAAAAGAACATGTCGTTGCAATATTTTTCGACCTTGAAAAAGCATACGACACGACGTGGAAATATGGCATCATGAAAGATTTACATGATATTGGCCTTAGAGGCCGTCTTCCGAATTTTATATCGAGTTTCTTATCAGACAGATCCTTTAATGTTAGAATAGGGTCTACGTTGTCTGACACTTTTAAACAAGAACAGGGCGTTCCGCAAGGAAGTATCTTATCCCCCACTTTATTTAATATAAAAATCAATAACATTGTTAAATGTGTTAACGATACCGATTCTTCTTTATATGTTGATGACTTTGGCATCTTTTACAAATCGAAAAATATGAAAAACATAGAATTCAGACTTCAAAGATGCCTGAATAAAGTAGAAACCTGGGCCACAGAAAACGGTTTTAAATTCTCTAAAACTAAAACCCAGTGTGTGCATTTTTGTCAGTTGAGGGGTTTACACCCTGACCCAGTTCTTAATATTTATGGATCGCCTATTCCAGTTGTAAATGAGGCCAAATTTTTAGGCCTTCTGTTTGATAAGAAACTCACTGTTATTCCTCACATAAAAGCTTTGAAAGCTAAATGTTTAAAAGCTTTAGATGTTTTAAAAGTTCTCTCCAATACAAACTGGGGAGGAGATCGTACTGTTCTTCTTAATCTGTATAGATCTCTAGTAAGATCTAAACTCGATTATGATTCAGTCGTATATGGTCCGGCACGAAAATCATACCTTAAATGTCTCGACACCATTCATCATCAGGGTTTACGCCTTGCTCTTGGAGCATTTAGAACATCACCTGTAGAAAGTCTTTATGCTGAGTCGAACGAACCGTCTCTATATATCAGAAGAGAGAAATTGTCTCTACAGTATGTAACGAAGTTAGCTGCGAACCCACAGAATCCTGCATACGATTGTGTTTTTAATCCTCGTTATGAAATATTCTATAATAACAGGCCGGAAATCTATCAAACCCTTGGGTTTGCGTATCAAACTTTTGCTAGTCGACTCGCATATTGACATTAAAAACTTTCAGAAGTTTTCTTTACCTGTTCACGAGCCATGGACCTTAAAACCTCCAAACGTCATTCTATCATTACGTCATAATAAAAAATCACAGACAAACCCTGACCTTATTCAATCAGAATTCTTACAAGTAAAATCTAATTTTCCGAACCATACCACAATCTATACGGATGGTTCAAAACAAGAAGATAAAGTTGCATGTTCAGTTGTAAGCTCCCTATTCACAGAAACCATACGTCTACCAAATGGCACCTCAATTTTTACAGCAGAAGCTAAAGCCATAGATCTTGCACTCAATCAAATCTCAGTTCAAGAAAACAATCAGTCTATAATATTTTCAGACTCACTTTCTGTTTTATCATCACTCAAAAATGTTAATCACCCAAACCCTTTAATACAACAAATATTTCGTAAATTCTTTCAGTTACCATCAAAGGAAATAGTGTTTTGTTGGATCCCTAGTTATGTCAACATTCGTGGAAATAACCTGGCCGATAAAGAGGCCAAAACGGCTTTAAACTTACCAGAAAGTACTTTTCGAATTCCACATTCAGATTTTAAATCTCAAATTAATAAATATACCAAATCAAAATGTCAAACTTATTGGGATAATCAAATTCATAACAAACTTCGACAAATTAAACCAGATTTTCACAGCAAGGACAATATATTATCAAATAGAAAAGAACATTCCTTTATACCAGATGCCGAATAGGGCATACCAGAATTACTCACTCGTTTTTATTAAAGGCCCCATTGCTCTATCAGCATGAGCAATTTTATCATGAGGTATCGCTGCAAGCTTCTCACTATAGTTTCGTCATTCTAAATGACCGTGATTAGCCAGCTTTAAACAAATAAAACGTCCTTCAGTTTCACATAAAAAAGGTTTGAAAACTTATTTGGGTCATTTTATTTGGCAACTAAAATGACCTACTTGCGATTTCATAAAATGGTAAAAATACAATGTACATGCGTGGAATCCTAATCACTATCCCGCCTATGTTTATCTAGCATTGCTAGACGGGAAACCAGAACAGGAAATTGTATTTTGTGAAGTGATTTGTTATTTTTCAAAAACTTGTTTTCTCTACTTTTTGCTTGTTATATGACTCAATATATGCACACCAATCCGTATTTTATTACCAAACTTGAAGGTTGAGCAGCTTTTTACAACGATTTGAATTTAGCCGTTTTTACCGCTGATAGGACTATGGAGACTTTAAATAATGAGGTTGCACCATTTTGCATACCATGCAACGAAGTCATTACTATTACACACCTTCTTGTATCATGCATTGACTTTAACCATATCCGTTCAAAACATTATAAAATTAATACCATCACCGAGCTTTTCAGCAAAGTTTCTTCTGCCCATATTATTAATTTTTTAAAGGAAGCTGGACTTTTTAACAAGATATAGTCTTTTATTGTACATAACGTTTTAATGATTCGGACGTATACACAATACTTTAACATTTGGTCACTTTTGAAATTGTCTTATATATAGAAACGTTATATATTGTTGACGTTTAGACGCTGTATGCCCTAACCAGGGTTGAGCGTCTATGAATATAATCTAACATTCATTCATTCATTCAAAATGACGGTGAAGGCTAAGGTGTAAAGGTATTAATAGGAGTCGCTTCTCTGGGCGACGCAGCCCTTCTTAAATTGGGGTCTACTTGCATGAATTCCTGCTTGCTTCTCTAGATAAGATGGCTCTTTGAAATGAGGTCTACTCTTAAAGGAAAGAATTTTCTCTTAGAGGAGCGAATTCTTATTGAGGAGCGAATTCTTATTTTAAGAGTTGACGCCTACTGAGAAGCGAGGCAAGAAATAGTAGAGTTGCTTCCTTTGAAGGTATAGGTCGTTTGTGAAAAAGTGGAGGGCAAAAAATTGATTTAATTTCTTTACTTCTTAATACTTTTCACGAAACTATGCATACCTTAATCTGTTACCAATAGGAACTAAGGCAAGGAAATTCAGAATTTTCTGACCAGTAAATAAAAATGTGTCAGATCAACTACATGTTAAAAATGTCTCTAATCTTTGAGATCGTTCGCTTGGTTGGTGCAGGTTTTTGGAACAGCCAATGTTGTACAGACTATTTAGATGCATCCCTTATACATGGGCATTTACTCCCTATTAAGGAGAACCACATAAGATTATCCTTTTCAAGTGATTGGCCAATCATTGCTAAAGCCTCTTTTTACCTGGTAGTGACTGCACACATTTCAGACCACATGGTCATTTGTGAATGGATAATAGTATTAGTATAGTAACTATAGAAGCATCCATGGCTGTTGTACCTCTACGATTACCTCCCATGTAAGAATGGCATAAAATTGAGAAAAAAAATGGTATAGGTCTTATATAAATTTTAAGAACAGGTCTGATGCGTAACCGACAAGTCCAGTTTTCGCCAAGGTTGACTTCCCATTTTTAGCACAATTTAAACCTATTCTGCTACAGCTAACTTCTTACTGATATAATACCTTAACATGGCAGCTTAAATGTTAACAGAAGCCATCTCTGCAGCAAATGCCATTGTAAACCTAAATTAAGTTTTTACCATCACTGATTTGATTGCAGCAATTTGATACAAAGGTGCTGACAGAATGGTAAATACTACTGCTGCAGTCCCTGAACAGTCTGGTCTTGGTCTACAGTGTTTGCCCAGACATTCCTGTCTCAATATTTAGTAAGGTGGTTTATAGATCAGTTTGGAACATTTATTTGCTTGTAAGACGACATTCGTACCTGTGTATATATATCGCTTGGAGTGAAAATCCAAGTATATGCATGTCATAGTAAACAGTAAAATGATTAAGATGAAGAGGGAAATATATCAAAATCCAATTATGTCTATGCAAAGAGATATATTTATAAGCATCATTCTGGAAAGCCTAAACTTCCATGGTGAAAGCCAGTCAACAAGTTCTTATAGTTTGAAAACTGTTTCTCAAGACCTTGTATTGCTTATATGCCATTTATTCAAGGTCTTCTAAATAGCTGTTTGTAGGTCCAGTTTCCACAAATATCTAGTTTTAGTTAAGAAACCAGTTTTAAATATTTCAACAGCAGAGTATTTGCATTCGAATCATGAAGTTCAGAATTTGGCCCGTTCCATGCTTTCATTTTAAGGAGTCGTAGTACGGCTTCTAAGTGTGTATTTACGCACAACTAGCCAGATAAGAGATTTTGAACAGTGCACTGATTATACATGCACAGTATGCTACATCATACAGGTGTGACATCCCTCCTAAGTGTGTATTTACGCACGACTAGCCAGATAAGAGATTTTTAACAGTGCACTGATTGTACATGCACAATATGCTACATCATACAGGTGTGACATCCCTCCTAAGTGTGTATTTACGCACGACTAGCCAGATAAGAGATTTTTAACAGTGCACTGATTGTACATGCACAATATGCTACATCATACAGGTGTGACATCCCTAATTCAGTGAATAAACCTTACCACCACTGAACTAGAAAGTGTTAACAGTTTTTAAAATTCGTAGAAACCTATAACAATTAATAAAGTAACTTTTTATCTAAAAGAAATAAAAAAAAAACTAACTTTCCTTACCTGAGTTTGTATGCGTAATAGATTCATGTATGCAAAGTTTCATGAAAATTTATTCGGTAAAAAAGAAATTTAATCACAAACGACCTATATACCTTTTACTTTAGTACTGTTTATTAGAGGTAGTTTGGCAGCGGCTGATTCTCTACACTTTAAGCCCTCTTTTGAAAAATGCAACCCCCAGGGGCGTTTAACAGGATTAATACGGTATTAAACATTGAGTAGTAGCATAAAAATCTATTATTGTATCTGAGAACTTTTGTAAATCCGCAGCTATGTAAGGTGCGTGGCTACTTCCAAAGGAGAATGTCTGATAGGAGGGCTCCTTCTATACACCGAGCACCTAGTTCTACTAAAGTTACCCTTTGTTTGATTATTTTGTGTTAAACGCGAGCCTCTTGCAGGATGGGTAAACGATAAATAGCCGCGACACGAGAAAATCAACAAAGTGGTTGTACGCAAAGCGCAGACTCAGATAAGCCTGGGCACCCGCCCTGTCTGATCAGACTCTTCATTAAGCGCTTAAAGGGTAGCTTAGGGTCTAATATAACTCCATGCGACAGCGAAGACTCTATTCAGGCTGGGCGGATTCCCAGGCTGATTTGAGTCTCTTCTCGGCGCACAACCACAATGTTGGGTTTCTCGTGTCGCGGCTCAAATGTAATAGTCTGTTATTTCTGAATATCATGGCATCATCTGTGAGCAGTGTCACTACCTAACAAATACTGACGGAAAATGAATTTTCACTAACACGAATGATGTTCCATTCATCACCATTGAAACAAGAAGATCTGGACCTCGGTAAAATATTCTTGTCCGAATGACATATGATGAAGCGTGGAATCAAACTCCTATCTGTAACCACTGGTAGTTTAGCGGATGGCATACATTTTGCAACATTTCTCTTTACTGTAAATATTTTTCGAGTTCTGTTTTATTAAATCATTCTCGGTTTACAAGTATTGATTTGAGAAGAATAAAATCTTTTAAACTCTTTGGAATATCAGAATTTTTAAGAAATCGGTGGACATTTCGTTTTAAATGTCTCCTTAAACAATCGCGGCAACTCATCTTCAATGATCTTGGTGAATCTAGGCAATGTTGCAGATATTCTTGATCCACGGATGGAGAGCTTTATCCAAATATTTCATAAGGTTGTCTTTCGTGTAAGGAAACCCGCATTCAATTAAAAGTGGTCCATGAAGTTCCAAATATTTGGTATCAGCGAGATTGCTAAATCTGCTGTGAAGTTTGCAGTCGGTAATGTAATCTCCTTGAAGCTCTATATATTCAGTGCTCCATACTTCTGGGTTACTATCTAATTCAAGTCCCATTTCAACAGCGTCTTTGTTTGATTCCACGTCGAAGTTTTCATAAAGCAATAGTTCTAACACAGCTCGGGCTGTAATAAAGTACTGGTCGCGCATTCTTCTAAGCAAATCTATAAACAAGACACTTTCTTCCGCGACATCACTGTCACTGTTCGTATGAAGTGCTAACATCATCTGGATTATGCGAATGTCTATAATTTTTGACTTTGTTATGTAAGAATGTAGCATAGATGCATCAAATGTTTCGGTTTTCATGAATTCTCCCAGAAAAGCGTTAACCTCTTGCTTGTTTTCACGGTGCGCGGTATCTAGAACATCGTATAGGATTTCAGCCTTTCTACAAAATGGGATGTTTTGAAGTTCAGGTGTTTGTATGCCATGTTCCAACAGAACTTTCTTACAGCTGTTTCGCTGTAATACCGAGCAAACATCACCTAATACACGTGAATAGTAATCACGAATTTCGTCGCCATGTTTATTAAGTATTGTATTTAGTATTCCTGATTGATTATGAACGATTGCCTGCTTACTTAGAACAGAGTGTACAAAGGCCTCATCTAGAAGCTGGCACACCAGTTTCATATTTCTATATGTGATTGCTGCTTCACTGACGGCCTTTTCACATAAAATTGATAATTCATGCTCGCAGATTTTTCTTCCCTCTGAAAACCACAAAAGAAAACTCAGAGATTCGTTTGGTATTTCAAAGTCTTTGTCTAAGCACTCTAGTGTCTGTTGTAATCTGCTCAATGTATCCCGTCCATCTTCGAACAATGTTAAAGATCGATGTTTCAAAGAAAATTCAATCAATGACGTTGCTTCAATTGTTACAGCATTTAAACAGTTATCGGTACTGTCAGCTGACCTTGTTTGAACAAACATATCACGAGCTTTTCCTGATAATATAAAATATTTGTAATGTATATGCCTCAAATGTATGATATATCGGTTATAAAACTTAGACAAACTTTTGAAGTTTTTCTTCGATACCCCAACCATAAATGCATCCAAATGAAATACGCTACTTGTATCAAATACAGAAGTTTCGGGTACCCTTCTTATACTTCTGGTGTCCCAACTGCTGCTGCTATATGAGTACCGTAAACACCAGTCTGAGTCACAAAATGGTTAGGAACTTCATCTACGTGTGGACATTTACCATCAACGATGTTCTGAATGACCTTCTTATATATTTCTTCAACTATATCGCCGTCTTCCGATATATAACTTAAAAACTCATTATGAAAACCACATGGACAACAACAATATGTACCTGTATTCGGTGATTTGTAAAACACGGTTAGAAACGAGAATTTATGTCTGTATACTGATCTTCGGCATGGCTGGTTGGTCAATAAAGCCCTGAACGTTCTCTGGATATCCATATTTTAATTGAATGTTTCGCGATGTCTTTATATCTTCTTGGGGCAGCACACTAAAGTCTTGGTAATGTTCGTCACAGTCAGGCCCGTCGCCGTGTAGTAAAAACTGGTCCGGCGGAGGATAGCAACGAGTGCTGAAGGCACGAGATGGGGGATAGCACGAGAGGGGGATTTACCCCCTCTCGTAAGGGGGCTCGGGAGACCTCCCCCGAGAAAATTTTTGATTTATGGGCGTCTCTATGTGCGTTTTAAATGCATTTTTGGGTGCGTTTGGTGCCAAATTTAAGTCGTTCTGGTCCCGAAGCTTTGCAAGTTAAATACGAAAAAGAACAAACGTAAGACCCAAGAAGATCTTTAACAACTATTTCGACCCCTCTGCGAGTCTCATCAGGCGCTGGCATCAATTTCTGCGTTCAAGCAAAATTAAGCCTGATACAGATATAATCCCCACTATAGTTGTTTTATTTTTGTTTGTTTTATTTGCTGATACTGGCTAGCATACAGAGATGACAAAACGCGAGATCTTTTGCTTCATAATAATGATGCCATGGCCTACTGTCAAACCACGACGGCTGAAAACTTCTCTGCTCCGGCCTTTATTACACCAAATGTACGTTGTGGGAACCGAAAAGTCTTGGGCTAATTTGGAACAGGCGGCACTTGTATATCCATAATGGAATAACAACATTGACATGGAACTTTCGGTACAGTCTCAGAACTTAGAATGCTCATACGAATTAGGGCGATAACGTCTACTCCCAAAACGTCTACTCCCATAGCGTCTACTCCCAAAATGTCTACTCCCATATGGTCTACTGTGCCAAAACGTCTACTCCCATCTGGTCTACTGGAATAAAATGTTTAGTTTGGTTTGGTCTACCCTGTAGTTATACATAATGATTATACGGTACAGAAACATATCATATAGACATCCAAACCAGAAATATCTCAAGATGGATCATTTGAAGTACAACCAGAAAGAGATGAATTAGGAATATGAATTGGTGAATCACTAACTCAATGCTATATTGCGAACCCCAAATCAACAAAGATTTCAGCAAGTTAAATTTTCTTCAGACTAGAAACAAAATTTGGGTGACCTCATATTTCAAAAGAAAAAAAAACATGCCACTGTATTTTGTTTTCATATTATTGTTGGCAAAAATCAAAACGAAGAAGTTCTTTAATACATTCTGGATCAAAGAGATTATCATGTATTTGATAAATCGTCCACTAAAAATGATCCTTTAACGAATATGAAATTAATCAAGCAGGTGTCATTGTAATAACTGTAGTGTTTTGCATAGTGTGTGACTGCATGTTTTCACACCTCAACCAGGTTTATTGATGACACAAGCAACGAGGGTCATTGATAATTTCATCGATAAATTGCAGCACTTCTGATGGAAATCATAGGTCAGCACGAAAGAAAAATCTGCTGCAAAGAAAAAAAGTGGTACGGCAGATAGCATACTCGGCCAAAAAAGTGGTCCGGCGCTCGCCGGACCTGCCGGACCGGCGACGACGGCCTTGACAGTGCATCTATCTGGTACCTGTATCTGTAAAAGATCGCAACGACTATGCATATTGACACAGAAGTTACTCCTGAATCATTGGAGCCCATGATCAGGATCAATCTGATCAGGATCTGCACGTAGTTCATTTCCCTTGCAATTCTGACGTACACAGCTAATAAGCACATCACCCCATCCCATTCTCCTCTGAATATTAAGAATTCAAAGTTCTGCAAATAGTTAGGGTCAAGTCAGGTAAATTCGGACAGCAGGTAAATTCGGACAGTGATATTGTTTTCTTTATATGTCAGTTGTTTGGAATTACAGAAACTTAACTTGCAAACAGTGAAATTGTTGATAAGACGGCTCATAATGAGCCGTCTTATCTGGATTTGCACTGTTTGCATTTTATGTCCGAATTTACCCGCTGTCCGAAGTTACCAGACTCGACTATAGCCAACATATAACAGTAGCATACAGCCTTTATATATATAAAAGATTACAGAACTTCTGAGGGGTCAAACCCAAATTTCAGAACAAAGTAGAGAAAAAGACAAAGCGTTTTTTTTTGGTACAAATAACTATACATACATTGAGTCACATGGTAGGATCGAGTCGGGTAACTTCGGACAGCGGTAAATTCGGACATACCATTGCAAACAGTGAAAATCCAGATGAGACGGCTCATAAAGAGCTGTCTCATCAGGATTTTCAATGTTTGCCCAGTTAATTTTTGTTTTAATTGCAAACAACTGACATATAGGAGAAATTGGGATACTGGGACACTGGGTAAGTGGGACATATTTTATTCTTTGCGCACCAGACCCAGCATATGGTGGGTACTTACCATAAGAATAAACATTGTGAAAGCAGTTTCTACTTTTTGTTTGGAAATGATGTTTCTATGATTTCCTAGATATTCAAAAGCATGCACTGCTCACATTTTTAATTTCAATGTCCGAAATAGGCGCGTTCGTTCTGTTGCATAAAAATGATATAGTAGCACCGGTCAGTTTGAATCATCATCGTTAGTTTACCGCATCACCAAGATATTTAAAAATTAGATCACCCAAGCATGAAAAAACAAGGGACTTTGTCTAAAGTCGAGCTCAAGTATTTTTGATTCCTGGCGTTATAAAAAGCCAATTAGCCTGGCCCCAATCGAATCTGTATGTTACTCTGGTGGTCATGTTCCTTTGCAGAGGATTTATTGAACATAGGGTCTGTAGCCAGACTAAAAGCCAATATTTATAAGACCAGTTGTAAAATATATTTTCTGACGTAATCTATTACAGAAGTGACGTTATGTGCGAGGCATGTGTACGAATAACGTTGTAGAAATGAAATTAACTTATAAAAATGAACGCCGCGACACTGTAACTTATACCCAGCATCATCGCACCACCAAATCCCCCCACCCCCTTTTTGTTATCTAAACAAGACATCATCAAAACAAAAAAAGCGTTCTGATATCTATCACATAATTTGGATTAGTGGGACATTTGACTTCATGGTTGTAAAGTTGCCTTTTGGGTTAACATATATCAGCGCAAGGCATCTTGTTTGTAATACGAAATCATATAATGTTATGTTATAAAGTGCCAACATATTTGATCTCGTTCTATCATATTATTCCATGAACGCAGGGGCTTTACCAATAAGTGTCCCACTTGCCCCAATTTCCCCTAAAGGAAACAATGTCACTGTCCGAATTTACCTGCTGTCCGAAGTTACCCGACTGACCCTATTGCTCTATTTTGGCAATCCATTTGCAGATGTCTAAAGTCTCCATAGTCCTATCAGCGGTAGGGGATAGTCGGGTAACTTCGGACAGCGGGTAAATTCGGACAGTGACATTGTTTCCTTTATATGTCAATTGTTTGGAACTAAAACAGAGATAACCGACCAAACAGTGAAAATCCTGATGAGACGGCTCATCATGAGCCGTATCACCTGGATTTTCACTGTTTGCAATGGTATGTCCCGATGTCCGAAGTTACCCGACTCAACCCTAGTAAAAAAAAAAAAAGCGGTTTAATCTGCAGGTTTCATGATAAAATGTAAGTAAGTTGATGTGCATATATTGAATTGAGCTATATAACCGTCAAAACGTTTAGAGAGCATGGTTTTGAAAAATAACAAATCGTTCCACAAAATACAATTTTCTTTCTTGGCTCCCCGTCAAACGATGCAATACCAACAAAAGTGGTACGGAGAATATGGCCTTAGGCTTGTACAATGTATTTTTTCCTTTTTTTTTTTTTTTTTTTAACTTTTCCAAGTTATTTATATCGAAAGAACTTTTCCAAGTTATTTATATCGAAAGTAGGTCATTTAAGTTTCTTAATAAAATGACCCAAATTCTTTTTCAACTATTTTATAAGAGAAACGCCAGGATGTTTCAATTGTTTAAAGCTGGTTAATTACTGGTCACTGGTCGTTAAAGCTGGTCTTTTATATGACGAAACTGTAAGAAGAAGTTTGTAGCGATACCTCAAGATAAAATATTTGCATTTGATCATGTTGATAGGCAATAGGGCCTTTAACTCAAACTAATGGTATATCAAAGTAAATTTTCAGGGACCAGAAAAAGTACTTTGAGATATCAGTATCTTCAGATGAATTTCGACTTCGATATAGCGAGAGTTGACTGAAATTTCATTATTTGACCTAGTTGTTAAAAGCTTATGACGTCGCTAGTCCGAGTGACAGTACTGAACGCAAAAAAGAAAGAAAATGCCATTTTTAGCGGGAAAAAATGTGAGTGCAAAAAAGTTCCTCAGCTTTTTCAGCAAAATATATAAGCACACTTGATTTAATTTGTACTAGAAGATTTTTTATTCAAATTCCAATTATTTATTAGCGCTGTTTTTGTAAAGACAAACAACTAGAGAAGCATATAATATTTATAGTTACAAAAAGACAGTACTGATAGCAGTTACACGGCTCAAGCTAGAAACTTAACATTAAACTTCCAAGAATCGTTCTGTTGGCCAACATAAGTTATGGTTTGCAAATCCTGAGAACATATATTGGCTGTGGGAAAACATTTTCTCTGCTAGTAAAATTCAACGCATTGAAACTATTTCCCGTAGTAATGCATCCATATAAAACAGGTTGCCGACAGAAAAATGAAAATTGAACTTATTTAAAAATATACTTATTGCCCTTTAATTGAATTTAAATCCATGTCAGAGCTAGCAAATGGAAAACTGTAAAAAGATATGTATATCCATGTTATAATATCAAAGTAATCAGTAGACATAATTGTGTGACAATTTACTGGTATTTGTCTGGAACCCCACAAGTCCAAAGTTGTTACCCTTAAAGTGATTTAAAATCCGTCACTAAATAACCGATGACAAGAATTTCATGAAAATTAAAAATAATTCAGTAGCAAAATCATGCAGTGATGCATGCGAAAAATGTGTGAATCCCCTCAGTGTGGAAAATAATCAATGATGGTGTTGAGGTCTCAACGAGGAAATCTTAGGCTCGTTTTCAGATTATTTAAGCCTTGATGTTACATAATCTTGAAACTAGCATTAGATTTCATTGTCTCAGCCTCAGTACCATCATGGCTTCTAATCAAATGATGCATTTTGAAAATTAAAGACATACCTGCTTTATGATCTGCATACGTGCTAAGGGTTTGATGAGAGTCCTCAATACACGCATCGTCTCCAAATTACGGATTTTCTTTACGATGTTTATATTGCACGTGTTCTGGGGAACTGTGCCTTACCGTGGTTTATAAGTCATCCTGATAACCCATGCAGGCTGATAAGTTATATTTAAGTAAGGATCCTGGTCATGGTATCTAGATACCAGAAGCAAGCAGGGAAGTCTTTGACCTGACTGCGTCGATACGTAGTCAGATCAGTCTTCCCTGCTTGCGTATGCATTTATACACCTTTGTTACCTGTGTGACTGATCATATATTTTATCATTTACCTGTTTCATGATAGGTTAGAATCCGAATTACAGTGTTTATTTTGCTATAAGGAAGTTAAGTGTTCAGGTAGACAAGATATACCGAGCAAAAGTAAAAACGCTACACTACAGATAAACAAGGATTTTTTTATGAGAAAGAAATTCAACCCCTGAGGTAAACACAATGCCATTTTGTTTTGCCTGGATATATATCTTGGCCAGACATTCAGCCAAAGAATATCCGTTGAATTATGAATGTGATACTCTTAATTATAAGAGCTATCCCACATTATTCAAATTTAGCATATTTTGTTAAACACTAACTATGCACATGCGTAGAAACACATCTTTGCTAATCGGTTGCCAAAGGCCAAGGTCATTCTCACTTAGGTTTCAAAATTAAAATAGGCGTTAACTTTTTCACACATCTGCTCTGAAGCCACTGGAACTACTGAAGCCGTATTTCATTTGGACCCTTCCTGAAAGGTTCCGCATTTGGTTTAGGTAACATGTTCATATATGGTAAATAAAAATCTTCGTTTCTAGAACTGAAAGGCCAATGACCTTGAAGCATTGTATGAAGCATCAAGGACTCGGGCCCTACAATGTTTTTTCAAATGATGATCCTGTGTTGACCTTGATATAATGAATGGCAAGGCGAACTTCGGTTCATTATGCCTTTATATGGGAAAATGCCTAAACGGTGCTCTTAAGTCTAACTAAATTAGCACATGAAGACATCATGTTGCCAAAGATCAAGGTCATTCTTTGACCTTTGTTCAAGGTAACTGAGATTTTATCAGCAGATGAAGACATTATGTTGCAAAAGGTCAAGGACAATCTTTGACCTTTGTTCAAAGTCACTAATATTTTAAAACTGAAATAAGCTCTCCTCTAAAGCCACTGGACCCACTGAAGCCAGATTTCATATGGAAACTGCATGGACCATGAAAAATTAATGTAAATTCATCAAATGTTTATGGTCACATGGGTACAATTTTTAAAGGGTAATTACAATATGTGGGCATGGCGCCCATATATGGTTAAAAACCTTTAGAAGTTTTCTTTTCCAGAACCAAAGGACTGATCACACTGAAAGTTGGTATGTACATGTACCATCAGGGACTCGCGCCTACAAAGTTTATTCATTGATGGACCTGAGCTGACCTACACCTATTGATTGATTGATTGATTTGTTGCTTAACGTCCACGGTAAACAGCTATGGTCATGTCGGGACGCTCAGTTAACCTAACCACACTATTCCCGGGCAGGCTTAGACCTCCTAAGCGGTTAACCAGTACTAAGTGCACATGCTTTCGCCGGTAACTGACAACTGCCCTTCTTGAAACAGCGGAAGGAGAAACGAAAGTATGTGGCCAGACCGGGTTTCGAACCCAGGACCTCTGACTTATGAGTCAGGTGCCCTACCGATTGCGCTACGCGGCCCGGCGACCTACACCTAATTTATGGAAAGGCCAACTTTGGTTTCTAATGTTTTATATGGAAAAATATATAAACAGTGGATTCGTCTGAAACATTTCAGTCTATGATATAGGAATCGGTATATGTAGTAAACTGAATGAGTACATGACGATGTAAGGTTGCCAGAGGTCAAGATCATTCTTCCACCTTTGTTCAAGATTAATCAGAGTTTTAAATAAAGATATGCAGTCGTAAAAAGCCACAGGGCCAGTTAGAGCATATTTCGTATGGAAACAACACGATGCATAAGAATGAAATTTAAATAAATGGTTATGGTCACATGACCAAGATGGCCGCCATGCCCATATATAGTAAAAAAAACTACTTCAAAAGTCCAGGCCATTGACCTGGAAACTTTGTTGGTAGGGTCAAAGTCTCGAGCCCTACGAAGTTTGTTCAGCTGACGAACCTGAATTGACCTTGACCTAATTTACGGCAGGTCAACCGGTTTCTTATGCTTTTTTATGGGAAAATGCTTAAAGGTCATTGTCATTCTTTGACATTTGCTCAAGGTCACTTAGATTTTAAATTTAAATTTGCACTCCTCTAAAGTCACTAGTTTAAAATTGTAGCAAGTGAGCGAAGTGACAAAACGTATCTGTTGATAGAAAGGTCTCAGTCGAGCTACTGGACTGTTGGTCCTCTAGTTGGTATGTCATATTCAAACACGGTTCGCTGATTTTAAGGTCTCCATAGGAATGGTTATTTCTTTATCTTTTACAATGTTCGACCATTTTAACTGGTCTTTATTTGTGAAGATAAAAAATAACCTGTCAAACAGTCACTCATTAAGTACATAACAAAACAAACAACAACAAAAACAGAATAAATAACATCAAAAAAGTTGATTAGTTGAGAAACTAGAGTGAAAATGTCAGCTAAATATAGTGTCATTTTTGTAGCCGATTTTATCTGGGACACACTCGACAGCCACAGAATAACAACTCAAACGACAAGGAATCGGAAATGAGATGGCAAAGAGTCGGAAATGAAAGACAAAAATATAAAAGAGCAATTGTTTATGTTGGTAAGACAAACAAATTGTCGGTCAAGCCTGAACGTGCTCAGTCGGCGCACATCGAAGACTCTTGTCTAGCATTTTGGACCTTATGGTCATTGCGGAAAGAGTCTTCGCTTTGCGCTTAGTGGGTAGCCAAGGGTCTAAGCTAGTTCCATGCGGCCAGCGAAGACTCTGATCAGACCGGGTGGATGCCAAGGCTGATCTGAGTCTGCGCTGGACGCATAACCACAATGTTTTTTTTTTGTGTCGCAGCTTATTAGAGTTAATGAGTATCATGATCTTTTACACTCTTTGGCATTTCAGATATAAGTAGCTGGTGAATATTTCATGAGTAATAATAGATATATACGATGATGGAGAGTTCCATTATTTTTTAATCCCAGCTGCTTTACGAATCTTCCAACATCAAGAATATTTCGACGACTTTTCGCAATTTCCATAGTTAAGAAAGAAAGAAAGAAAGAAAGCTGAAAGAAAGAAAGAAAGAAAGGAAGAAATTATAGAAACGATACAAGAAGCATTGAACAAACTTGAGGGAATAAATACGCTAAGGAATAATACAAAAAATCTCTATACAGCTGGGGTTGAGTACTGAAATATTATATTTATAATCTCTGACAAGTATTTGTTTTTTGTTTAAAGGCAAGTTTATTTTTCCTTTAAAGGCCAGCCAAGCAAATCATTGAAAGTGTTAGGTAGTCGAAATGCCCTTCATTAGTGTAATTGCGGTGTATTAATATTTTGTTGTTTGACAGTACAAATAAAATTAAGTTTCTCTGTCCTAAATCTTTTTGATTTGCAGTGATCAAACTCAGGTTCTACTGCAGGCAGCTGGACACTAAATGCATTTCTGGAAGGCAGTCTTGGAGAAAATTCATGAAGGAAACTGGTTTTGAAAATGAGATGCCGAGAACCAGCTAGCGTAAGTACAGTTTGGTGCTTTTATGAGTAAGCGCCAAAAAACAAAAAATTAGTTGAGTTTGCAAACAGCGTACATCTAGGTGAGGCGGCTCATGCCTCATCTAGATTTACCCTATTTGCCCTTTAGTCCTTTTGTTTTCAATATGGTTCTGGCAGAAACCAGTAGCGACCGCGAACCAGTGGTGGTCATATTCGTTTTGCATAAGCGTAAACATGTATGATAAATTTCATAAGGGTATCCGTGTATGATAAATATAATAAAATGATAAACTGAGTCGCGACACGACAAAACCAACAAAGTAGACGTGCGGCCAGCACCGACTCAGATCAGCCTGGGCATCCGCCCTGTCTGATCAGAGTCTTCGCTGTCGGCATGGAGATAGCTTAGAACCTTAGCTACCCTTTGAGCGCTTAACAAAGAGTCTGATCAAACTCAGCGGCTGCCCAGGCTTGTCTGTGTCTTTGCTCCAGGCGCACACCCACAATGTTAGTTTTCTTGCGTTGCGGCTTAGTTATGATAAATTTAATAAAATGATAAACTCTGTTTGCGTCTTGTGTGATAATAACAATCAAATTCACTCCAACGATCGAATATTTTATGCTTTCCTCTACTATTGTTCTTTCTTTCTCATTTTCTTTCTTTTTGAAGTATATTCAGGGGAATCAAGTTAAAATGCAAATGAAGTTTATGATATTTATGTTACGTTTTTGCACAGATCTACAAATTCAATAAAGTGTAACTGTCTTCTGGCTTCCACTGCAACACCATGGCGGATACTAGTTACTCACGGTCCAACAACACTGAAACACCCGGTGTCGAGCGAGCTGGAGCACTTCTTGTACAGAAAATGTTTGAACTCGAAGAGGCCTACAGGTATATACAGACCTTTTCAAAATCCCTCGATAGCTTCTTCAAGAATCATATTTCATTTTTCTGACTAGTCAACAGCTTTAGCCATTGTCGACAAAAGTCGGCATTTTCCGTACCGCCCGTACCGTACCGAACGAGTTCTCGTTTATCTCTCGCGAGAATGAGCGAGGTAAAAATTTAGACAGATAAACCCTTGCTTTTCAGTCTTCTCGTGGTAGTGATTTTCAACAAGAATTCTCGCAAAAGTTAAGTATTTTCAGGGTCTTTGAAATGTTGGATGAGGGTTGTTGTGGTGGACAGGACTTCTAGAAAGGTGTATTGAATGTCCCCCGACTTCTACCAATGAAGGTCCTTGACTGGGGTGTGACTGTGAGACCACTGTCCGGATACCAGTATCATTTTCTCTGCAAGTGCCCTGGCCCTCACCCGCAACAACACCCTATAAAAACGGAGAGAGTGGAATCTTATCCTGTATATTGTATTTTACCATAAAATAAAGTTTGTGATATCGAAAGTAGGTCATTTTGGTTGCCAATTAAAATGACCCCAATATTTTTAACACTTTTTATGAGAAGCTCATTGCTGTCTTAACGGTGCTTTAAACCCCACCAACAACTGTCATTTAAAGTGTAGACACCACAGTTAAAAACTGTCATCGATATCTCTCAATACCACTGGGAGAGCTAAGGGTTCGAGGTTATAAAACTTGAGAATAATCTCAATGCTTCCGAGCATGTGCTCGGAAACAGCCAATCAGTGTGCTTTATTTTGAGTTTGAGAATGTACTCAAGTTTTATAACTTCGGGACCAGGAGCGTTTAATACAAATGCTCCCCGCAAAATGTGTGTACAGGCATTTCATTTCGTTTTAGAGAACTTGAAAAGAAAGACATAGAACTGGGAAAATACAGGAAAATGTCGAAGGAACAAAATACAGGAGATATGGTTAGACTAGACGACAAGGACAAAGAAATTGCTAAATTACAATACATGGTAAGTCTTGAACAAGTTCTGACTCAAAGATTCATCAGTGCTCCAAGAAGAATTAACAGGGTAACTTAGGGATGTTTTCCTAAAAGGTTATGGTAAAGGTTTCCCATAGCCTAGTAGCCGTAGGGGGGAGTGGGGGATGGAGGCCCACTGTGTCTTGACCACAGCATATAAAAGACGGAGCGACGGAGCCCATCCCTTTCCTTTCGCTGCCTTATCCTTCCCTGTTTCGAAGCAGGTACCCATTTACTGCTGGGTTGACAGAAAGAGAGTCTTCCAGTCGTTGAATGGCGAAACCCGGGCGCCATCTCACGACCTTCGGGGACTTTCTTTACCATAACCGAGCGTCTCTAACCACTCGACCACGGCGCTCCTCTGTTTTCATACTTCTCCATAAAAAATCGCCGAGACGGTGATACTGAGGTTTTATAACATATTTTTAGGCTAAAACCGTATAACTTTAGTAGTGGCCTACATTTTAAGTATTCCATTGGCTAATATAAATACACCTGGGATTTCGATGTAAGTAGCTTACTTTCGCTTTTTCTTTGTACTTTCAGTTTCATTTCACTGTTGGCCTATAAACCGTGTCGTGATGAATCTAGATATTTCGGTAAAAAGGTAAAAATCGCCTGCTATGTCGCTCATTAAAAATATTAATATAAAAACATCAAGATAACAAGACGCAGAAATCGAAGACGAAATTAAGTAATTGTTGCTAGCTTAGTTGTTGATGTTGTGTTGGAACTGCGGCACTTTTAAGGTTATGTGTGGGGCGGTCGGCCAACCAGTCCTCATTGTTATGTGCAACACAGACAGACCCCAATCAAAATTCAACAGCATTTTCGGAAATGAAACCCCAACACAAATAACAAATATGCATACCAAAATGCACATCCTTACAATCTGATCAGCACATTCGATATCTTACGTGTACCTGACTCATACATATTACAATGCACACCTCTTTTTAATCAAAGCCGATGATCTTTCTTCAAAGATATTTCTTGTTTCATTTGGAAATAAGAAGAATAAAAATCTCAGAATTATGTTCAAAATCCCAGCTTATCTGGAGCGCTGGGCTCGTGGTTGGTACATTTAGGTTATGTTTAGATGATTAGACGCGTTGCATGCAACAAATTTGTGTCATGAAACACACGTTTTCGGGGTGTTTACACGGTGACACAAGTTGCATGACACATGTCATACAAAATCTTTCGCCGTGTAATCCCAACTTTACCATATTCTATGGGTCAGGCCTGCATCACTTGCTGTACTACATGCAATTAGTCACGTGTTGTCAGAATCTTTTTATGTAAAGTCTGTCATATTGTTGCCTTTCTGTGGGCAATATCAAATATCATTTTGTACATTTAATTATGCATAATCAGCAACTATTTCAGTTTGTCTGCTGCTAATTAGTCACGTATTGTAGCCAAAGACGTGAATCTCTTCAGACAGCTAAATGTCAGTGATAATCTCATTTTTTATGTTATACGATATCATGTAACTTTTCAACTGATTCATTTAGCATTTATTTTTAGAATTTATTCTTTTAGTTTTATGCTTTTTGTGATGTAAAATGTTTTCATTTTTCAGCTATTTCTGTTGCCTTTTTGTCTGAGAGCTAGGGCTTGGGCGATGCTTGTCAGTTTAGATCATATCCATTCAGCAATTGTTGCTATGATGGCTCTTATTTAATTCCTGTTCTTCCTCACAATAATTAAATGATTCTTAATTGCCAACATACTGTCGCATTTATGAGGTAAATGAAAAGACAAAGATAAGGAATCTTTTGCAACAGCTCTCCCTAAACACCAAATGGGAAAGTGAAAATAAATAAATAAATAAATGAAAAAATATAAAATTAGATAAATAAATAAATAGATAAATAAATCAATAAATAAAACAGCACAGAGAGCAAAACAAGATATATAATAAGCGAAAGGTCAATAGGTCAACTCTTTCCCGACAGATGGCTGCCAGATTATTCTAAATAAAGTACAAAAGTCAAAGACTAATAGAAAGGCCTCACACACATAAATCTCGGTACCACCCAGCCAACCAGTGGTTGTCTGGATCCGGGCCTGTCAATGGGAACGAATTTGTTTCTAATGAGTACATTAGGGGGGGGGTTGAAAATGTATGACATAATTATGGATTAATGTGATGAGAAGTTTTACAATGTCTTTTTTGCCTTGAAATATATTTGTGGTATCCAATTAGAATCGCCTCGGCAAGGCGATTCTAATAAGATTTCACAATATATTTTAACTTAACCACATGGATAAACTATCTCAAACTGTCATCAGATACTCCTTATTATCTGTGGGGGTGAGGGGCTACATACTATACCTAACATAGAGTACCAGATGGCGGAGCTTAAGCCCCAAAGCCCACCCCTGGAGCCGGGGCTGTCATTCTGCGGAGAGGCAAAACGAAAATGGCAGTTTTTCTCCTGAAAATGTATCCATTATCCTTAAATCATATATTAACTTTTCAGGAGATGGCTTACATGTATATATAAGCACTTTGCTTACTGCCAGATCCTGTACCATTATGCATTGTATTACATATTATGTATTTATTTGAATAAAATATTGTTTAAACCAAATCATTATAACTGGTATTTTGTGCCTGTAACAGGTTTCTAAATCCGAGGAGAGACTGAAAGGATATAAAGGCGAGATTGAGATAGCAAAACGGGATCGTAAGAATGAAATAGAGGCGAAAAAGGAACTACAGAAAAGAATATCGGAACTAGAAGCCGAGAATAAGTCACTCCGAACCAAGTTTGGATCTCTGAGGGTAAAACTGGGCGTGGCTAATGCTAATTATAACGTGGGAAGATATGATACTGATCAGCTGAGAAAGAACCATCAGGATGCACAAATTCAAATAGCAAGGTAAGTGGCCGCAGTATGCGCTTGATATTTTGGTTTAAACACTATTTTATTCATATAAAATTCACTGACAGGATTGATTTCTGAGTTCCAATGTAGAATATTTTGTATTAACAACGTTCATTTACATTTCTCAAATGTACCAAAGCTGATACATGTTACGTTTAATGTAACTTGAAAAGACAATGATGTCCTTTTTACCACGATCGTATAGCTACGTCTTCCCGAATCTTAATTTTTAAGTTTTATTATCAAAATAAAGCAGTTTGCAGAATCCCAACACTTAGGTAGGCCTATACAACGCAAAAAATGAAAATAGTTGAATTTGTCAAATGCGTAGATCTAGATATAAGCGGCTCATGAGAATCGACGCGCTTTGCCCTCTTGTCTGTGATATAGCTTTCATTGAACTTTTTTCTAAAATTTGAAGACGTAAATTTTGTCGTCTGCTGATGCTGAAAAGGCTATTTTTAAATAGCCAAAAGGTTGAACTATGCAAGGCTTTGTATAGCGAGTTTTCTGCGTGCTAGCATTTGATCGTACAATAAATCAGATGTATTCTTATATTTCAGACTTGAAGAAAGATTGGCTGCTGCTAACCAGGAACTAAAGAGACTCCGAGACCCAGAACAGGCTGAGGGGAACCCCGAGGTCGGTAGAATAGCGGAATAACCGTAACTCTAATAATTTTGGCATGTAAAGTTTAATTCGCGAATTTCTCTATCCAAATAACAAACATCTCAGTGGGCACATAACGTCAAAATGACATTGTATTGACGTGATGTGAAGTCATGAGGTCGCATAGATATCAGATTACAACATCATGTGTCTGCTGGGCTGTTTTGGATCTCGCAATAAAATGTGTTAGTTCGTTACCATTCTGATAATGTGTTGACGCTCAAACGAAGTTATGTTTATGTGCTTCCCTGGATGAGAGTGGCATTGTTGTTTCCCCTGAACTAGTATCCCCTCATCTTTGCCTCGCAAACAAATCCTCTCTGGGTGAATTTAATACACAGCATGCAGAACGACTCTTTTCTCCAAAATGGAGAGACAGACTCTGTGTCAGGAGATGCATATTGCAAATTCATTCCCTTGAGCCTCATGGGGAACATCGTTATGAGAACTGGACGAAACATAATGCACGGGAACGTATACAGCAATGCAGATTCTGAGCAAACCCACTTACTTTTGACCTTTCTTAATTGGGCACAACAGCCAGTTCAGTCAAAAACAAAGGTTTCCACTATATTGCTTGGATGCTCTCGGTCTTTGCCCAGTTCCTCTAAATATTTGGACACTGGAATCATGGAATCTAAATATCTGACCCTTGAATCTAAAGTTTCGGACACGTGAACTACTTGTAACTACTTGTATTACAAGATAAGATTACTCGTATGGCGGAGTCTGATCTGTGTAGAGACTGTTCAGGTGTTCCGTCCGAATATTTAGAGTCAAACGATATTAGAAAATGATCTAAAAATGGAATTATGTTTTGCAGATTTGATCTCGTTACTAATAATTATGTTTCCCCAATTTTAGCAACAGAAGAAAATCTCTACGAGCAAGAAAGAACTAATGAGAGCAAGAGCAGAACTCGAACGAATAAAGGTAAACACTTTTGGTATGACCTTGAGCCATAAATGTCCACCCAGCACTCACAAAACATCGAAACATTGGAAAAGACCTGAGTCACCAGATAGTTCGAGGTTATAAAGCAGCCAATCAGTGTGCTTTATTTTGAGTTTGAGAATGTACTCAGGTTTTATAACCTCGGGGCCTGTTCTTAACCTCTGTGCTGAGGTTAGGGATTTGGAGAAGAGGCGGTATGAAACAGAAGCAGCGAGAGAATAAACGGAAGTTGTTTAATAAAAGGATTCAATGGGTCCGAAGAAAGCAAATGAAGACTGGATAAAAGTTAAGTGTATGGAGATCGAGACTTGCCAGAATAAAAACAAAAGCCAGTCAGTATAGAAGTGTAAAAATGCAATGCTCAGGAAGTGACAGTGTCGAATTCCTCATCCCACCTATCCCACACAGGACAGCTGGTCAATGATCTTACTTCAGAGAAACAGGCTATATCCAAACAAGGCTGGAAAATTTCTAACGGAAGATCAAAAGATTCTGAACAGATGTACGGAATATTGATAAAAATACTGTAGATCTAGTATTCAATTGCGAGGGTTAGGGGGACGGGGTGTTTAAAGAGGGATAAGGTGGGGTGGGAGGGTAATGCAGTTCAGGACTGAAATGAGTACCCAGAAGACGATAAAAATCCGATTTTTCATAAATAAGTTGAGATTGCAGTAGCAACATTTAAAAAGGGGGAGTCTGCAGGAGTCGATCTTATACCGGAAGCAGGCGGGGAGACCATTATTGATGATTTAACAATGATCTGTATCAAGATCTGGAGGACAAGAGAATGACCAACTTCACTGACTCAATTGCTGACTTACACACTGTGTGAATAGGACAACTTTCAGCTCTGCAAGAACTACAGAACTGCCAGTCTCATTTTACCATCTAGGCAAAATCAATTAAAAATCATCTTGAACAAGCTAAACGCCCCAAGCTAAAGAGATAATCGCCGAAGATCATGCTGGGTTCAAAGCCGGAAGGAAAACCACAAAACAGATATTCAACCTCAGTCAGAGGCTACATTCCAAGGTATTCTACTTAACAAAGATGATTCTACAGGGCATAGTAAAGTAAATTGAAGAAAAAGTAGTAGTAGAAAAGAAGAATTGGGAAGACTATTGAAGAATGAACAGGGAAGGAATTTGCTAGCTCAGCTAGGATAGTTTACAACAAGACCAGTTGGAAAGAGAGTCTTCTGTGGTGCTACATCGATAGACAAGACTAGCCTAAAAAAAAGTAGCAGCAGGGCATAGGGTATGCTATGCCATTTGCGGAAAACGACGACTCAGATCAGCTTGCGTGTCTGTGCAGACCTACCAAAATTTTGGCTGTTCCATGTAAAGATCCCGCCGCAGATTTCATAGATGCTAAAACACAGATGCAAAGCGAAATGACTTCCGTAAATGTTTATTTGCTCATTTTGCAATGCTACTATAAGGCGCAGACTTAGCAATCCACCACTGATACTAGATATTCTAGACCCATTTGACTCATTATGCCCCAAACTTCCAAGAAGTTGCAGGGGCATATTGCTTCTGGGTTGTCCGTACGTCCGTCCGGCCGTCCGTCCGGCCGTTCGTGCATGCTAGAGTTTTGAAATTTCACATATGGATTCGTCATCAAAAAATGGCTGACACGTATTTTTTTCTTCTCCGAGTTGTCTCCCTTTTTGGAGTTATGCCCCTTCAGAAAAAATCAAACTGAAACCTTGTGAGCAAGATATCTCAAAAAGTATTTTAGCTAAAGCCTTGAAACTTTGCCAGCTTATTAGGACTGATCATTAGATGGACTGATTCATTTTTTGAAAAAAAAAATCGTGAATTCTGACTGAGTTATGCCCCTTTTTCAACTTAGTGCATTGGAGGCAAATAGAAGTCTTAGGAACCGTGCATGCTAGAGTTTTGAAATTTCACATATGGATTCGTCATCAAAAATAGCTGACACGTATATTTTTCTTGTCCGAGTTGTCTCCGTTTTTGAAGTTATGCCCCTTGAGAAAAAATCAAACTGAAACCTTGTGAGCAAGATATCTCAAAAGTATTTTAGCTATAGCCTTGAAACTTTGCCAGCTTATTACAACTGATGAGTAGATGAAATAATTAACTTTTAAAAACATTCGTGAATTTTTGACCGAGTTATGCCCTTTTTTTAACTTAGTGCATTATAAGCCTATGGAACCTGTCACGCATACCATATCTTAGGAAACGTGCATACTAGAGTTTTGAAATTTCACATATAGATTCGTCATCAAAATATAGCTGACACGTATTTTTTTTCTTGTCCGAATTGTCTCCCTCTTTGAACTTATACCCTTTGAGAAAAAATCAAACTGAACCTTTTGAGCAAGATATCTCATAAAGTATTTTAGCTAGAGCCTTGAAACTTTGCCAGCTTATTAGAACTGATGTTTAAATGAACTGATTAACTTTTGAAAAACATTCGTGAATATTTGACCAAGTTAAGCCCTTTTTTCGACTTAGTGCATTGAAGCCTATGGTACAAAGGTACAAAGATTATGGGATGAGCCTTCTTTAGAGGCAAGCATATGGTTGGGGACACAGTGTTTCTTAAACACATTTTCTGGTTTATTTTTGGTTTATACCTACTACATTTGATAAAATTTCAGCAAAATAATATCAACGACAATAATAATAATTTTTATCAATAACAACGACAAAAATAATACTATACAATAGACATGACAGTTTATGACCAGGAGTAAAGGTTCCACAGCATCCAAAATAGGTAGGCTTTGACCAGACTGCGTTTAGCTTAGCGAACTTTTTCCCATGACACTTTTCTTGAAATAGGATATCAGCACTGTTTAGTAGAGATGATCATATTATAACTTACAGGAATTCAGGAGAAATGACCTAGACAGGTTACATCATCGTGAAGATGAGGTTCAGCAGCTACAGCTTCAGTTAGCAACTCTGAGAGAGAGACTGTCCAACATGCAGAACACGATAGAGAACACTGATGTCCAACTAGAGACAGAGCGAAGCATGAGACACGAGCTGGAGAGACAGAATGAGGACTTAAGGTAACGTAAAACACTAAGTATTGGGCCTGGCACGCTTGAGCAAGGAAAATAAATACCCAGATCAGACTTCATACCGGTATAGAAGCTCACATCAGAGTATTTTGTGTGGTACATGTAGCTGGTTTCTGCCATTTCATTTTTTTTGTTTTGCTACAAAAGACTAAAAGACGTAATGGCACAAACCAGCCACCATACTATGGTGGCTGGTTTGTGCAGTTTCTTCTTCTGGACGAAAAGACGTTATGACACAAATCAGCCACCATACTATGCTGGCTGGTTGGTGCAATTTCGTCTTTTCGTCTGCCATTTCGTTTATTCGTCTTTTCACGGCGAAAAGACGCCACGCGAAAAGATGAAAAGTCACAATGCGTAAAAACGAAAAACATGCCCTGCGAAAAGACGAAATAACGCCATAGTCTGCTGACATGCTAAAGGACAAAGTCAAAGGTGCAGAAGTCAGTTACAGAAATAACCCAGCAGGCACATGACGTCGAAATTACGTCATAATGACGTCGATGCGACGTAATTACGTCGAATCGACCTCAGTAAGACGTTATTACGACGTTGTGTGTTCGTTTGGAAGCAGAATCGTGTGCCCACTTAGAAGTAGGAAAAAAAAAGCTTTAAATGTGAATACATGTACTTTTGTGGGAACCAACCGTGCCATTTTCATTTTTTCATTTTTTGCCTTCCGTCTCAGTGAAGGGTCAACGAATTGCACCCCTTTTTAGAATAGTTTTATTGCCCTGGAAAGTAAACAGGAAGTCATACATATTGTTTCTTTCCCCCTTTTCCCTTTCAAAAGTTGCAACACTGGCCATACCCTCTAGCACCGGCAAAAACAGAATTGCATTTCCAGAATAACTCTAAATAAAGTCAGTGCTCCATAAAGAACCAGAAAATATACACTACGCTGTAGTTAAATACGGGTTGACTTTAAAGGTCCTGACTACAAACGTATTTGCGAAAGGCTAAAAAAGTACAAGTACTGAAATCCTCTCAGTGTAATTAATTGGTGGTCCAGATATAATGTTCACGAGCAATAAAAAACTCAGTCTGACTGCGCACATACGCATGCTTATGCTAACAGTTGCAGCTCGAATTCTCCAACACACTGGTGAGTTTTCCGATACTCCGGCGACATTATCGAGCTGCGCCGTAAGAAAAAATCTCTCCGAGTAAAAACGGTCTGCTCTTGCTCTGATTACTTGCGCACAGGCAATAAAATATGTTTAAACTAAACTTACGCACACTTGCGCAGGTGGACTGTGTAAGCGCAGTCCGTATTTGGTAGCAGATGCTACAGGAGAGGAAAAATAGTGGCCCGAGACCGGGACTCTCGTTTTTAGGGCCTCTCGCTCACCTGAGACAACTGAGCTGTTGAGCCAACTTTAAAATTGACTCAAATGTTAACCAAGTGGCTCAACATTTTCAAGTTGTCACTTGATTAGCGAGAGGCCCTGGGCTCCAGCCCTGTCGGGCCACGATTTTTTCCTTCTCTGTGACACAGATCTGACTGCGTATGCATGTTTTGTATGTAAAGTGGACACAATTCATTATTATTTTTTTCATTTTTCAGGCGCGAGAGACAGTTCTTTGACGAGACGTTACGAGGATATAAAGTGAAGCTAGGAGTCAGTCAGGCAGGACGTAACGTCAACTTACGGCAGGCGGAAGAGCTTAGAAAGAAAGATGAAGAATTCAAAAACCAGATAAACAATTTACAGAAAAAGCTGAGAATGGCTAATAGTGAAATTGACAGATTACGAAACAAAACTACTGTTATGCCGGGTAAAACGGCTTCTTCCATGCACAGTCATGTGAACCGTTTCCAGGTAACGCGAGATGAAAAAGGCGTTGAACATGTAACGCCATTGCACTCAACGAGATCTCTGCCAAGGCAATTGCCGAGTATTACAAATGGACCACAAAATGGACCGAAAAGTGAACAACAAAAGCGGCAAGCGTTTACGAAATCAAATCCCCCGAACACATCATAGTTATTCCCCAGTAATAGAACTGCAAGAAACAAACAACGCCTGAGGGCTAAGCCTTATTAAATGGGTGACGTTGATAGCGTTACTTTTACACACTGATTTTTTGTGTGTAAATCTTTTTATTGTTTTCAACCTGACGTTGAAAGGAAACGCAGTATCAATTTCTTTTCAAAGTCATTGGATTACATCAATATAACGTTTCATGTTAAGATGCAAGGGTACAGCAGCATGCTTTGCGGCTTGTTTCAAAGGGAAAACAACTTTTTGCGACTTCCTGTTTGGTTTCTCGGGCGACAAAACCCTTCCAAAAAAGAAGTCCACCCTTAATGGAATAATTTGCTCCTTAAAGAGCATCCGCCCAGTCTGATCAGAGTCTTCACTGTCCGCATGGAGGTACTTTAGACCCTTAGCTACCCTTAGCGCTTAGCAAAGAGTCTGGTCAGACTGCGCGGCTGCCCAGGCTGATCTGAGGCATCGCTGGGCGCACATGTCACTTTGTTGGTTTTCTCGTGTCGCGGCTCAATTGTTTTGACCACCTGTTTGCTTCCCTGATTGACGAACCCCTTCCAAAATAATGTTAAAGGAAGGAATTTGCTCATAAGGAAGCAAATTGGGTCTTTCGAGAGTTAACCCCAGTTGAGAAATGAGGCAAGAATGAAAATGGCGGAGTGGATTACCTCGAAGTGTACCCACACACACTTCGCGAGCACTAATTCACAATATGGCATTATAAACAATCCGGTTGCTTCTAGACAAAGTCAGATACCAAAGGGGGGGTATCAATAAGGTGGGTTTTCTGCATCCTACCAAAGTTTCATTTTTTTGACTGATGGTATACTCCAGTGTGTCTAGTTTATTGAACCATATGTGACTTTGCGCGGAAAGCCCTAGTTACTGAGCTATGGGTCTACAGAAGCGGGTGGGGTAATTCAACATGGTTTTAGCTGGTCTTGTAAAAATGTCCTCATTTGGTAGAAGAGTACAACAGACAGACAGTGTTCGATAAAATGATTAACAGAACATCTAAAATGTATTTCCATATCATTTTGTTTGGTTTAATTTGAACATATGTTGTCAAAAAAGACTTCCTTTGACATTCAGCATTTTTTTTATATTTTTGTCTTCTATATTCAATATTTTTTGGCATCATTGCTAAATAAACTGACCAGTAATCATCAAACTCATGTCAAGGAAGCACCTTGACCAGTACCATTGGATGATGTGACCAGAATTTCACAGTGACCTAGTTTTTATGGTTGACTGAACACATAAACTTGCTTAGAAGATGGTTAGATTCTATTTTATGACCTAGAATTACGAAACTTTAGTCAAATTAATATCTTAACTGCTATATTAAGCCCCACACATCCACCACTAAAGGTGAGAGAATACATACTGGCTTCAGGTCACATGATCAACATGGCCACAATGCCCAAATATGGCAAAAACCTTTATAAATCTTCTTCTTAAGAACCAGTTGACCAATGGCCCTGAGACTTGGTAAATAGCATCAGGTACTCAAGTTCTTCCAAGATTGTTCAAATGATGACCTTGGATTGACCTTGACCTTTTTACGGCAAAGTCAAGTATCGGAAAACGCTATAACATAGGATTCCATGGGCAGTTTTGAAGATTTTGGCTTAGGCTTAAAAAATTGGTAAAAACAGTTAACGTAATGACATGGCCACAATGCCCATGTACGGTAAAAACCTTTCAAAATCTTAAGAACCAGTTGACCAATTGCCTTGAGACTTCGTAAGTTGAATCAGTTACTCAAGTTCTTCCAAGATTGTTCAAATGATGACCTTGGATTGACCTTGACCTTCTTTACGGCAAGGTCAAATATTGGAAAATGCTAGAACATAATATTTCATGGGAAGTTTTTAAGATTTTGGCTTAAAAATTGGTATATACAGTTGTCTTAATGAGGTCATGAAGAATTATGAGTACAAGAGGTCAAGGTCATTCTTTGACCTTTGACCCATGTCTCTCATATTTTGACATTTTCAGACATTTCCTCGAAAGCCAAAGGGCCAATAATTATTATAAACACATTCCAGGGGTTGATTGAACAATAATTCGTTCAACCGGTGGTCCAGGTCAGATGACCAACGTGGCCGCCATACCCATTTATGGTATAAGCTCAATATTTTTCTCCTCCAGAACCAATACACCTATGGCCCTGAAACTTGGTAAGTAGGATGGAGTACTAGAGTACTACTAAGATTGCTCATATGATGACCTTGGGTTTACCTTGACCTTTTTTGCGGCATGGTCAAATATGGGATAATACTAGAACATATAATTTCATGGTTCTTAAGAAGAAGAGTTTTTAAAGGGTTTTACCATATATGGGCACTGAGGCCACGTTGTGGCCATGTCATTAAGTCAAATGTATACACCATTTTTGAAGCCAAAATCTTCAAAACTCCCCATGAAATCTTATGTTATAGCGTTTTCCAATATTTGAAATTGCCATAAAAAGGTCAAGGTCAATCCAAGGTCATCATTTGAACAATCTTGGAAGAACTTGAGTACCTGATGCTATTTACCAAGTCTCAATGCCATTGGTCAACTGGTTCTTAAGAAGATTTTTAAAGGTTTTTTGCCATATTTGGGCATTGTGGCCATGTTGATCACGTGACCTGAAGTCAGTATGTATTCTCTCACCCTAAGTGGTGGAGGTGTGGGGCATAATCTAGCAGTTAAAATAGTAATTTGACCAAAGTTTCGTAATTCTAGATCATAAAATTGAATCTAACCATCTTCTAAGCAAGTTTATGTGTTCAGTCAACCATAAAAAACTAGGTCATTGTAAAATTCTGGTCACATCATCCAATGGTACTGGTCAAGGTGCTTCCTTGACATGAGTTTGATGATTACTGGTCAGTTTATTTAGCAATGATGCCAAAAAATATTGAATATAGAAGACAAAAATATAAAAAAAAATGCTGAATGTCAAAGGAAGTCTTTTTTGACAATATATGTTCAAACTAACCCAAACAAAATGATATGCAAATACATTTTAGATGTTCTGTTAATCATTTTATCAAACACTGTCTGTCTGTTGTACTCTTCTACCAAATGAGAACATTTTTACAAGACCAGCTAAATCCATTTTGAATTACCCCACCCACTTCTGTGGACCCATAGCTCAGTAACTAGGGCTTTCCGCGCAAAGTCACATATGGTTCAATAAACTAGACACACTGGAGTATACCATCAGTCAAAAAAATAAAACTTTGGTAGGATGCAGAAAACCCACCTTATTGATACCCCCCCCCCCACCCCCCCCCCCCCCTTTACGATAAGTTGTCCAAGAGGTTCGGATTAAGATATGCAACTGAACAAACCGAATAAGAAAAGAATTATAAAAGAAAAAAAAATAATAACAGGGCCTGTTGGTAATAATAATAATAATTATAATTGTTATTATAATAAAAGATATAAAAATGAGCTCGCTAAAAATAATTAAATAGAAGTTTCCACCTACTCTGTAATTATTCGGTGCGGTGCATATTTCTGATTGAGTAATGCAACGAGAAAATATATCTTATTACATTTGATATCATAAAAGGCTCGAATCAGTCTACAATTTCCCAGAAGACACATAGCGTCAAAACAACATTAAATCAACGCTGATTCAACGACATGACGTTGA
Organism: Ctena decussata; assembly: GCA_963989385.1. Classification (NCBI taxonomy): domain Eukaryota; kingdom Metazoa; phylum Mollusca; class Bivalvia; order Lucinida; family Lucinidae; genus Ctena; species Ctena decussata. Next base: position 1,385,258 of record OZ022498.1, read on the forward strand.
ATCAGCGTTGATTAAATGTTTCAATGCTATGTGCACGCAGGGTTTGCTCTGCAGGTCCACATATAGTTCAACGAGTGCAAACAAGGAAATGTCGGATAATTAAACTATACGGTGCAGGCTGATCTGAATCTTCACTTTAGGTGCAAGTTCTAATGAAAAACATACAGTGGCGGTTACGCTCTGCACAATTCAGTAGCGGTATGCCTTCGGGCACATTAGATATCGCTGAAGCAACAATATGGGGCATTCTTTCTAGTAATATGGTGGTCTGTACAACAGACCAATTAAAGAGACAGGGACGCCAGAACTACAATTCTTCGTCAGTGATGACATCATCATCTTCAGAATCGTCAAGTTTCTTCAGCTCGCAGCGTAGATCAAGAATCTCACATCTCTTCATGTCTGCGTAGTGGTAGTATCTCTTCACCAGTCCTTCTGCAACCAGCATGCGCATGCGTAGAGGAAACCGGAACGTCTTGTAGTCGCTAGATTTTGCCGACTGGAAGCGCTTCTTAAGACCATTCAGTCCAGTGTTGAGGAGCAGAATCTGGTCACAGGCTCTGTTGAAACGGTGCTGACTGTCGTGGAGATGTGCATATATCTCAAACTTCTTCATAACCATGATGTCTTGTAAGATCTTGTAAAACTTGTAGTGATTAACAAGGCGAATAAAGCTTAATGCTTAAGTTTGTTTTTATTTCTTGTTTTATACGCACACAACGCTTGATACTTTGTAATTAAGCTAAGTGTGTCACGCTAATTGGGCTTGCTAGGCCGGCTCGTTCTTAACAGCGTAGGCACGTGAGAGCACTAATTAGCTTCTCGTTAAACGCTCTGTTTGTTAGTCTGTTGGCCACACAGAGAACAATAGCTTTGACGCGTTGTTTCTCATGTTATTTTTTTCCTCCTTTCTTTCTTTCTTTCTTTTTTTCTTAATTTCATTCTTGTTATGCCTGCATTATACCGGAGCATAATTTCTTGTTTTTTTGTTGTTGTTTTTTTACCTCAATTTTATGTCAGAATGGGTAAAAGAGACATATTTAAACTACTTTTGGCTGTATCTCATCAAATATGTTTCTTATGCTGAATATTTCAAGATTTTTATAGACCTTTTCAAGATTTTGGATGATATTTCCGGTGAAATAATTTCAGCAGTTTCGTTTGACGTCAGTATACTTCAGTTATGAATGCTTAAAATTGAGTATTTATTTGTCAAAGGGGGAGTTCCACCCTATAGGAAATTAACATAGGGTTCTGCCCACTCACCGAATTCCATAATATTATGCATAGTGATTGTCTAGGACATTACTATTGCCTTTGTGAAATATTTGCTGATCCATCTATTTCAATTGTTAAAATACAACATTTTAATTGGATGGGATGCAAAAAATAGGAACACCCTAATTTCAAGCAGCCCACAGCTGTTGGAATTTTTAATTTCTGACTCGTTTCATTCTCAAAATGATTCCTAGTAATTTCTGATTATGTATGTACCATGTTTGTATTCAAATGTATAACATAAAACTTTCCATATTAACTTTTGTTTGCAGATGCCCTCAAATTTCAGCTCCATAAAATTTTTTGAACAAATTAAATTTTCGATTTGACTATGTTGCAGTTCTTGTCAACCTGTCAAATTGATATGAAATTAGGCCATACATGTGTAAATCATAATTATAAATTTTCTTGAAAATTGAAAACCGGTAACATGATTTTTTGGAATGTTGAATGTTAACAGTTGAAAAAACACAACATATAGGAATGCATATACATGTAGTTACGTGATTATTTTTATGCTAATTATTTTTAGTTTTAGTGAATTTTATCATCTCTTTGCATCACCAAATCCTTTATTGTCGAGCCAACTTGCGGTGAGCGAGACATAGTTGTTACAACTTCAGTTCAGTGTATGTGCGAAAGTGCGTTAGTGCGTGCGTGCGTTTGTGCATCCGTCCAGATTTGTCCGGGCCATAACTTTTACATTTATGGATAGATTTCAAAATAATTTGGTACAATTGTTCTCCTTGATGAGTAGCAGTGCCATTTGAAACATTTGGTCAGGAAGGTCCAAGGTCAAGGTCACACTTGAAGGTCAAATGATAAAACAGTCATAAATTGAGCTTGTCCGGGCCATGCCTTCTACATTTATGGATGGATTTCAAAATAATTAGGCACAATTGTTCTCCTTGATGAGTAAAAGTGCCATTTGAAATATGTGGCCAAGTATATCCAAGGTCAAGGTCACACTTGAAGGTCAAATGATAAAATTGTCATAAATTGAGCTTGTCTGGCCCATAACGTCTACACTTAAGGATGGATTTCAAAATAATTAGGCACATTTGTTCTTCTTGATGAGTAGAAGTTCCATTTGAAAAATTTGGTCAGGTAGATCCAATGTCAAGTTCACACTTGAAGGTCAAATGATAAAATTGTCATAAATTGAGCTTGTCCGGGCCAGAACTTCTACACTTATGTATGGATTTTAAAAGAATTGGGCACAATTGTTCTCCTTGATGAGTAGAAGTGCCATTTGAAATATTTAGTCAGCTAGGTCCAAGGTCAAGGTCACACTTGAAGGTCAAATGATATAATGTTCATAAATTGAGCTTGTCCGGGGCATTTCTGCTACATTTATGCATGGATTTCAAAATAATTGGGCACAGTTGTTCCCCTTCTTAATGAGTAGAAGTGCTGTTCGAAACATTTGTTCAGGTAGGTTGAATGTCAAGGTCATTTTTGAAGGTCAAATAGGTCAAATGATACAGTGGTCATAAATAGAGCTTGTCTAGACCATTTCTTCTATATTTACGTATAGATTTCAAAATAATTTGGCATAGTTGTCCTCCTTGATGAGTAAAAGTGTCCCTAGAAGCATTTATTCTGGTGGGTCCAAGGTCAAGGTCACACTAAAAGGTTAAATTATAAAACTGTTGAGCTTGTCCCAGATATTACTTCTACATTTATGCATGGATTTCAAAATAATTTGGCACAATTGGTCTCCTTGATGAGTAAAAATGTCATGTGAAATATTTATTCTGGTAGGTCCAATGCTGTATTTATTTTGCTTTATACACTGTCGAGTGGTCAGAGTTAATTTAGTTTTCCATTTATTTCCCAGACAAAGTAGATCAATATATCTGCATATGGAGCTTTTTATTATGATTGTAGTTTAGGTTACTATTATTATTACTAGAAAATGAAGTGTTTCTATGAACATATTAACACTCAAATATGACATGCATTTTTGTCTAACAAATCACCTTCATCTATATTATGCATTATGTGACAATGTTACCGGTTTCCAAAGGGGGGGGGGGGGGTGGGGGGGGGAGGGGGGGTTATCAATAAGGTGGGTTTTCTGCATCCTACCAACGTTTTCAATTTTTAACTGATGGTATACTCCAATGTGTCTAGTTTGTTGAACCATATGTGACTTTGGTCGGAAAGCCCTACTTACTGAGCTATGGGTCCACAGAAGTGGGTGGGGTAATCCAATATGGTTTTAGCCTGTCTTGTAAAAACATTCTCATTTGGTAGAAGAGTACAACAGACAGACAGGATTTGATAAAATGATTAACAGAACATCTAAAATATATTTCCATATCATTTTATTTGGTTTAATTTGAACATATGTTGTCAAAAAAGACTTCCTTTGACATTCAGCAATTTTTTATATTTTTGTCCTCAATTTTCAATATTTCTTGGCATTTTTGTTAAATAAACAGACCAGTTATCCTCAAACTCATGTCAAGGTAGCACCTTGACCAGGACATTCGGATGATGTGATCAGAATGTCACAATAACCTAGTTTCATGGTTGACTGAACACATAAACTTGCTTGGAAGATGGTTTTTCATTCAAGTTTGACCTAGATTTACGAAACTTTGGTCAAATTACTATTTTAACTGCTATATTATGCCCTATACCCCCGCCAATAAAGGTGAGAGGATACATATTGGCTTCAGTTCGGATCTCCTTGTCTTCTGCAACTGTGTCTGTGTCACATATTTAGTCCTTCTTTGACCTTGGAAACAAGGTCAAGGTCAGATTTTGATGACCTTGACCTTGTTTTCAAGGTCACAGAAGGACTTAATATGTGACACATACACAGATGCAGATGCCAATGAGTTCCGCACTGAAGCCAATATGTATTCCCTCACCTTCAAAGGCGGGGGCGTTGGGCATAATATAGCAGTTAAAATAGTAATTTGACCATAGTTTCATAATTCTAGGTCAAAATTGAATGAAAACCATCTTCCAAGCAAGTTTATGTGTTCAGTCAACCATGAAAACTAGGTCATTGTGAAATTCTGGTTACATCATCCGAATGTCTTGGTCAAGGTGCTTCCTTGACATGAGTTTGATGATAATTGGTCTGTTTATTTAACAATAATGCCAAGAAATATTGAAAATTGAGGACAAAAATATAAAAAAATGCTGAACGTCAAAGGAAGTCCTTTTTGACAACATATGTTCAATTAAACGAAATAAAATGATATGGAAATATATTTTAGATGTTCTGTTAATCATTTTATTAAATCCTGTCTGTCTGTTATACTCTTCTACCAAATGAGAATGTTTTTACAAGACAGGCTAAAACCAATTTTGGTTTACCCCACCCACTTCTGTGGACCCATAGCCCAGTAAGTAGGGCTTTCCGACCAAAGTCACATATGGTTTGATAAACTCGACACATTGGAGTATACCATCAGTTAAATAAATAAAACTTTGGTAGGATGCAGAAAACCCACCTTATTGATACCCCCCCTTTCATGAAATTCCTCTGGTATAAAGAAGAAACATATGGCCTATTTTTCAGGAAATTTCATAGGTTGACACTGACTGGAACATGCATAAATTTTTAGATGCTTTTTGTTTTCTAATAGTTTTAGTGGTGTCGCTTTTAGCCATATTTTCTGACTTAATGTTTAAAAAAAAAGAGTTCTGTTTGCATAAGCATAAACAGAATCAAAGATATCCATATGGAGCCCTTTTACTATTGTAGTTCACATTCTATGAAACTGAATAAAGCTGGGGATTTATGATTGATAAATTATAAGGCTGATATCACAAAAAATGGGAGTACTTCAGGGTGCTCTCCTGAGACTTTAAAGTCTTTACTGAGATAGATAAACGCATATTTGTAGTTGTAAGGTTGAAGATAGTAAACATGCAAAGTATCAAGAAAATCCATGCGTGGGCAGATTTGGAACCCCCTTTACAGTCGTTTGTCCTCAATTTAATCACAATATGGACAGCTTGTCCTGTCAAGACATAACTCTATTAACACCGTAGCTAGCCGCATAATATAATTTTAAGAGTCCATTTAGTTGCATTCACACCGTTACACAAAGCCAGCATGAGGAGATTGATTTATGTCCGCCGACCTCCCCCCCACCCCCACCTCCCCCCCTAAAAAAACAACAACAAAAAACAAACTCATTGTTTTGGTGTGGATCCTGTCGGTGTCAGCGTCGGCGTCGGCGTAAGCGTAACTTCTGGTCTGCACCATACTTGCACAGACACATCACTGGGTATGGGGAAAGGACTGACTAGATTTTGGTGACCTTGATTCCATTTTCAAGGTCACAGGAGATTAAAGAATGTTGAAAAATGCCTTGTCTGCACTCTTATCTCCTGAATGGATGGCTGGATTTAAACTTTACTTGCACAGATATATACTGGGAAGTGTAAAATAACTGATTAAATTTTGGTGACCTTGACGTCATTTTCGAGGTCACAGGAGGTCAAAGAATGTTGAAAATGCCTTGTCTGCACTCTATCTCCTGAATGGATGGAAGATTTAAAGCAAACTTGCACAGGTGTATCACTGAGAGCTGCAAAAGAAATGCTTATATTTTTGGTGACCTTGACAGTATTTTCAAGGTCACAGGAGGTTATAGAATTTTTAAAAAATGGCTTATTGCATCATATCTCTTGAATGGATGGACGGGTTTTAACTAAACTACTGGGAGATGGAAAAGAGGATCAAAGAATGTTGAAAAATGGCTTATCTGCATAAATCTCCTGAAGGGATTGATGGATTATGACCAAACATAGACAAGTGTACAATCAGGAGGTAGAAAAGAACTGATTAAATTTCGGTGACTTGACCCTATTTTCAAGGTCAATACTTAGGGAAAATGATACTGATGAGAAAGGGCAGGTGGGGCATCTGTTTTTGTCAGAAAACATTTCTAGTTTAAGATGGGTTTACATGGCGACGTATGTCGCATGACACGTGTCACATGTGTCTTGCAAAAAGTGTTGCCGTGTAAACCCAGCTTCCGGCCAACGTAAGATATGTTGGCCTAAAGCTGGATTTAAAAGGCGACACATATTAATTAAAATAAATTAAAAAAATATGCAAAATACAATCAGACGCTGAAAGTGGGAATCCACGACTCCCTGCTTGAGAGACGAGCACTCAATCCACTAGTCCAGGCCCTCCGCCTTCTTCGTTTTTTTTTCTATGACAAAACATAATTGAGCCGCGACACGAAAAAAACAACAAATGGCATGTGCGCGCAGGGAAGACACAGATCAGCCTGGGCGTCCCATAGTCTGATCAAAGTCTTCGCAGTCCGCATGAAGGTATCTTACACCCTTAGCTACCCTTAAAGCGCATAATAAAAACTATGCAAGGACTGGGCGGAAGCCCAGGCTAATTTGAGTCTTTACTGGGCGCACATGCCACTTTTTTCTCGTGTCGCGGCTCATATTAATATGTAGAGAAGGTTGGGCTGTGGAAAAATAGAATGTAGCAACAATATAGGGCATTCTTTCTAGTAATATGGTGGTCTGTAAAACAGACCATTTAAAGAGACAGGGACGCAGAACTACAATTCTTCGTCAGTGATGACGTCGTCATCTACAACGTCGTCAAGTTTCTTCAGCTCGCAGCGTAGACCAAGAATCTCACTTCTCTTCATGTCTGCGTAGTGGTAATATCTCTTCACCAGCCCCTCGGCAACCAGCATGCGCATGCGTAGAGGAAACCGGAAAGTCTTGTAGTCGCTAGATTTTGCCGACTGGTAGCGTTTCTTAAGACCATTTAGTCTTGTGCTGAGGAGCAGAATCTGGTCACAGGCTCTGTTGAAACGGTGCTGACTGTCGTGGAGCTGGGCATACATCTCAAACTTCTTCATAACCATGATGTCTTGTGGTTAAAGCAAGGTCAGAATATAAGGCATTATTAAGAAAATGTAGATATGACTACGACAAAAATAAAACTTATGAATGTGTAAATGCTAGGTATAAAAATGCAAAACTGTATTGGAACTTATTAAAAGAATCAGCAGGCATGAAGCCAGCAAATATTGCGCTTTCCTCTTTTGAACAGTATTTTAAAGCAGTAAACAATCCGTCTGAACCATTTTTTAACCCAGATGAAGACGTATTATATTTTAATGAGCGATACGAAAACAACGAATTCGGTATAATGTTTGATGAGTTGAATATACATATATCACAAGAAGAAGTCATAAAATCGATAAAACAATTAAAAACAAATAAATCAGGTGGTCCGGATAAACTTATAAACGAATTTTTTATACATGGAAAAGACATATTAGGACCGACGTTATGTAACCTTTTTAATAAAATTTTTGAATGTGGATATTTTCCAGAAGAGTGGTCTGTAGGTTACGTAATTCCGCTTCATAAAAAGGGTAGCAGAAACGATGTAGAAAATTATAGGGGAATCAATCTGTTGAGTGCATTAGGTAAGTTATTTACGAGAATCATTAACAACAGATTGTCAGATTGGGCAGAAAATTATTTTATTCTTATTGAGGCGCAGGCTGGTTTTAGACCCGGCATGGGTACAGTGGATAATATTTTTGTGTTGCATGGGTTAATTGCTCACATACTGAATCAGGGTAAAAAGTTATATTGTGCTTTTATTGATTTTTCAAAAGCTTTTGATTATGTTGTTCGCGAAAACTTATGGTATAAACTGGTAAAATTAGGACTGAGGGGAAAGATATTAAATATTATTAAATCCATGTATGCATCAGTTAAATCTAGAGTTAAGTTTTGCAATAATTTAGGAAATGAGTTCTACTGTAGCCTTGGTGTAAGACAAGGGGAGTGTTTGTCCCCTCTGTTATTCTCGTTATATCTAAATGATCTCGAAGAGCAATTTGTACTTTCAGGAGTAAGTGGTTTAGATGTGAACACGCTTAAATTATTTCTATTATTGTATGCTGATGATATTGTTATTTTTGCAAATACATCGGAAGAACTTCAGGTAAACTTAAATTTATTAGCTGAGTATTGTGAAAGATGGAAACTGACAATAAATACGTCAAAAACTAAAGTTATGATATTTAGAAAAGGGGGTATTCTGCCAAGAAATTTAGTTTTTAATTACAATGGTACACCATTAGAAATAGTTAGAAGTTTTAAATATCTTGGAATTGTCTTTACGACTGGGGGATCCTTTTCGGAAGCTCAGACTACTCTTGCTGGGCAAGCTCAGAAAGCTATTTTCAAACTTAATAGATATTTATATAAATTTACCTTTATATCACCAAAACATAAACTTGAATTATTTGACAAATTAATAACTCCGATTCTAAATTATGGTTGTGAAGTTTGGGGTTTTTCCCAAGCAAATTCAGTTGAAAGGGTGCATATGCAGTTTTGCAAACAAATTTTAGGCGTAAAGAAGACAACACAAAATGATTTTGTTTATGGAGAGTTGGGAAGAACTAATTATATAACACGAAGATATTTTATCATTATTAAATTTTGGTTAAAACTTTTAATTCGGCCTGAGAACAAATATGTTAGAATAGTTTATGATATGATGGTAAGTGATAGTTAACTGGGCCTCATTAGTTCGTCATTTATTACTATCTTTAGGATTTTATGAAGTATGGCTAAATCAAGGGGTGGGGGATTACAAGAGATTTTTATCAGTTTTTAGTCAGAGGTTAACGGACACATTCATTCAGAATTGGCGCTCAAGATTACACAATTCTTCGAGAGCAAACTTCTATAAATCAGTTGCTTCGTTTCAGTTCCAACCTTACTTAGAAGCTATTAATATTTATAAATTCTCTCAAGCTATAAGCAAGTTAAGGGTATCATCACATCGTTTAGCAATAGAATCTGGTAGATGGGCAAGACCAAACAGTATCCCAATTAATGAAAGAAAATGTTCAGTCTGTTTAGTGTTAGAGGATGAGTTTCATTTTGTATTAGAATGTCAACTATATGTAGAGTTAAGAAAAAAGTATATAGATTCATATTACTGGAAAAGAGCAAGTATGTTTAAGTTTATAGAACTAATTAACACGACTAATCGAAACAAAATACGCAAATTAGGTGTTTTCATTTATAAAGCTCTCGAACTTAGAAACGAAATATTATATAGAAATGCATAACATGACCTACATAATGACTGATTTAATCACTGTGACTGTCGGGTATTAGAAAGTTGTATTTTTATATATATATATTTATAATAATAATAATAATAATAATAATAATACTATATAGGGAAATATATATATTGCTAGTGGAATATATACAGTTATTACACTTTTTTAGAATACATGTAATTTTTGAAAGCCTTTTGTCTGATATGTCTGTAAAATATTTGATGTGGCATGTCAAGTTTGTATGTGTGCCGTACGTGTCTCGGCTGAAATGATGCATGGACCAGCGTTGGGGACATGATTGTCTGGACATTGGTTCCGCCACATGTCCCCATGCCGCTGGGACCTAGAAGCATATCCTGAAACTATTATACCCAAGATACGTAGGGTACACATCAATGATAATGTCGAAATTGTGAAAAAGTTAAGTTTTGTTTCCCGTGGGAGTTTGATAAAGCCAAATATATCAGCCAGCTGCCAATTTCTCTGTTTTCATAATGTTTTCATTTAGCCTATTTGATTGATATATGTATGTTTTCTAGGAAAATATCATACGACATGTCAAGCTGGATGTGTGCCGTATGTACCTCGGCAGAAATGCTACGTGGACCGGCGTTGGGGACGTGCTTGTTTGGACATTGGTTTCCGCCACACGTCCCCAAGTCCGGGACCAATAAGCATTTTTGAACTGTAATGCACGAGGAACATAGGGTACACATCAATGATAATGTCAAAATTATGAACTGTATAAGTTCTTAAATCTCTTCGGAGTGGATATTACTATTATTATTTGTCTGTATAAAATCATGTATTATAATGCATTAACTGTCCTAAATAATGCTTGCTGCTGTCTCGGATTCGGCTATTTGTAAAACACCTTCTCCGCGTTATTATTACATGTATAGGTTTCATATTCGTAAAACTTTTGATAGCCAGTATGTATTTCATATGTTGCTTTGTTGTAATATTATATGTCTACACTGTCAACTACTCGCCATAACATATGTAAATAATTGTATCCACATGGGCTTTATAGCCTTTTGGAATTTGCCAATAAACTTCTGTTCTTGTAAGATCTTGTAAAACTTGCAGTGATTAACAAGGCGAATAAAGCATAATGCTGAAGTTTGTTTTTATTTCTTGTTTTATACGCAGATAAAGCTTGTTAGTTTGTTATTAAGTTAAGTGTGTCACGCTAATTGGGCTTGCTTGGGCAGTTTGTTCTCGACAACATAAGCACGTGGCAGCACTAATTACGCTTCTCGCTAAATGCTCTGTTTGTTTTTCTATTGGCCCAAGCAGTGAACAATCGGCTTTACAACATGTAGAGAAAATCGGAAAGTCTTGTTTCTCCTTTTTTAGAATGAAGCAATTTTGTCCAATTCTCATAAAAATGTTCCCCATGAAGCTCAAGGAAACGATCCATAATAATAAAATGAGCCGCGACGCGAGAAAACCAACAATGTGGTCGTGCGTCCAGCGCAGACTCAGATCAGCCTGGGCATCCGCCCAGTTTGATCAGAGTCTTCGCTGTCCGCATGAAGGTAGATTAGTCCCTTGGCTACCCTTTAAGCGCCTAGCAAAGGGTTTGATCAGAATGGGCGAATGCCCAGGCTGATCTGAGTCTGCGCAGGGCGCACAGCCACTTTGTTGCGGTTTTCTCGTGTCGCGGCTCAAATGTTTCTCCTGGCACGGAGTCTCTCTACGTAGAAGAGTTGTTATGAATGAAACATGGCAATTTTGTTGTTATCTACTATTCTTTTATCTTCTTTTTTTTCTTCTTAATTACATGTACACTGCAAAAATAAACGGTAGATTTTACGGTAATATAACTGGCAACCAGTTGCCAGTCCTTTTACCGTTATTTTTTATGGGCACCCGTAAATATTGCAGGAATCTTCAAGCAGAGTGGGACAGAAAAAAGCAGATGTCGTTTCGGTTAGATAGCCCCTCAACAATACAAAGTTATTTTCGAGTGCGCCAAGTTAACATAAAACTTCCATTTCGTGATTTCCAACAATGTCTTACAGGCAAAAGCCCGTAAAAATAACGGGAAAAGGACTGGCAGCCGGTTTCCAGTTATTCTACCGTAAAATCTACAGTATTTTTTTTACAGTGTTACATCAACTGATTTTCATTTGAATTAATAACTCAGATAAGGCATATAATGAAACAAAAGGAACAAAATAATATGTAGACGAAATTAACTGATTTAAATGAAGATTTTAGCATTACAAATCTCTTTGTTCATTCAGAGTACGTAAACATCTGGAAGTGCGCATACAGATTTTTTAAAACAGTGCGATCCCAGATCAGATACCTATTCCATCCATTATGGTCAGTACATTATTTTATGCTGATTTTTTTTAATATTGCTTTCGCCAGATGAAATTACAAGAAAGACATTATTTGAACGTAGTGTGTCTGCTGTAAATTTAGAAATAATGAAATAGCGGCGATTCTTTCTTTTGACAAGTATGAATGCAACCTATACACTCAAATGTGAAGGTGAAAGTTAGGGAAGCAACTCTGCTATTTTCATTTTTGAACCCCTTCTCAATAAGTGTCAACTTTAAGGAAAAGAATTTACCCCTCTGGGAGCATTTATTTTCTTTTAAGAGTAGAAACGTGAATATGAACATTCTCAGGAATTGACACAATTCAATCCCAGAACCCATCCAATACATCATATGGGAAAAAGACAACACAAAATTAGTCACCCCAAAGACATCATCAGCGGCTGCCATGTGAACAGCCATTTCCCATGTATGTGGTCACCGGGCTGGCCTTAAGATCACAAACAGTATATGAGCCGCTACACGAGGAATCCAACAAAGTGGCATGTGCGCCCAGCGAATACTCAGATCAGCCTGGGCATCCGCCCAGTCTGATCAGAGACTTCGCCGTCCGCCTGCAGCCAGCTTAAACCCTGAGCTACCCTTTAAGATCAAAGCGAGGAGTCTGATCAGACTGAGCGGATGCCCAGGCTGATCTGTGTCTTCGCTTTGCGAACATGCAACATGCCACTTTGTTGGTTTTGTCGTGTTGCGGCTCCAAACAATAACAGACATAGCAACAAACAACATTAGAAATCCAGCAGACACATAACGGTGTGATGACGTAATCATCGTCATATCGATGTCAGTGTGACGTCATTTGTACGTCATATGCCCGCTGGGAAGACTACGTCGTAAAGGGGTGCAAGCAGGCAGTAACGAAAGCTGTCTCTTTTGTAAAAACTGCAAAAACAGACATGTAGGAGTACACATGTACTTTAATAGATACACTTCTCACCAGTGAAGATACGGTTCATGCCAGTCTGTTTTAAAAGCTTTTATCCATACACCCAATGCCATTCCGACCGTCAATCTGGCATTTGATGTATAATTATTGCTCTTAAGGTGTATGGCTATACCTCTGTGTTTTTCCGCCATTTTATAAAGGGGAACAACTTTTGTGATTTACTGTTTGCTTCCCAGGACAAAATATCTATTCCCAAAATTGACTTCACTCTTAAAGGAAATAATTTGGTCCAATTAAAAGGAAGACAAAAATGAAATTGACATTTTTACGTTCCCTGAAAGTGTACCCATACATCATAGAAAGGGCTGGAGTGGATCGTATTATGACTAAAATGGCTCATCAGGTGCATATGATTATTCCCATCAGGCACATGGCCTTAAAATGACACCGTACTAACGTTGATGCGACGTAATGACGTCGCATCGACGTCAGTACGATGTCATTTCGACGTCATGTGCCCACTGGGATGACTGTTTTGTGTCAGTATGGCAGTTATAAACTTCAGTTGGAATTAGAATCTTGCTTGGGACAGAATTCTTCTAATACCTTTACAAAGCTCCATTCCGTGCGACATTAGCATCTCCTTACTTCCAGAGTGAAGTGACCGTTCTATCCTGTTTCAGTTCTCGTAACGACGTTCTCCAAGTGGCTCAGCGGTACGTAACCATAGTTGCACACATCTGGTGCCGAGTGCCCATCCAAAGTGAAGAGACAGAAATTGTTTCCAGAATCACCCATCCATCCATCCATCCATCCATCCAAGAGCCGTGTTAAACAAAAAGAAAAAGAAAAAAAAAACACTTTTTGTTTCTGCCATGTGTGCGCAGTTGATGGTAACGATTGTATAGTATGCTTTGTATAAATGCAAAGTAAAAAGTTTTTTCCCCAACTCTTTGAAAGCATTGCGCGTGGGTGTTTTTATTCATGTATGTGCATACAAAGAAAAAAATCTCATGTGAAATGATAGAAGGATGGATAGAGTTGAGTTTTACGCCCCTTTCAACGGTATTTCAGCTATTTCGGGACAGGTATATGAAGGATTGTTCATAAACAAATCTTTATCATGAGATTTGAGAATTGCACGTTTTCACATTCAAAAGTATAGAATGCATATGTATTTGTCAACATAAAGCAAATGTGCAGTATAATTATTTCAAGATGCATAAGCAACAGCACGTTAATTTAACTTTACTATAAACAAATCCACAAAAACAATGCATGGGATATTAGTGTGATCTGGGTCCGAGGTTTTAAAACTTGAGTATAATCTCAAACTCAAAATTAAGCACACTGATTGGCTGCTTCCGAGCACGGGCTCGGAAGCAGCCAATCAGTGTGCTTTATTTTGAGTTTGAGAATGTACTCAAGTTTTATAACCTCCGAACCAGAGATCGTACAGTTTGGAAAAATCTAGATGTTGTTAGATTTTTTTTTATGAGTAAAGGGTTTTGTAAGATATAATTGGTACATGTAACAAAAAAGCTTTTAAAATATGAAATTTCAGGAAAACCTGATTAATTTCTTTAGTATACTATTTTTGCTGCTTTCCTTTAGTGTGTATAATGGTAATATTTAATGACCGAAATACCCAACGTGTAATATGAAGAAAAAAAATATAAAATTATATTAAATTCAGAAATGCTTAACGATGCTTTTTCGGTGAAACAACGTGTCAAAGCTAATGTTTTCTGCTGTGACCAATAAAATAATAACCAGAGCGTTAAACAAACGAGATGCCAATTAGTGCTGTCACGTGCCTATGTTGTCGAGAACGAGCTAGCTAAGCAAGCCCAATTAGCGTGACACACTTAGCTTAATTACCAACTAACAAGCTTTATCTGCGTATAAAATAAGAAATAAAAACAAACTTCAGCATTATGCTTTATTCGCCTTGTTAGCCACTGCAAGTTTCACAAGATCTTACAAATCACCATGGTTATGAAAAAGTTTGAGATGTATGCCCAGCTCCACGAGAGTCAGCACCGTTTCAATAGAGCTTGTGACCAGATTCTGCTCCTCAACACCAGACTGAACGGTCTTCGGAAGCGCTACCAGTCTGCAAAAACCAGCGATTACAAGACTTTCCGGTTTCCTCTACGCATGCGCATGCTGGTTGCCGAAGGGCTGGTGAAGAGATATTACCACTATGCAGACATGAAGAGAAGTGAGATTCTTGATCTACGCTGCGAGCTGAAGAAACTTGACGATTCTGAAGATGATGACGTCATCACTGACGAATGATTGTAGATCTTGCATCCCTGCATCGAAATGGTCCGTACAATGGACCACATATAACTAGAAAGAATGCCCTATATTGTTGCTATATTCCATGCGCCCCCAGTCTGATTGCCACTGCATCTATGAACCTCGCCCTTTAAATGTCTACAGAAATTGCCGAAAAGTTAATTAGGCGTCAGATTGACACTCCAAATGAGCCGCGACACGACAAAACCAACAATGTGGCTGTGCGCCCAGCGCAGACTCAGATCAGCCTGGGCATCCACTCAGTATAATCAGACCCTTCGCTAAGAGCTTAAAGGTAGCTAAGGGTCTAAGCTACCTTTATGCGGACAGCGAAGACTCTGATCAGACTGGGCGGATGCCCAGGCTGATCTGAGTCTGCGCTGGGCGCACAACCACATTGTTGGTTTTGTCATGTTGCGGCTCAAATATCAAAATCCTAATTTTAAGGCTTTTCCATCGGGCTGAGAAATTTAACTATTATTATTTTTTTCAGAAACAAAAAAGGAAAGAAATAGTAAAAAAAATAAATAAACTAGAGCAAGTGAGCAGGGGCGAACGTATACCACCGACCAGTGCCACCGCCTAATGAAAGCACACTTTAACACAAAAGTTTAATGCAAAAAATGTTATAAAGGAACAAATTCAAAGTCTTTGACCTTGACCTTAGGTCAGCAGCAACCTCTATATAATGTAAACTAGTATAAAATAAAATTAGTCATGCATCACCAGATTCCATTAAAATATATTAGAACAAGCAAAAAACAACAAATACCTGAGTCTTAGTTATTGACCCCTGGCCCCACCCATGAGCATGGCACAAAAGTCCCTATCAAAAGTAATGCTATATAGAGATATCATGAATAAAATATGGAAGATATTTGCAATGCATCTACAGAGATATGAACAATCGAAAAGGTTTAATGCCAAACTCTGACATAATGAAAATGCCTAAGTCCTAATTATTAACCCTTGGCCCCACCCAGGAGCCTGAACCCAGGGCATAGACTCTTCACATCAAAGGTAATGCTCAAGAGATATCATGAACCAAATATATGAAAAGAATCTGACAAGTGGTTACAGAAATATGAACAATTAAAAAAGGTTTAACACAAAACTTTGACATAATGAAAATGCCTAAGTCCAATTATTAACCCCTGACCTCCACCCAGGGCCGACCCATGGGTCTAGATATATCAGATCAAAGGGATATAGAGATATAATGAACCAAATATGAAGAGAATCTGATATAAGGTTACAGAAATATGAGCAATTACAAAAGGTTTAAGGCAAAACTTTGACGTAAAGTTGACGAACGGACGGAATGACGGCCGAACGGACGAACAGACGGAATGACAAAAACTACTTACTTCGTATGTCGGGGGTAAAATAAAAATAGAAAAGAAAAGAAAAAGAATGAAAAACTTCATAACTCTGCAATTACTTATAAGACGAGAAAGAAAACAAGAATGAGGGTATTTTTTTCACGAAGACGCAATGATGAAATCTGTGATACATGTATCTGAATCTTCAACCTTCCTTATTTATGCGAATTTCTAATACGGTAGCTAAAATTGTAGATATTGAACAGAGCATATAACTGAACCGCGACACGAGAAAACAAATAGAGGGTTTGTGCACCCAGCGCAGACTCAGATCAACTTTGGCATCCGCCCAGTCTGATCAGACTCCTCGCTATGCTCTTTAAGGATAGGTAAGGGTCTACGCCACCTCCATGCGGACAGCGAAGACTCTGGTCAGACTGGGCGGACGCTCAGGCTGATCTGAGTCTGCGCTGGGCGCACAACTACTTTGTTGGGTTAGTCGTGTCGCGGTTTAATCATCAATATTCACTAGAATATTCTGACATACCTTTTGGTTCATGAGTTAAAAAAATGCAAAGTATTCTGGCAAAGGGGCACAATTCATTATACACCTACGCAGACTGCAAATATCAAAGCTCTGCTCCTCAAAGCTTTTCCTGTAAGCATACTTTTGAAAAGGGGCATAATTTTGCATTTACACGTTCGCCGAAG
Organism: Ctena decussata; assembly: GCA_963989385.1. Lineage (NCBI taxonomy): Eukaryota > Metazoa > Mollusca > Bivalvia > Lucinida > Lucinidae > Ctena > Ctena decussata. The sequence continues at coordinate 1,402,224 of OZ022498.1, forward strand.
AAAAAAAGAGAAAAAAAGGTGTGTGTGTGTGTGTGTGAGAGTGGGCGGGGGGGGGGGGGGGGGGGGGGGGGGGAAAGGGGGAGGGTACAGATATCAGCTATATTTTTGTAAACAATAAAATCCATGATCGCCCGATCCGACCACCCCATTCAGTGCTTTGATATAGCTACTACTAAGGTAGATGGATACTGAATAGAAATATTGGCGGGGCATTCAAACCATTATACCGTCTAAATAACCCAAAGAGCTATAAAACATTTGGGTAAGAAAAAAACAATTTTCACCGTTTTGTTTTCCTAATAAACAATATTTTGTATTTCTACATATTATTTTTAAACATTTTCCATTAAAATTCATATCTCTAGCACATGAACGCACTTTCATTTCAGCAAATCATATAATCTGTAATATATGATATTTGAAACAAACTGATAACACAAAATTGCAGTTTTCTTGTTAATAAGTATATTTTTACATTCTTTGAAAAGATGCAAGAAAATTGAATTTCATGAAAAACGTCATGAAAAATATTATCAATCGATGGGGCATGCTTATGCGTATTATTTTAGTAAAACTTACGTCGTATGTTAAAGAATAAAACAAAAAAAAAAAACATTTCACCGTTTCGTTTCCTAGAAAAACAATGTTTAAGTTCAAAATATCCCCAAAACAGACGGCCCAAATTCTGCACCTGCTGCAAGCACAGCCGGTCCTTGCCCTATTATTTATTTTCCTGTTATTCTGTTCGACCATAGAGTAATGTCGACAAAAATGCGCAGATGGAATGGAAACTGTGAGGATGTTGATCATTCTGGTTCCTAAGGAACAGTCTGATCTCAGTTTCCACTGTTTGTACAGACCTATGTGCCCGAAACTTAGGATCTTTACGGTAGATATTGTAAGTGTATATTATAACTGTATTTACTCCACAGTTAGTCGATTTGATGATGAACAATAACTCTGTCTGTTTTTTAAACAAGCAAGAACAGAGTTCTTCCGGGATCGTCCACCTTAAGCATACTTCGAGATTCATATAGTTTCATGCAACGATCGATAAGGTTTCTTTCTTGGAATTTGCATGGCCCGGTAATGGGCCTTCACATAGCTAGTATTGGTTATTTTCTTTTTTTTCTTTTCTACATTCTCAGACTTCCGTTTCGTCGTCATCTTCATCAGCAGAAAAATCAGCATCTCCTGGCTCTTCCCCATATAGTTTAAAACGGAGGTCCAAAATCTCATTCTTTTTCAGACAGATATATTTGCAATACGCCGCCATTATGCCCGCTAACACATCTATGCGAATACGCATGCTTAGATGGCCTGTATCTTGGTCCCCAGCTCTGTCGTCTCTGCAGCGTCTGTTCAAAGCTGTAAGTGTGTCATTGAGTAGTACCAGCTGGTCGGAAGCTCTTTGCAATCGGCGCTGGGTCTCGTACAGTTGGGCGTACATGCTGAACCTCTCCATTCCCATTATGGCGGCTTCTTTGTGACAAGTACTATTTAACTTATTTTCTGCTTTTCAGTGTCTTGAATTGTGAAAACTTTGGGAGATAGGCTGCCATTTTATATGCAGTAAAATGACACTTTTTGACAGGCTTGCATAATCAGCTTAGCATCATGTCATTAAATACTCAAAAGGTCGACTCCTTGTTTGACGTTTGCGTCTAAGAAGTTAATGAGGCACTGAATTTTTCTGCGTAATTGGTTGTAATTATACCGTAATGACCCTAAATATTTGGACAGACAGGCCTGAGCAAACATTGTAGACTCAGATCAAACTGCTCCTGAAGGAGCAGTTTGATCAGTGTCTACAACGTTGCTATTCACTAAGCATCATTTGGATGCATTATCGTCCACTTTCTAAGAATTTTCGAATAATAATTGACTGATTTTCAGGTGTCCAAAATTTAAGGATCATTACGGTAACCTACAACAGCAACAATGGCAATAATACAAACGAACTAATGCCAAAATCCAACAAACTTTCACTTGGGTAATGGTATATGCTTTTTAACAACCCTCATGTCATCTGCGAATGGCCTGCGTTTTGTCTAATTTCAATGAAGGTTTGTTGTTCTGTTCGGACCTATAACCGGATAGAAAAATATATATAATATGCATTCGGTAGGATAAACAATAACTCAATGTCTAATTTCAATGAAGGTTTTTTGTTCTGTTCGGATAAAAAAAATATATATAATATGCATTCGGTAGGATAAACAATGACTCAATGCTGATTCGACGTCACGACGTCGAATAAACAATGAATCAACGTTGTTTTAACGCTGTGTGCCTGCTTGGAACCGTCATAATATGTAGGATTAATGTTGGTTATTGCTCCCCATGTTATTGCATATATGTGACAATGCCTGACATTTTGAGCCTTGTGGAGGTGCGACGTTGACTTCACGAAACGTGAAATGAAAGTGACGTCATTAAATTTGCATGTAAAATTTAATGACGTCACTTTCATTTCACGTTTCGTAAAAGGTAATTGGATTTCCGCGCACTGACATAAATTTCAAAGCGTCACCTGAAAAGAATGATTGATCACCTCTGTCGGCGTCTTTAATTTTCTTCCTTTTATTTACTTCATTTACACTTGTTTAAGAATGTTGGCAATATAGATCTTTGAAAAGCGATGTCACGTACCAGAGTAATAAAAGGTATCCAGCTAGTATATAAATTATATCCAACCAGTGAAACGAAAACAAAAAATCGGGTTGGCGTGAATTTTGTTTGCTTTTGCAGTAAACCTAAGCGCTATCGAAATCTATTCTGGAAGCACTAATAAATATGAAAATTGTAAAAAAAAAAAATCCGAGTTGCGCTCCATAAGGCTCAAAATGTCAGACACTGCCACATATTATCATATTATGCAAGCTGGGTATAATAAAGATTGTATTGCATTGTATGAATTGTAGGGAAGCCTGTCGTTTTATGTCAACATTTTATGTCATCAAGCAAAATTCTAAAATGCAGTGAATTCAAACGCCTTCTTTTACACTCAGTAGAGTAGAGTGTCAAACGCGATAAATTTTCCAACCCTGGATTAACGTCGCATCAGAGACGTTCTCAGTTAAGCTGGGCCATTCGCGGACAAAAATGGCCATATATACAACCATTCCAGAATTCAAGAAAAAATCACGAACATAATGCTCATTATATCTGCTTCAAATGTTTAAAATATTTTCAGATAATAGTTTTAGATTATGGAATACCAACCATGTTTAGAGACGTACCCTAACAAATAGAAACGGCGTATTTTGTCACGTTATTAAGATACGTTGGAAGACGATGTCGCATACGATTTCTTTGACATGCGTAGCATTGTACATTTACTAATCTACTGACATTTGATTATTTTGGCTGGTTTCAATTTAAAATGTTTTTCTTTGCTTTTTTGGAAGAAAGGGGTTTTCTATGAAGCGCTGCTTAATCAAATGACGTCAACGCTGTCAAAACGTGGTCTTAGTGACGTTGTGACGTAGGTTACGTGTGACGTAGGTTACAGTGCATACATTTTAACGTTTTTATATCATTTAATGTTTCAGTGCATGAAATCTAAGCACACCATCTTGTAGCTATAACTAGGCAGGATTTTGCACATGAGTTTCAGAGCGATTGCTTTGCTCAGTTTTCAGAAAAGCCCGTGACGTAAGGTTACATTCTTATAGAAAAATGCTGGGGTAATGTATTTTGAAGTCGAGTAAAATATACAAAATTGAGCAAATCTGCACAAATGATATAAGATATTGAGGAACACATATTTCTTCATGTGATCTTGTAAGTTTTATGATGCAGGGCCATTTTAGTTAATACATGTATCACGAATTTACCGCTGTGACGTAGGTTACATAAAATTTGCGACATTAGTTCCCAGTCTCATTTCGTAGCAAAAACTACCTTTTAGATATTGTTTAAGCAGGGAAATATGTAAGAAATCATCTGAATTTAAAACTGGAACTCGATTTTCAGCAGTGATTTATCTTTTTTAGCCGTGTTGCGTTCATATCTATGCAACGGCAATATTGCGACATTTAAAAACGTCGCATTTTAAACCAGGGTATCATTATTCGAACCAGTGTTAAAACTGTCTAACAAAACGCATGCATGTCCTGGTACTTTTATCTACTTCTTCAGATAGAGGGCAACTTGTCAGAGGGTAAACAGGACCGTTATTTTGTAATTTAAAGAAAGGTAATACGAAGGACAAAATTAATAGCTAATGGCCCAGCTTAACTGAGAACGTCTCATCAACGTTAGTATGACGTCATTTCGACGTACTGTGTCCGCCGGGTAAGTTTCTAATATTCAGTCCTCGGTTTAAACTTCAACCTGAAAAGTTGAAATATCTTTATACGTCAATATAGGACCGAAGAGGCGAGATTAAATTAATGTTTTCCATATATTTGACGTTGTTTTTTTTTTCATCTAGCAACAGAATTATACACAGATTTCGTTTCAGAAGATGAAAAAAGTCATATTGATGGTTAAATAAAGATACGTTCTTCCTATCTTATACAATCAAAATAAGCTAACAAGAAATTCCTCACATTAGCAAAAGCATGTATCAATTTTTTCTTCTTATATTTTCAATGAACGTAGTGAAAAAATAGTTTTGAAAAGCAAATATTCAATATTCTTTAAAAATTTCAGTAGCCTGTACATGTGTAGAATACTTGATATATGGGGAAAAAATAAATGCTATACAAAAAAATCTTGAACCCAATAAATAAATAAATTAATTAAAACTATAGCAATGCAGTAAATTGATTTTATTATCTCATAAATGAAATGATCAGTTTTTATCGTTTCAAATGAAGAAATATAAAAAATAATAATGATATAAAACTAATAAAATAACTAATTATAATACATGTAACAATAATGATAAAAGATGGCACATTGCACAAGTAATGACGTGTCAAAATTGAGTTCAGGCTGAACAGCCCTGACAAGCTCAAGTGAGCTCCAAACAATTCAAAGTTCTTTGACACACGCCTTGATCATTGTAATTGCAGCTTTTACGCTTGACATAAACTTCTCGCAAACTTGACAAACAAAGCCCTTGTCGCAAATAAAACTTGGCAAACTTTTGTTAGTACTTCATTCTGTCTTCAGTATCTTTCTGTAGAAGATTTAAATTTACCATCATGGTTATGAAGAAGTTCGAGATGTATTCCAAGCTCCACGACAGTCAGCGCCGTTTCAACAGAGCCTGCGACCAGATTCTGCTCCTCAACACTAGACTGAATGGTCTTAAGAAGCGCTATCAGTCGGCAAAATCCAGTGACTACAAGACTTTCCGGTTTCCTCTACGCATGCGCATGCTGGTTGCAGAAGGACTGGTGAAGAGATATTACCACTACGCAGACATGAAGAGAAGTGAGATTCTTGATCTACGCTGCGAACTGAAGAAACTTGACGAGTCTGAAGATGATGACGTCATCACTGACGAAGAATTGTAGATCTGGCATAACTGTCTTTTTAAATGGTCCATATGGACCACATATTACTAGAAAGAATGCCCTATATTGTTGCTAAACTTTGATCAGCCTGCGCATACGCAAAATCTCTTTAGGCTTCTCTGTGCCTGTATGAATAATACATGATGTCATATAATGGAATATAGATTTTGATAAGCCGGCGCATACACAAAGTCTGGGTAGGCTTATCGCTGGTTGTATGAATAATCTATGACGTCGTATAACGAAAACAAAGATTTTGACCAGCCTGGGGGTTTCGCACTGTCCGGTTAGGTTCGCCCCTGTGCGGCTCAAAAAGTCTCTAATGACATTAAAGAAAACATTGTTTGATCAGCCTGTGCATACGCAAAGTCCGGTCAGGTTTGTCCTTACTTGCATGAAGACTCAAATAAGCCTGCACAACAGTGTCTCTGAGGCTCCCACACGTTTTAATTTTATAACAAAAGCCAGTGGCGTTACACAAGCATGCCTACCTTTCGGTAGACTTTCAGGGGAAGCAACTCTGTCATTTTTATTTTTTTCTGCTTTCTCGATGGGAGTCATTTCTTAAAGAAAAGACTTTGCTCCTCTAGGAGCAAATTCTTTTCTCTAAGAATAGACACCATTTTGAAAGGGTTCGTCTTTTAAGGAAGTCATGAAAGTTGTCTCCCCTTGAAAAAATGACAGAGAAACATGAAGATGTATCCATAGACGTTAAGTATGGTTTCTAGGAAGAGAACGTGACGTATTTATTAGGTTGTATTATCCCTCCAAAATTACCACAAATATGTAAATTAGTCTTGTGTAATTCAGCTATAAAAATATTCACTTTTTTCTTCCGAAACAATCCCAAAGATCTAGATCCGTCTTACAAGACGGATCTAGATCTTTGAAATTGCTTTTGAAAAAAAGTCTTAAAACTGAATAAATACGGTTCAAATTATTGAAACATTATATTATTAAGTTTACAAATAACCGTAGATTCTTTATTTCATCCACTTAGGACAGCATAACAAGAACATACAACAAATAAACAACAATAAATGGCATAAACAATAGAAATAATTGCACAAAATGAATCATATTTAAGTTAGACCATGTGAAAATAAAATATGAGAACGTAGTTCAGTGTACTGACTGTACGTCCAAATAGCAAATATTTCTCTTTTCTTCCTCAGTCTCTTCGGAATATCGATATTTTTTTTTTTTTTTTGACCACGTGACATGGCGGACAGTGCAGTCGCTTTGTATGACGCTCTGAATGTTTTTTAAAATTACAATTGCTTTAGTTTGGAAACTTGGAATTTTGTAATGAACTGTTTGCTAATAAGTTCGGTGGTCTTAGTTTGGACAGTTTTCTGGTATTGGGAGGTGTTGTATTTCGGTTCTGGCGGTGGTATTGGCGGGATTATGGCATCCAACTATGGCGTGTTTAGTAATGGCGGACGGTTCGGTGTATTATCGGAAGGAAAGGATCTCGATCCTAGTGATATTAGTGACTTTTGTGATTTTACTGGGAAAAGGAAACGGATAAACTCTAGTGATACGGCATTTACAAGCGTAAGTTTCAACAATAAATCTATTGACACTAAACTTTCACTCATATTTGATGAACTCCAAAATATCAAATCAGGTCAAGAAGGTACACAAAAAATGGTGGCTGCTACATATGAGGCAACGAAGTTGGCGTGTACAAAATTAAACCAGGTTGCTTTTGTGACAAATAAACAGTCCGAGTTGCTTAAGACTATGGCATATAAACAAATTGATTTGGAAGCCAGGAGCAGACGAAATAATTTAGTTGTGTGGGGCGCTGAAGAACGGCAAAATGAAAACTGTTTTCAAATTGTTAGACAATTAATAGGATCAAATTTAGGTTTGGAGGCTGATAATATGTACCTCGCCCGTGCTCATAGGTTGGGGCCGTGGCGCAGTGATGTCCGGGTTAATAAACGACCGATAATTGTAAACTTTAGAGATTATTGTGATTTAGAGTTGGTGTTGAGTAAAGCCTTCATGTTGAAAAATACCCAGTACTCTTTAGACCGTGACTTGCCTAAAGAAATCAGTGAGGCTCGGAAGAGGTTATGGCCGAAATTCAAGTCAATGAAAAGTGACAATCCAAGGGCTAGAGTCAAAATTTTGTACCCTGCTAAACTTGTTTGTGACAAAGCGGTTATTCAGGATGAGTTTCCCGATTGGTACTCTGTACTAGCGAGAAGCAGGATTGGTGCGTTGCCGTGTATTGATATCACTCCCCAACCTGAGCCTCTTCTTGCCGAGTTGGCGCATGTAAGTGGACCAATGTCACGTGGCTCATTTATGAATGACAAAGATACAGGTAGCTGCCAGTTCCCAGCACGTGACAATATTAGTGCGCAGCCACGTGATAACATGAATATAAATAGTTCTTCACTATCTTGCCCTAGTTCACAGGCTGATGAGATGCTCTTGATGGATTTTGAGGTGCAACTGCAACATATTACTGAATCGCAGAAGAGTAGTGAGCTGCAAATAGGTGAAATTACAGAGCCGGATAGCGTTCCAGAACACGAGCACTCTACGAACAAGGGGGCTAGCGTTAGTCAAACTGCCAAACATTCACTCTTTAAGCCGTATGACAATAAGCCGGACGAGCCAGTGCAAAGTAAAAAATCAACTCCACTAAGTCGAGATTCCAAGCAATCTAATGGACCGTCTACAGTAATTGGACATGGGCATGTTTCACGCTCGCCAACACGAAATACGGAAAATCTTCGTCGAACCCAGTCAGCTGACGTTCGACAGCATCGCGATCGCGTCTCCAGTCGTGACAGGCGTTTCAGGCAATTTTCCGCTAATAGACAGTTAGGGCAAACTGATAAACTCGAGCATACGGAGGAACCGACAGCTACAGGTGGTACGCAAAGTTAGGTTGTACAGGAGAGGGTGAACCTTAGAATATCATTACTAAATGTTCAGGGCTTGATTTCTAAGCGGGTAAATAAGCTTAAAAGTAAAAAGTTACTTTCTATTTTTCAAAACAATGATATTATTTTGTTAACCGAATCATGGACAAGCGATATTTCTGATCTGAATGTTGACGGTTTTGAGTGTTTTCCATTGCACAGAATTAGTAAGCCAGGTAGTAAGCGTAATTCTGGCGGCATAGTAATTTATATTAGAACTCAGTATGTGACTGATGATATCGTGTTTTCTCGAAGCGATGACGATATTTTGTGGTTGAAAATTAGTGGACCCAAAATTAATCTTGTAAATGATTTATACCTAGGATTATGTTATGTTATACCGGAACTTAGCAGCAGACAATCGATGGTTGACACTTGCACTTTTGATAGACTGAATGATTCTATTGTGTCTATAAATAGCATGACAAATGAGCAATGTAATATCCTACTTGCAGGTGATTTTAACAGCAGAACGTCTGACAATGCTGATTATGTTACGTTTGATTCAGACTCCAACTTTGTTGTACTTCCCGATGACTACATTTCTGATAAGTTTTTACCTAGATTTTCTCAGGATAAAGGGCATTTGAATAGTAACGGCACGTTTTTACTTGATCTGTGCAAACAAACAGGTTTACGCATATTAAATGGTAGGGTTGGTAGTGATGCAGGCATTGGGAAGTATACTTTCGTTGGTCATAGGGGTAGTAGTTTAGTAGACTACTTTCTAGCATCTGAAAGCATTTTTAACTTAGTTAAATATTTTGATGTCAAAGAACCTAATATACTTTCTGATCACTGTCTAGTTAGCCTTGAGTTACAGTTGCCTGAAATTGTTTTAAACAGAAATAATGAGAATAATTTTCATGTACGAAATCAGCAAGTTCAATCTAAATTAGTATGGAATAATGAGTTGAAAGATCGCTTTGTTGAAGAGTTGCAGTCTGAAAGTGTTTTCTCTAGCTTTAATGATTTAAATAGGATGGCTGAAAATTGCTCGAATGCAAGCGATATAAATAATGTTGTAAATGGTATTGTTACCGTGTTAGAAAATGTCGCGAATCCCTTATTTCAAAAACGTTTGTCTCCCAAAAAGAATACTGGAGTGAATAGTAAAAATGAGAACCCATGGTATAATAGAGAATGTGATGAATTAAAACACGAGTTTTTGAAAAATTTAAATATTTTTAGGCAAAATAAATGTGATATGACAAGAATAAACTTAGTAAAATCTCGGTCAAAATATAAAAGTAGGTTAAGGAAGAGCAAATTCGAATATGATAAACAAAATACTATAAAGCTTGAGGAATCCAGACGCAAAGACGCAAAAACATACTGGAGAATGCTAAAAGAATCTTGTGGTATTAAAACGTCTCAAATTGATATAACAACTTTTGAAAATTATTTCAAAGCTATAAATAACCCAAACGACCATTTTTTCTCACCTGATGAAGATGTTATATATTTCAATGAAAGATATCTTAAGGATGAATTCGAAATAATGTTTGAGGAGCTTAACTCTGTAATAACACAACAGGAAGTGTCTAAATCTATTAAACAACTGAAATGTGGGCGTAGTGGTGGCCCTGACCAATTATTAAATGAATTTTTCATATATGGTGAAAAAGTTCTAACACCTGTTCTGTTGACCATTTTTAATAAGTGTTTTAGCGTTGGCTATTTTCCCGAAGCATGGTCAGATGGCTATATAGTCCCTTTGCATAAAAAAGGAAGTATAAATAATCATGAAAACTATAGGGGCATAACATTGTTGAGTACATTAGGCAAACTATTCACACGCATCCTTAATAACAGGTTGAAGGATTGGGCGGAAAATTACCATGTGTATATTGAGTCTCAAGCTGGTTTTCGGTCAAATATGGGGACTGTTGATAATATTTTTGTTTTACATGGACTTATAACACATACATTAAATAGCGGGTCAAAATTATTTTGCGGATTTGTCGATTTTACGAAGGCCTTTGATTATGTTGTTAGGGAAAATTTGTGGATGAAACTTATAAAACTGGGCCTAAGGGGACATATGTTAAATATAATTCAATCTATGTATAAATCCGTTAAGTCTAAAGTCAAATATGCAAATGAGTTGAGTAGCGACTTTTCGTGTACACTTGGCGTTAGACAAGGCGAATGTCTTTCACCCTTTCTTTTTGCAATGTTTTTAAATGATCTAGAAGAACAATTTATACAAAATGGTTTTGATGGTGTTACTGTTGATATGATTAAAATGTTAGTTTTGTTATATGCTGACGATATTGTATTATTTTCTGAAACTGCAGAAGGTCTTCAGCAAGGCTTTGACATTCTTTTAGATTATTGCAATAGGTGGAAAATGAAAGTCAATACAAATAAAACAAAAGTTATGGTTTTTAGGAAAGGGGGTCAAATTGCACGTCATGTACACTTCTCATACGATGGGAACAATATAGAAATTGTAAAATTATTTACATATTTAGGCATTGTTTTCACACAGGGTGGGTCATTTCATGAAGCTCAACATACTTTAGCTGGCCAGGCACAAAAAGCAATTTTCAAATTAAATAAATATTTATATAAATTCACCGATATTACTGTTAAGCATAAGCTTGACTTATTTGACAAACTAGTTTTACCGATTTTGAACTATAGTGCGGAAGTTTGGGGGTTTATCCCGGCATTAAATATAGAAAGAGTTCATACTCAGTTTCTGAAGAAGGTTTTAAATGTTAAAGTATCTACGCAAAATGATTTCATTTATGGCGAAGTGGGTCGCAAAAACTTGGCTGTCAACAGACAGTTTAGAATTATTAAATACTGGTTAAAAATTATTTTGTCAAATGAGCACAAATATATAAAAAATATTTATAAAATGATGTTAAGCGATATTGAGTTATATCCTAACAAGACCAACTGGGCTAAACTTGTTAAGCATTTATTAGAATCTCTGGGTTTTGGCGATGCATGGTTATATCAAGGTGTAGGAAACACGGACTTGTTTTTATTGGAAGTCCGACAACGTTTAAACGATAATTTCATACAGATTTGGAATGCACGACTAGAAAATTCACATAGAGCATTATTTTATAGAAATATTTATAATAACTATTTCGAGTTCAAAAATTATTTAAATTGTGTTAATATTTCAAAATATAGGTATGCATTAACTCGATTGAAAGTTTCGTCACATCGATTGGAGGTAGAAGCAGGTCGTTGGCAAAAACCCATTCGCAAACCTTTTCATGAACGTAAATGTATTTTTTGTGATAAATTAGAAGATGAGTATCATTTCATCGCAGAATGCTCCTTATATCAGGATTTAAGGAAAATGTATATTAATAGCTATTTCTGGAAAAGGCCAAGCATGTTTAAAGTAATACAGCTTTTTAATTCTGATAATGTGAAACAGATAAAAAATTTAGGTGTTTTTATTTATAAAGCTTTTGAAAAAAGAAGATCAGTTTTCCAAAATGTTTAGGTTGTTTAAATGCTATCTGTGCGGAAATAGCTATTGCCAACCTTTGAAGCGCCAATAGTTCCGGAAATGCCTCGTGCAGGCCGTGTTGTGTAGATGGTTTGAACATTTAATAAGCGAAGGACAGTGTGGATCTAGATGAGGTAGCTCATGATGAGCCGCCTCATCTGGGTTTACGCTGTCTGCCGGTTTCAACCATTTTAGCTCCGGCGCTTCAGGGAAAAAGATTGTACCGTAAAAGTTCTAAGTATTGGGATGGACAGATTTGTGTAGACGGTGCAGACCCAGATCAGACTGCTCCTAGTGAAACAGTCTGATCTGGGTCTTCACTGTTTACCTTTTCAGTAGCATCTTTTGGATGCAACCCACGTGTTCGTGACTTTCGGGTCAATTATGGTAATAATTTTTGGTGTCTCAATTTTTATATTTTTACGGTATATAAGAAATTGATTGGTATTATGAAAATAGACAAACATGGGTATTGTTGCATGTGAAATGACAGTGCTTAGATCGGCCAGTGCATCCCGGAGATGCAGCAGGCTGAATTAGGTTTTTCTTGTATATACACAGATTGATCTTTCATATGGCGTTAGGCAGTACTTCAGGTCATGTTCGCATTTGGTCTGTGTGGACGCGCAGGCCTAATAGGTTCTTTACTGTAGCATTATTTTGCTATACTACTTATAATCCCAAAAATTTATTTATCTGGAGCTCTGGGTCATTCATTCATTCTACATCTACAACAATAAGTTGCTACAATTTGGGTCACACTACGTGTGGTATGTTTCTTAATATAGGGAAAAAAGAAAGAAAAGAAAAGTCAGTTATTTACCTTTGTAGAATACTAGTTTTGGGTCAGAAGAATTTATATATATATCCAGTTCACAATACATGCGACCATTTTGAATGACTTCCCAAGGTAATAGATTTATACAAAGCATGAAGCTCGTGCAAATCGACACGCTATGAATGAACGTATACTATGTAGTGTGAACTGGTGTGTGATATTTTTTCCTGACAATGAGATGTATTTGTTTTCTATTATTGCATACATATCGGTGTTAATATGAATAGTCTTAAATGTCACCATTTAGCAAAGGTGCCGCGAATGTTGATTCAACGTTGATGCAATGATGCTGCAGCTGCGTTGACACAATGTTGTCCGGGACATTCTCTATGCATTTAAGACTGGGAACCAGTCAGTTATTGGCAATTAAACATGCCTATATTAGCTGTACTTCGCATCACATAATGCTTTAGTTACAATATCTTATAGCATCTGTTGGTAATTTAGACTAAGTTGACCCAGCGGGTACAGTGTTTTACTGTAGCGTTGTGTCAACGTTTATTCAACGTCATGGCGTTGAAGCAACGTTGATACGACGTTGTTTTGCCCGCTGGGCGAGCTTGTCGTGTTGAGATAATCACCTTCTCCGCCAAAATTTTCTTTTCTTGCTGAAATTCTGGTTATTTGGCATAGCATTGTGGGTATATGAATTAGTTAGCATTATGTTAGTTGTATTGCTTGTCCATTGCACTGTCTGTCATAAATTGTTGTATATATGTTGTATCCTCATGGGCCTATGGCCTACTGGACTTTGAAATAAAGATATCTTACTTAGATATAGACGGAAATAGTGTCTCATATAGCCATTAAACACAATACAACCAACCAATCAAATAAAGCGAAGACCCAGATGTACGTGCATCCCACACGTGCATCCCATTCCAGTCTTTTATGTTAACATAAACAAGGCAGGGAGCCTGAAAATTCCATAAAACGAAAATTTAAAGTTTTTGTCTTTAAAGATGTATGAGAACGCTATCATGCTTTCCACCATTTTTACAAAAGGAAGTAACTTTTATGACTTCCTGGTTGCCCCCTTCAATAATGGGGTCAGTTAATTAAGAGTCGATCCCCATTCTCTTATCCTTTATTTCTAATACAGTTGATTCTCGATGTCTCGGAGTCGAAGTTCATCTCAAACTACTAATATCTCAAAGTAAATTATCTGGTCACAGAAACCTAAGATAATATTAGTGTGGGATAAAAAGAGTTAAAATGTAAGAAAAACAGGAAAACAGATCTCTAGATAAGAGGGAGTATTTGATGATAATTAAGGATAATTTTTTTTATTTCTCATCGAAACCATATGATGTGACCCCTCATCTGAACCGTCTCGACGAGACGGTTCAGATGAGGGGTCACAACATATGTTTTTATGCAAAATTAACAAAAATTATCCCTAATTATCACCAAATACTCCCTCTTATCTAGAGCTCTGAAACGTAGGTAAATTTTATTCTTTGAGGTAAGCGGGTACTTTGAGATGTCAGTGTTTGAGATAACGAGGGTCAACTGTGTTCAGTCCTAGGTTTTAACTCTTTATATATTCTTTATTCACTCTTTCCATACAAAATATGGCAACAGAGGTTTAAATATAAATATGGACAAATAAGCATGCGTGGAGAACAATAATACAGCAAAACATTTTCATATACATGCAAAACAGAGAAAGAATTTAAGTTAGACAGTAGCCAAATTGATATCAGAGATGTGCTTTTCTTCCCACATTTTTTTTTTCATTTTCCCTATCTTGTATACGGTAGTTAACCAGGAGGACTGACAATTAAAGTCTCCCATAATGAATCCACTATATGCAGCAAAAATCCGTGCATACCTACGAGAAAACCAGTAGGCAGCACGAGTTTTTGCTGATAGAGTGCACGAAAAAAGCTTTTTATCTTGTCATTGACCGAATTCTTTTACAAGTTTTCGCAGGGATTATGATTTCGCTGCAGTAAGTAAAATTTATTTTTTATTATATCAATGTTTGTTGTTGTTGTTGTTGTTGTTTTATCTAATATCAAATGGGAATAGTACTGTCTCATGTGATGTACCGCAAAGTTATCAAGATCGGGACAAATAGATTTGAGCAAAAAGAGGTGGACCCAGATCAGACCGCCCCTGAAGGAGCAGTCTGGTCAGGACCTTCACTATCCATGTAGGATTATAAACGCCGGAAAAGATAGGTCTGAGCAAACAGGGCAGACCCAGATCAGACCTCCCTTGCAGGAGCAGTCCGATCGGGTCTTCCACTGCCCATCGTGACCACACAGATTATACCGGGAAATCAAACAGTGTAACTTTCAGGGCACTTGCGATTATCATCAGCTGATCATCCTAAGTGTCTAAGTGTCCCAACCTTCAGAACCCTTGCGGTATCTGCCGGTAAATCAGCCAATTATATTATTTATTTAGGTTTTTGTGGCTTAGGCTCTCTTCGCCTGATTACAAATAACGTTCTTAAACATTTCAAAGAAAAAGATGTAATTAGTAAATGAACAAGTAAAGGTAAACAATACAAAGATCAAACAAGAACTATTATATATACATTAGTTCACATGAACAGAATTTGCAGGACTCTTTACCTGGGACTGTCAAGTTGCCAGTTGACCACACCCTCACCTTGACAGCTCCATGAAGTGAGCGGTCCATCGAAGCGTTTTGTAAGTTTAATTTCATGGCAAGGGCGCATGTGGCTGGGACGATGTCCCAGCATCATGATCCCCGCCTCATTGCCTGATACCGGTCACTCACACTGCGAAAATAGCAACACTACTGAATAAATAGAGGATCTTACATGAGTGCTCATGTATTATTGAATTTATTAAACGAGTTGGGGAAAAAGATAAGATGCGAGGCTTTGCCGAGCATCTTATCGTTTTTCCCCAACGAGTTTAATAAATTCAATAATACATGAGCACGAATGCAAGATTCTATTTATCATAAGACGCTAAAATCATATTTTACTAGCAGATTTTGCACTAAGACGTCACGATTTCGCCATTAGAAAACGCAACGTTTTTATGGACGTCAAGGCATAACGTTACGACGTAATTTGCATATTTAATCCACTAGTGGATTATCGTTTTTAATGCATGGCTTTATTACACTCTCAGAAGCGACGTCATATGATAAATAGTAATTAGTGTTCATGGTATTGACATTGTCATGGTCAGGGTGCGTGTGGCTGTAGCAAAGTCCAACCTCACGCACCCTGACCGTGTCTCAAAACTGTGACTGCCGGGTTATATAATGGTGTACAATATAACAACATTGCCAGGCACATGTGACAAAACTAATAACCGTATCTTAAGCACCCTGACTTCTGGGCACACAATGTTGAACCACCAACATTGGATCAACGCTGATTCAACGTCATGACGTCGATTCAGCGTCGGCCCAATGCCGATTCAAGATTGTGCCAGCTGGGTTGCTTCCAGAACTGACAATTTAAAATAGTATATGATGTACAAGAAGTTGACATGGTCAGGCTGCAAGTGGCTACACCGCCTTCCAAACCCTTGCAACCTGATCTGGCGATCTTTTGGATAATAAATGGTACCGAGAAAGAATTCGGCATGGTCAGGTGCCTGTGATCGAACCAAGGTCCAAGCATCATGCCCCCTGACCATGTATCTTTCTAGTCATCGCCAAAACTGAAAAGTTTATATACATATAATATAAGTACAGAGGCAAATTGATTGTATGATACACAGTATCTGATGATAACTGTTTTTTCGTTATACGTTCTTTAAAGTAATGCAGTCACAGTATTTCTGCATTTGACATAAAAATAAAATAAATTAATTATAATCTATTATTGGAAGACGCTAATTGCAATATAATTTTGATGAACTTACAGAGGTTCTTTAGCTGTTTAATATTTCTGACATTCATCAGTTCATTAAACTTAATAACGTTTGGGTTTGAAGTAAAATACGGTTTGACATACTTTTTTCTTTCAGTGTTGAAAGCAGAACAACGCATCAAAACGTGAAATTCGTCCCCTACTTCTTGCTCGCAGAAATTACATTTTCTTTCTGACATTTCTAAACCTATCCATTTACCCGTTTCAATTGACAGCCTGTGGTTTCTGGTTCGGAAGTGGCATAAATCTCTTTTCATATTATAGGGCAGTTTTAACATGTAATACTCTAATTCGAACTTTTCCTTAAAAAGCCTATAGTTTAAACTTGTTGAGCTATTTGAAATATTTGAAAACCATTCATTTATGAATATATCTTTCAATTTTTGTTTGACGCTTTTTACTAACCATATAGGGTTGTCTACGCTTTGTTTATCCCAAACGCCACTAAAACCACATCTTATGAGGATGTTCTTGACATAGTTTAGCCATGCCGAGGCTTCTGTTCGATATTCAGTGTATATGAATTGATATAACATGGAAGAAACCTTATTACTTTCACTTTCGACTAATTTCGTCCAATAAGAAACCATTCGGGTCTGTATATCTATTTCTATCGGATAAACACCGAATTCGCCATACACAAATATGTTAGGAGTCGACGATTTCAAGTTAAACATGGATTTAAGGAAACGAAGTTGAACTTTCTCTAGTAGTTTGCAGTTGCTAAACCCCCATTTTTCACATGCATATGATAAAATGGGCTTTATCATTTTGTCAAAAAGATTAATTTGCAAATCTACGACAAGCTGAAGGTTATGAATATTTCTTAACAATGTTGTGAGTGCCTTATTTGCTTGTTCGTATATATGTTTTATGGTTACGTGGAAAGACCCTGTTCGAGTGAAGTATATTCCTAGATATTTATAACTATTAACAACTTCTAATGGTATTTTGTCATAAGTAAAAGCAATGTTTTTGGGCATTCGCCCTTTCCCAAAAACGACGACTTTTGTTTTGCTGATATTAACTGTTAATTTCCATGTTGTGCAATATGTCTTAAACGTGTCTAGTGCGTATTGTAGATCTTTCGCGGATTCAGCAACAAGAGCAGTATCATCTGCGTAAAGAAAAACGAATAATTTGAAAAACATTACTGCTCGGTCGGTATCATTCGTAGGTTTCGTATCGCAAGTAATCCCATTTACATTCTGTGACCTCAAAAATTCTTCTAGGTCATTTAGGTAAAGGCTAAACAGAAAGGGAGATAAATTGTCGCCTTGTCTGACACCGATAGTGCAATCGAAAAATGCCGAGGTTTCTCCATTTACAAATACGCAGGACTCTTCAACCTGGCTATATCCGTATATCCGTATACATCAATGTACCAAGTTAAGTTAATGTTTTCAATGAACATGACTTTTATTTCACCTAGCAACAGAAATATACATAGTTTGCGTTTCATAATATGAGAATAGGTCACATTGACGGTAAAATAAAGAAACCTTCAGTTCTGTTTATTATAACGTTACACAATTAAAATAAGCTAATTGAAGATTTCCTACAAGAGTAAATTCGTGTATCACTTTTTTTCTTCTCACGTTTTCAACGAATGTAGTGAAAATTACTTTTCAAAATATGTATTCAATTCTCACAGAAGTTTTATCAATATGTTATATGAGCCGCGACACGAGAAAACCAACAATGTGGTTGTGCGCCCAGCGCAGACTCAGATCAGCATGGGCATCCGCAAAGTCCGATCAGACTCTTCGCTTAACGCTTAAAGGGTAGCTAAGGGTCTAAGCTACCTCCACGCGGACAGCGAAAACTCTGATCAGACTGGGCGGATGCCCAGGCTGATCTGAGTCTGCGCTGGGCGCACAACCACATTGTTGGTTTTCTCGTGTCGCGGCTCATATGTATATTTTATTACTTTCTATGCAGAAAAAAATGCTATTAAAGGAAAATATATTGAAAACACGTAAATTACAAATAAATAAAATACAGCAATGCTGTAGTTTGATATATTAATTTTAATCGACTTTATTTGGCTGATAAGCATTAGAATTGAGACATACACGTACGTTTTCGATAGGATTTTGATAAATTTTTGGCACCTTCTCCGCTGAACAATGTAATAAAAAAAAGTTCCATCACTATTTTAATCTTTGGGGAATATAGTGTGCATGTGCATGTATCGTAGTATATGCTTTGTACTATCTGCCGTCATTTAGAAAAGAATGTTGTCCTCATGGGCCTATGGCTTATTGGATTTATGAATAAAGTTGGTACTACTATCTCGTAAATGTAATGGTTAGGTTTTATTTATTCGTGTTAAATGAAGAATTTGATAATAATAATAATTATAATAAAAACTAATTTAAATTACAATAATTATAAAAGATGGCACATTGCACAAGTAATGACGTGTCAAAATTGAGTTCAGGCTGAACGACCCTGACAAGCTCAAGTGAGCTCCAAACAATTCAAATTCTGCTTTGACACACGCCGTAATCATTGTAATTACAGCTTTTACACTTGACATAAACTTCTCGCAAACTTGACAAACAAAGCTCTTATCGCGAATAAAACTTGGCAAACATTTGTTAGTGCTTCATTCTGTCTTCAGTATCTTTCTGTAGAAGATTTAGCTTTATAATCATGGTTATGAAGAGGTTTGAGATGTATTCCAAGCTCCACGACAGTCAACACCGTTTCAACAGAGCCTGTGACCAGATTCTGCTCCTCAACGCCAGACTGAATGGTCTGAAGAAGCGCTACCAGTCGGCAAAATCCAGCGACTACAAGACTTTCCGGTTTCCTCTACGCATGCGCATGCTGGTTGCAGAAGGACTGGTGAAGAGATATTACCACTACGCAGACATGAAGAGAACTGAGATTCTTGATCTACGCTGCGAGCTGAAGAAACTTGACGATTCTGAAGAAGATGATGATGTCATCACTGACGAAGAATTGTAGTTCTGGCGGCCCAGTCTCTTTAAATGGTCTGTTTTTACGGACCACCATATTACTAGAAAGAATGCCCTATGTTGTTGCTAAATTTTGATCAGCCTGCGCATAAGCAAACTGTCGTTAGACTTGTCTCTGCCCGTGTGACTAATATATGATGTCATATAATGGAATATAGATTTTGATAAGCCTGCGCATACACTAAGTCTGGTTAGGCTTATCGCTGGTTGCATGAATAATCTATGACGTCGTATAACGAAAACAAATATTTTGACCAGCCTGTGGATTCGCAATGTCCGGTTAGGTTCGCCTCTGTCCGCATAAAAAATCTCTAATGACATTAAAAAACATTGTTTGATCAGCCTGTGCATATGCAAAGTCCGGTTAGGCTTGTCCCTGTTTGCAAGAAGACTCCAATAAGCCTGCTCAACAGTGTTTCTGTGGCTCCCACATGTTTTAATTCTGTGACAAAAGCCAGTGGCGGAGGGCCTATCATAACATAAGCATGCCTACCTTTTGGTACACTTTCAGGAGAAGCAACTCTGTCATTTTAATTTTTGCTGCTTTTCTCAATGGGGGTCAGTTCTTTAAAAGAAATAGTTTGCTTCTCCTGGAGCAAAATCTTTCCTTTAAGAGTAAGCTCGTTTTAGAAGGTTTCGTCATTCAAGGAAGTCATGAAAGCTGTCCGACTTCGAAATAAGGCAGATAGGTGTACGCATACATCATAAATATGGTTTCCTGTAAAATTATTGAAACATACAACGGTATCCACCAAAGAGGGCATGTAAAAAGAACATATAACAAATGAAGAAGAATAAGAGGCATAAAAATGAATTGCACAAATAAATTATACCAGAATCTGGGAAAAATTGATAAATATGAGAGGATACATGCTGGTGGTACTGACTGTTCCAGCAAAGTTGACTTGCCTTACAATGCCAGTACTTTTTATCGCAAAAACAAGTCAGGGAGCCGGGAAATTCCATAAAACGACAATGTACGGCTTTGTTTATAAAGAGGAATGGGTGCACTTCCATGTTTTCCACCATTCTACGAAGGGAAATAACTTTTGTGACTTCCTGTTAGCCTCCCTGGTTTATGAAGCCCTACCATAATTGGATCATTTTCGTTTTTTGCCTTCCCTCTCAATGGGGATCAACTCTTAAAGCAAAAAATTTGCTCCCATAGGAGAAAATTCTTTCCATTAAGAATTGGATTCTTTCCATTAAGAATTGCCAATTCTTAATGGAAAGAATTTTCTCCTATGGGAGCAAATTCTTTGCTTTAAAAGTTGATCCCCATTGAGAGGGAAGGCAAAAAACGAAAATAGCAGAGTTGCTTCCCTGAAAATATACTCATTAACAGTAAAATCTAGCATGTCTGTTTGTTATCTGGTCGCAAGGAGCATGCCCTGCACGTGTAGGCATGCGCAGTTCGCATCTTGAGTTAGACAGTTTTTTCTCACAACTTGGGGGGGGGAGGGGGGGGGGGGGGTGCAATGAACTGAGACAAAATCAACAACACAGTCATCAGAATTTCCCTGACATAAATATTATTCCATGATAAATATTTAAAAGTCACTGTTTTCAAAGTTCCGGAACAAGTATTTTCATTGATAGCTTTGTTTATGTTTCGCTATATTATATTCAATTTTCTTTGTAAGAATATATAAGCAATGTCTTTCGATACTGGCCTAACGACCTTTTCTCTCACATGTAGCAGACTGTGAAAAAATAAGCAAAATAAAAATCGAACCACTTTCTTCAAAAGGCGAAATATATAAATATATATACTGACACTATGTGCACCACATTTGCGCAACAATTAAAATAAAATCATATTTAAACTTGAAACCAGCCAGCCTGTCTCGAAGCCCCAATAACTAAGACCACCAGAAAAAGAGAAGAAAAAAAAATAAAACAACTTCATCCAAATAAAGAATATGCCATCGAGCACATAGCGCCTAATCAACTTGAAACAACGTTGATTCAACGCCATGGCGTTGAATCAACGCTGATTCAATGTTGATTCAACGCTGTATGCCTGCACAGATATATTTCCTTCTGACTCTGGTGTCATGCACGTACTTAAAGTGTATATATGTACACCTTTCTGTTTTTCTGCCAGTTTTGCAAAGGGGAACGGAACAACTTTTGTACTTTCCTGTTTGCTTCTCGTTCCACAAGAGAGGTCTTACATAAACACAAATTTCCAGTGCAGGTAACTGAAAGAAAAATATAGGCCTAACATGAAATCAAATATATTCTCACAAAATGAACTGTTTGTTAGCGTTTATATTTTTGGTATAACATTAACTACGAAGTTATGCGCCTCTATATATTACCAAGCAGGCATACAACGTTTAAACCATGTTGAATCAATGTTAACGTCACTGTAGAACAATATAGGGATCAAACATGATTTTCATGCATTAACGTTTGCCAGGTTCCGAGGGAGATGTTGGAAACCGAGGCCGAAGGCCGAGGTTTTCAACATCTCCCGAGGGACCTGGCAAATGTTAATGCATTGAAAACAAATGTTTGATCGCTGTTATTGCATAATTCAACGAATTATTCTTTAAAATTTGAGAAAAAAACTTGGCACTCTATTTTGGCACCGTTTAACAGCCAACGCGCTGGTGCATCTGTTTACTTATATTCGTCTTCCGGGCCCGAGAGCATTCATTCTATTCAAAATGGCTGCCATCATCCTATTCAACATCATTTCGGAAAAGTATCCAAGATGGGCGTTGTAGTTGATGCAAAATAGACGGAAAATTAATCAACAAAAAGCAGATACCTTGAGAAATAATTTCCATGCAGAACAAGCCTGATCCATTCCTATACCATCCTGCAGTTCTTGATTACTGAAAGCTTAGGATGCATGTTTTCTTTAACACTTATTTACTCTCCATTTGGCATCGTAAGAATGTAAACAACATCGCTTTAAACTCCGTGTCGGTACTTTATGACGTAATAAGAGTACAAAGCATGATGACGTCATAAGAAAACATAGGTAGCACGCGACCAATTATTGTAAATTAACCGAAAATGGAGAGGCAAGAGTGAATGGCGGTTTTTAGTGGCCCGGCACAAGCATAACGAAAGTTCTGTCGTCGTGTTTCAACAGCGCGAGAAAACCATTGTTGAAATACAGCTTTTCGCCTGTTGATGCACGGCTGTTAATACCTCTCGGCACTGCTTTTTATGCAATAATATAGGGATCAAACATGGTTTTTCATGCATTAACGTTTGCCAGGTCCCGAGGGAGACGTTGACAACCGAGGCCGAAGGCCGAGGTTTTCAACATCTCCCAAGGGACCTGGCAAACTTTAATGCATTGGAAAAAAATGTTTGATCGCTGTTATTGCATAAATTCAACGAAATATTCGTTAAGATTTGCGAAAATACGGCACTATATTTTGTCACCGTTTCACAGCCAACGCGCCAGTGCATCTGTTTTTTATTAATATCCGTCTTCCTGGCCCGAGAGCATCAAGCTGTTCAAAATGGCTGCCATCATCCTATTCAACCTTCGTATTTATGGAAAGAGTCCAAGATGGTCGTTGCAAATTCATCAACATAAAGCAGATACCTTGATCAAAGCAAAAAATTCCATACAGAACATGCCTGGCCCATTCATGCACCATCATGCAGTTCTTGATGCTGAAAGCTTAGGATGCATGTTTTCTTTAACACTCTCCATTTGGCATCGTGAGAATGAAGACAACATGGCTTTGAAATCCGTGTCAGTATTTTATGACGTAATAAGCGTACAAAGTATGATGACGTCACAAAAATACATAGGTAGCACGCGACCAATTATATTGTTAATTAACCGAAAGAGGAGAGGCGCACCACCAATTTTTCGACCGAAACGGGAGAGACAAAGGTGCATGGCAGTTTTTAGTGGCCCGGCACAAGCATGACGAAAGTTCTGTCATCATGTTTCAACAGCGCGTGAAAAACATTGTTCAAACACGGGGTTTCGCCTGTTGATGCACGGCTGTTAATACCTCTCGGCACTGCTTTTTATGCAATAACGTTGATTCAGCTTTGTAAGCCTACTGGATATGGACTGGGCACACAACGTTGAATCAACATTCAATCAATGTTGATTCAACGTCATGACGTTGGATCAACGCTGATTGGATGTTGATTCAACGTTATGTGCTGTTGAATCAACGCTGATTGGATGTTGATTCAACGTTGTGTGCTTGCAGGGTTACACTCTCACCTACGTCGGGCTCAACCTCTGTTACGCTATCTGCTGCTATCAAAATGATATTTTAGATATTTTCTCTCTCTTTTTTTTCCTTTCGTAAATCTGCATAATGTTATACATATGTTGAGTGGATGAAGTTATCTATTTGTATGTCTACAATGCTACAGAGTTCATGTATTCAATGAAAATTAAACATAGATAGACTGTTGGGAGTCGAACCCGCGACATCCACGTGAAAAGCAAATACTCATTCCACTATGTCTGCCTTTTTGCGTTCTATTGACTGGAACAGAAAATGGTACAATTAAAAATGGTACAATACATCTATCCAGGGGGCACATGATGTCTAAATGACGTCGTATTGACGTCGATGCGACGCCGTCAATTGACGTCATTATGACGTCATGTGCCTGCAAGGTACATGTATCTATTTTCCAAATAGTAACAGCCATGACCTGCCATTATTATGATTATAGACCGTAAGAATTCAAGAAACTGGGACACCCCAAAATTACCGTAATTGTCCTGAAAGTGGAACAGTACGGTTTTACCATGCAGTAATACATCCAACAGGTGCAGATGGAATGACAGTGTAAATCCTGATCAGACAGCTCCGTTAGTAGCAGTCTGATTTGCGTCTACACTGTATACTCGTACCAATCTGTCCCAATAGTTAGAATTTCCACGGTAATGTTTCTCTTAGTTCTGACCTAAATAATTTTCCCTATGACTGATCGAAACAACAACAATAACGGTAACAATAACAATAATAAAATGAAAAATAATCTGAATAACAGCATAGCCTGTAGTGTCCGTCACAGACAGTTCCACCAAGCGTTAATATTTGAAATCTTACATGATCATACTGTTATGTGCTTAAATTTGGGGACACCTACAATATTATATTTTTTATTGGGAAAATTAAATATTTTTAGGTGTCCCAATATTTGAACACATTACAGTATTTAAAGAAAGCGCCGCTATTCCGAGTCAAAGGCCACACACAATCTTCCGCATGAAACTTTTCATTACTAAGTTTGCGTTTCTTCTCTTTCTTTCTTTTTTCTTTCTTTCTCTCTTTCTTTCCTTTTATTTTAATTTTGCAAAGTAAAGTTCTAGACTGATAAGCCACTGAAACGAAATAAAGAAATCTCGCTTCTAACTGAATTAACGTTGATTCAAAATTAATGTCGAACCAATTTTATGTCTATCGAAGTTGAGATGACGTTGCTCCAACGTTGGGTGGCTGCTGGAAAAAACTCCAAAATAAGCAAGATGCGGCGTTTTTTTTTCTGACGTTAACAATCCTCTTACCAATGCACATGCTCTGTGAATGAAGATTTGTTCAGTAATCTGATCTGTTCCCACTAGGCACACAAGCTTGATTCAATATTGAGTCAACCTTGATACAACGTCATCACGTTGAATCAAGGTTGAATCAAAATTGATTCAAATCTGTGTGCCTGCTGGGTTTCTGCTTATAGACATGATCAGTTGATGACGGTCACGAAGAAACTGTAAACGATGATCTGAAAGAAGAAAAAAAAATCATACATGAATCAACTGAAACTAGACAAAAGGTGTTTTAACTAAGACTCAGAGCTGATCTTTCAGACTGGTCAGTCATACGCACCAGAGCCTAATCCTGGCCCTAGAGCATGCAAGTTTCCTTGTGGTATTTGTGGTAAGGCATGTAAGTGGACAACTCCTTGTATATGTTGTGACTCGTGTGATGTATGGTTTCACCAGGATTGTATGGGGATGCCAGATGCCGTGTTTAAAGGGCTGAAGAACATCAGCTGGGAGTGTGTGCAATGTGGCCTGCCCAATTTTTCCACTTGTATCTTTGATACAACGATATTGGATACTGTCAGAGAGTGGGTTTTCCCCGGAAAAATGGCTATAGGAAGGACGGCTATATGGTGGATTGTCCGGACCTCATAGAGCCACTTTTCCCCCATAGTCCTTTTTCCCCCACCGGGAAACTGGCTATTAGTGAATTTGGTAAGGCTATTGGTATTTTGCGGAACGGAACGAAACGGAACGGAATGGAACAGAGAAATTTTACGGAATTAATCGCATAAGAAATGTATTGGTACTTCAAGGGAGGTAATAAACGTGATTAATTCCAAATAATTAATATGCAAATTTAGCAACCATATTTTTATAATAATCAATGATTACTAATTTAAGAAACGAACAGAGAGTGATTTCTTCTCATCGCAGATATTTATATACGTACGCATACGTACGCAAACTACAGCTACGAACGGGTGCTTTGTCTATAGCCATGTTTGATATAGTAGGGAGTTTATTACATTGAAAATCATAATCGGATGTGAGTCCCAATGGGAGTCGATCCCACGACTCCTGCATGAAAGGCGAACACTAGTCCAGGCGCTCCGCTGCGCGCATGCACAGATAAACGCTTGTACAAACACAAAATTATACAAATATGCACACAACCACGTACACTCATATCCGGTTTTTTTTTTTTTGGCTAACATGGAAAAGCAAAATGTTTACCTGTTTTCCCCAAAACAAAAATAAGACTGATGGACACATGCATGCGGTTCTAGCATCTGTTATCCATCGATATTTTACGGACAGATACTCATATTTCTGTTTCAGTTACGAACCTCACTATTATAATTAGAAAAGGAGCAAATTCCACTATGTAGCATGTTTTCCTGCAGTCATGTTAGCAGGGGGAAAATTCACTATGGAGGGGAAAAACGGCTATGCAAAAACACGTATAGTAGATTTTCCCCGGGGAAAATTGGCTATATAGTCATATTTCCGGGGGGAAATTCTACTATATAGCCATTTTTCCGGTGGGAAATTCTACTATGGAAAAATCATAGTCATTTTTCCGGGGGGAAAAACTACTAGGGGGGAAAAGCTACTCTCTGACAGATACCAGCAACAGCTTCTCGAGCCTAAGTGATGTGACACGGACGGACAGTGAAATAAGCTTCAGTTGCCCGGCCGCTACATCATCACCACATGCTAGACAGACTAGCTCCTCAGACAGTAATACAGAAAGAAGATATGATCTGACCATGGGAATACTTGTTGTAAACTGCCAGTCTATTAAGAGCCCTGGTAAGAAAGCGCTGCTGCAAAATATGATTGACTCAACCCAGGCTGACATTGTCATCGGTACCGAGTCTTGGCTTGACAGTAGCATCAAATCCTCAGAAGTGTTCCCAACCAATTTCAGAGCATATAGGAAATACCGCGATACCGGAACGCAAGGAGGAGGCGTCTTTGTCCTGATTTCAGACAAGTACCAGAGTGATGAACCCGAGACTGTCCGCGTGATTCTGCTTCCTGCCGAGGCTCTGCAGGAAGCCATTTATCATGTACAGCAGTCTCGGCAGGAAGCAAGAGTTCGCAGACAGTCTCGGCGGAAGCCAAATATGACGGACAGACTCTGCAGGAAGCGAAAATTGGCGGAATCGATTATACCCTGTGACTATATATAAAAGAAAAACGGCTATGCAAAAACACGTATATAGGTAGTAGGAGTTCCCCGTGAGTGTACGTGGTTGTGCGCATAAAACATGTATAATTTTGAGTTTGTACAAGCGTTCATCTGTGCTTGCACGCAGGGAATGCCTGGACTTAGTGTTCGCCTTTCATGCAGGTCGTGGGCTGGGCTTTCATCGGGACACAAGTCCGGTCATTATGTCCAATCTAATAACCCCCCCACCCACACACACACACACACACCTTCCTCCTCCCCAGGCACCACGCATCAAAAGAAAGACTTTGCGATCCTTTATGAGCACGAAGTAAAAAAAAGTTGTTCTCTTTGTACAAATGGCCGAAAAGCATGGAGGTATACCCACACACCTTATTTTTCTAGAATATTTCTAGCAGCCACACAACATCATAACAACGGCGTATCTAGGTCGCCTTTACGTCGTGTCGTCGCAACGTCACAAAGTTGAGGCGATGTTGTTACGATGATGTTTTCGTCGAATCAATTGTTAATAAGACGCTGCACGACGTTGTGTTTCAACCAAAAATATTCTAAGAGATTAGGAAGAAAAATGTAGCGTTGTTGTTTTTTTGGACAAAAACACTTACTGATAACATTAGGTTTACTTACCAAGGGATATGTCGACAGTAGCTAAGTCTTGACAAGTCAAACCTTACATTTTCTGAACCATTTGGACCAGGGGTGGGCTTAGCAGTCTCGACAGGAGTCAAGTTGCTGTAAAATAAGAGGAAAAAGTAAGCGTTCTGATAAACATACTAAGCAAAGCTTGTAACCGACCACTTACTTCTCGTAGCTAATGCAATTTTAAACAAACGAAGGAACTGCCGAATTTCCGATAATATTTTTTTACGTTCAGGAATATTCCTAGTCCAAAAAAAATGATGGGCTCTTTAAATGCTCCAGAGACCCATGCCCCATCCATTCGCATACAAAATGCAAGATTTTGATGGGCCTTTTGAAATTTTGATTGGCACTCTTGAAAATCTGTTCAGTTCAGTTCAGTTGAAAATCTGATGGCCTATAGAATCTTTTATAGCCATTTTAGAGAAAAATAAGATCAGAATTTGTGACCTATCTATTTAGCCTGTCACTAATCAGTGTTCTCATAAACTGGATCAGACTCATCACAGGAATAACCATGTAATTTCACACTTGAGGCACCAGAAATAAAAAAAATATATATATTTGCAAACAACGTCGATCCCTATAAGGCGGCTCATTATGAGCCGCCTTATCTGGATCTACACTGTTTGCTACTTTCTATTCTTTGAAATCTCAAAATGGTATAGCTGGGACGAAAACATTTTTCTTATAATTTTGCAAACGTAATTTTATCACCTCCTTTCTTGCCGCAACGTCGTCCATGAAATTTCCGTATCTCATTATCTTATAAAAATTCTAATAATTACACATGTACAGTACATTTATAATAGTAAATGGTAAAAAGTGTTGACCATGATCACAGGTCAGGATATTCAATTTTCTCTGACGTTATAATGTCTTTCCTTATTTTAATGTTAGTCAATAACACCAGGGCCCAATTGTTCAAGACTAACGCCATTGTTAGTCAACGAGACGTTAGGTTTTTAAATGCCATGTGTACAAAAAAAAAAAAAATAGCTGCCAATCTATACTGAAAAAAATGTGTTGAGCTTTTGCAGGGTAAAAGCTCCACATATTGTTTCAGTAAAATTTTAGCACGCTCGATTTTATAGGTACTAGAAAACTAAACAACTCCTTGACTAACATCTTTGTTAAGTTAATGATGCTATCAACAACCGGGCCCTGGACTGTGTCGAAACATATATATTTTCACTAAATCTTTACCTGTTTATTTGACTAAGCCTGCTTGTATCGAATCTGACTTTCTCTGCACCATTAGGATGTGCCATTGGATTTGGCATTGACGTTATTCCTCCTGCGGGCGAAACTTTTGCGCTGTAAAAATATAACAAGAAAATATATGACACATGGTATTATATCAATAGACTCGACTTAATTGAAGAGCGGTACAGTGCTGGCAAAACAAATTCATTACATGTGTAAACAAAGGGAGGGGAAGTTACGAACTGGCGATAGCAGCGCAACGAAACGACGTCCACGTAAATGAATATAGACGTTAGCTGTTGCCACCGTACATGTAACACGGTTATCCCCATGGGAATAATGAATGAACCGCGTGAGAAAATATGCTAGCCGCACATGATCAGACCTGCCTGCGCAGACGCAAAACTGTGGTCAAACTTTGTTATAATCATACCTCATTGAACTGAAGTAAAAGAAAACTAGAATTTGCACATGTCTTTAAAAGATTTTGCATGCGCGTAAGCTGGTCAGCGCAAGCGCAATCTGCAACTCAACATTTTGAGATCGGGGTAGCAAGTTTTAATTTAAAAGTGTTGGTCAGGCTTAGGCTTAGATGGTTTGGTGTTGATAATAGTCCCCAGCAGGCACATGACGTCAAAATGACGTCATACGGACGTCGATGCGACGTCATTACGTCGCATCGACGTCAGTACGACGTCATTTCAACGTAATGTGCCTGCTGGGTCTGTACTTGTCCTTAGAACTAAATTGTTATGATTTTTATTTACTTGTTACATACAATTATGCGTAACTTTCTTTCTTTTGTTCGTATATCCCTCTTGTGTTAGGAGCACCTGCGTTCACACTACGCAGTAAAGTGTTTACAAGAGTAAAAGTTTTGTCACTAAAAATGTCAAACTATATAAATCTGTCAAACACACTATATAGATCAGTCAACCACACTTTGACGAAGGGTATATTTCGGGGTGAAGTGTAGTTAAATGCACAAATGCTCCGCAATCTAAGTCAAAAAGGGCACTTTCGGCACATTACTCGAGTAAATCCGAGCAATAGCCAGGTTTCTCGAGCTACTCGAAGACCTCTCTTCGAATAGCCCGAGAAATACTCGCGTTTACCCAAGTACTTATGCCGAACGTGATCACTAACACGGTAACTAACTTACCTTGCAACAGCCTGCGCAGATAGGTACTTCACCACAAAAAACGCGCCAATTCCACCGCAGACTATTAGTATTCCGGCGCCGCCTAGAATCGCTGCCGCCAATGCCGTGTTGGTCTGGAACCAATTGGTAGAGGACTCTTTGCTATCGTTTGTTGGCAGAGAGTTTGTTTGTGTTTCTTGGGAATCAGTTGATGCAGTTGTTCCTACAGGAGCTGTTGCCAATCCAGTATTCATGCCATCTGATGAACCAGTTGCTGTGTTCTTTGCTGTCGGATTAGTAGGTGAGGGTTCTGTCGTTGCTGTCTTCTTTTCCGTCGGGTTAGTTTCAGGAAGTTCCGTCGTTGCAGTGTTCTTTGCCGTTGGGTAAGTAGTGGGAGCTGCTATCGTTGCTGTGTTTTTTGCCGAAGGGTTAGTAGTAGGAGGTGCTGTCGTTGCTGTGTTCTTTGCCGAAGGGTTAGTAGTAGGAGGTGCTGTCATTGCTGTGTTCTTTGCCGAAGGGTTAGTAGCAGGAGGTGCTGTCGTTGCTGTGTTCTTTGCCGAAGGGTTAGTAGAAGGAGAAGCTGTCGTTGCTGTGTTCTTTGCCGAGGGGTTAGTGGTAGGAGGTGCTGTCGTTGCAGTGTTCTTTGCCGAAGGGTTAGTAGTAGGAGGAGCTGTCGTTGCTGTGTTCTTTGCCGAAGGGTTAGTAGTAGAAGGTACTGTCGTTGTAGTGGTCTTTGCCGTCGGGTTAGTAGTGGGAGGTGCTGTCGTTGCTGTGTTCTTTGCCGAAGAGATAGTAGTAGGAGGTGCTGTCGATGCTGTGTTCTTTGCCGAAGCGTTAGTAGTAGGAGGTGCTGTCGTTGCTGTGTTCTTTGCCAAAGGGTTAGTAGAAGGAGAAGCTGTCGTTGCTGTGTTCTTTGCCGAGGGGTTAGTGGTAGGAGGTGCCGTCGTTGCAGTGTTCTTTGCCGAAGGGTTAGTAGTAGGAGGAGCTGTCGTTGCTGTGTTTTTTGCCGAAGGGTTAGTAGTAGAAGGTACTGTCGTTGTAGTGGTCTTTGCCGTCGGGTTAGTAGTGGGAGGTGCCGTCGTTGCTGTGTTTTTTGCCGAAGAGATAGTAGTAGGAGGTGCTGTCGATGCTGTGTTCTTTGCCGAAGCGTAAGTAGTAGGAGGTGCTGTCGTTGCTGTGTTCTTTGCCGAAGGGTTAATAGTAGGAGGTGCTGTCGTTGCAGTGTTCTTTGCCGAAGGGTTAGTAGTAGGAGGCGCAGTCGTTGCTGTGTTCTTTTCCGAAGGGTTAGTAGTAGGAGGTGTTGTCGTTGCTGTGTTCTTTGCCGAAGGGTAAGTAGTAGAAGGTGCTGTAGTTACTGTGTTCTTTGCCGAAGGGTTTGTAGTGGGAGATCCTGTCGTTGCTGTGTTCTTTGCCGAAGGGTTAGTAGTAGGAGATACTGTCGTTGCAGTGTTCTTTGCCGTCGGGTTAGTAATAGGAGATGCTGTCGTAGCTGTGTTCTTTGCCGAAGAGCTAGTAGTAGGAGGTGCTGTCGTTGATGTGTTCTTTGCCGAAGGGTTAGTAGTAGGAGGTGCTGTCGTTGCTGTGTTTATTGCCGAAGGGTCTGTTGTAGGAGGTGCTGTCGTTGCAGTGGTCTTTGCCGAAGGGTTAGTAGTAGGAGGTGCTGTCGTTGCAGTGGTCTTTGCCGAAGGGTTAGTAGTAAGAGGTGCTGTCGTTGCTGTGTTCTTTGCAGAAGGGTTAGTAGTAGGAGGTGCTGTCGTTGCTGTGTTCTTTGCAGAAGGGTTAGTAGTAGCAGGTGCTGTCGTTGCTGTGTTCTTTGCCGTCGGGTTAGTAGAAGGAGGTTTTGTCGTCGCCGTGTTCTTTGGCGTCGGGTTAGTAGTGAGAGGTTCTGTCGTGGTTGTTGTCCCAGTCGTCGGGGTAGTAGTAAGGAGTTCTGTCGTTGTTGTACTCTCTGTTGTCGGGGTAGTAGTAGTAGTAGTAGGTTCTGTTGTTGTTGTGGTCCTTGTTGTTGATGACGTTACTGGTGGCGTCGTTGTTGTAGTTTCTGTTGTCGTTTTAGTTGTCGTCGTCGGCGAAGTTGAGGTTGTAGTCGTAGTCGTTGTGGTAGTTGCAGTGGTCGTCGTTGTCGTCGTCGTAGATGTTGATGTAGTTGTAGGTTCTGTTGTTGTTGATGATGATGTCGAAGAAGTTGTCGTTGTGGTTTTTGGCGTCGTCGTCGGCACTGTTGTTGTCGTCGTCGTTGTTGTCGGTGTCGTTGTTGTTATCGTTGTCGTCTGTCTGAAGGTCGTCGTTGTCGGCAGCTGCGTTGTCGATGTTGTCGACGGCGTAGTTGTCGTTTTCGTAGTCGTGGTCGGTGTTGTTGTTGTAGTTGTGGGTTCTGCCGTCGTTGTTGTTGGCGTAGAAGTAGTTGTCGGCGTCGTGACCGTCGCTGTAGTACCCGACGTTGTTGATGATGATGATGTTGTCGTATTATAGAATTGGACTGCTGCTGAATCTGAAGTTTAATAAAACGTATATAACTTATTTTAAACTGCTATCCCAGCAGGCACATGACGTTGTAATGACGTCGTACTGTATCGACGTCATTACAACGTCATGTGCCTGCTGGTTACGATCAATGGGTACACTTTTTAGAGAAGCAATGATACTAAACACGGAATTAAATGATTATCCAGGCAAACTGGCGATTTTTTCCCTAAACCCCAAACAAATTGCAACAAAAGCTTTTTTTGCATTTTTGTTGAGAACTAACATTCACATATGACATATCAAAAGTAGGGTAAAATAGGATAATGCAAAATATTTTTTTCTGTATTTTTACAAGCGCCTATTAGACTAGTTTAAATAAGCTCAAACTATCGACTATCCGACTATACTAAAACTATCGCTGAACACTGTTCGTAATGAAGTATGGCAGAAACAATACCAACAAGAGCGTGTTACTGGTATTTACATTCTCAGTGCATTTATTGGAAACCCCTATGATAAACCCTTAGAACGTAATGTAGTTTATACTTCAGCAACTGCATCGGTTCACGCCACGTTACATGAGTTAAGTGACGTCAAAATAAACCATCTGGCCCCGAGTTTATAAAACTTTTTTCATGCTCAACTCAACTGAGCATGAAACTTTACCTGCTAATAATTAGCAAAGTACTGATAAGTACAGTTGTTTTTATGCTCAGTTTAGCTGAGTATGAAAGTTGAAAGTTTGTCTGCTTATGAATATGAAAATGCCAACACTAGTGAAAAAGTTTTATAACCTCGGGGCCTGTTTAGACGTAGACGACGTTATGACGTCATGACGCTGTCCCGCTATAAGTAGAAAACCTGCGTATAATTTTTTTTTTCTTCTCCAACTATAGCCCTTAACGCAAATTTGTGGTCAATTAAAAGCGAATGGAAACTTGAACATTTATCGTCGAATTTAACAGTTCATACCTTACACGTCACACTTCACATCGCAGCTTGCAATATAAAATGTAAAATAAAGTATAAGATGTGAATAGTAACAGCATTATTTGAAGTCTCGTGTATTACAGGCGCGTAGTTATTTGATAATTCAGTTTGCAGTTTTTACCGTTTGTGCTTAAAAATTTATGACAACGAATATAGAGAGACGAGCTCTTTCACACCCACACACTGCCACTACGATCACAAGTCTGTTGGAAACCTTTAATGTACTCCCATATTATACCTCACATTTCATAAAACAAGGTGTGAGATCTGAGCTGTCTGGAATCAAGCCTAAATGTTGAGCAGTGAAATATGAAGAATACAGTATAAGACGAGAACTTACAAACATATTGCATACGTTCCTGTAGATATTTCACATCCTACTTTACAGTTCACACTTTGATAAAGGTCCCCTTTCTTTATCATTGGTAAAATTGAAAGCTTTAAACAACAGTTTTGTCATTCTAAATGAACTGATTAGCAAACATCACTGAGTTTCCCGTAAAAAAGGGGTTGAAAAAGATTTAGGTCATTCTATCATAACTTGGATGAAGCGGTAAAATTACAATGCACAGACAGGGCCCCATGAAGCGGTAAAAATACAATGTACAGACAGAGGGCCCATTGCTAGACAGGGAACCAGAAAAGGAATTGTAATTTGAGGACAGTTTTTTTTAGTTTTTTTTTCCGAAGTATTGACAATTATATGATTTAATATGCACAGTAACCCGCATTTTATCACCAGATGTGAACCGCTTTTCACACTGATTCGTGCTTTTATGCATTCGCCACTGTAAATAGCTCTACATTGTAGAATTCAAAGTCTATAGTCTTCTTAGTGGTTTAAATGTCTAAAAACAAGCAGATCCACATTAACGGTTTGATGCCAACATTTACGTTTGATTACAACATGTCTTTTTCTACTGGATGCGAGGCACTCTATGGAATCTTCCTCCTGTACCTTATATCATTACCATATAAAAAAGTATTTATTTTCGAAAACAGGCCAATTACATGTAAAATTATTCAGATAAGTTTTCAACATTTTTAAAGAAACTCGAGGAGTTTTGTTTGTTGAAAGCTGTCCAATCACGACCATTTACATAAGTAAAACAGTAGTGAAACGATTCAAGACATATCTCGCAATAAAATTAAGCAGGAGTTCATCTACTGGGAAACCATCGGGTACCTAAGAGTGGAATATGATCTGAAACATATGAAAATGTACTTAATATTCAGAACTTAAAACACGACTGGGTTCTATAATTCATAGCTCATAATGGGCATTTCATATATGTACATGTATGTCCAACGTACTTTGCAGAGAAGTTTCTCAATTCTCAACTACATTTTAGAGGCCTCATTGCTCTTTCGTGAAATGGTTTATCGTAAGGTATCGTGTAAAGGTTGTGATAGTTAATGATCGTGATTACCCGGTCATTATACCACTTTTGTTTATATTGAATCGCTCGATGGGGCACCAGAGAAGGAAATTATACTTTCTGGAGCAATTTGTCATTTTACAAAAACAAGCTCTGCCTACTTTTTCGCCCTTTGTTTTACTCAGTGTATGCAACCCACAACCCGCACTTTATCACTAAACGTAAATAAAGTGTTGATGCGTTTTTCATAGGGATTTGTGTTCAGACGTTTTACCACAAGCAGGACTATGGGGACTTTAGTTCTTTCCACTTTGTATGGTACAATTACCAACTATGAGTTGTGAAGCTCATGAAAGTATACTTAATAGTTTTTAGCTTGCATTTATCCTGATCCGTCCGACTCACATTCCGACTCCGACAAATTCTGGGTACAGGGGTAGATCACCTTATCAACTTTTTTAAAATATAAAACGTCCTTCGACTGTGTGGCTTTTGTGAACATTGCCTTCTCAGCCTTTTACACGTTGTCATTGACAAGGAGAATGTTATGATTTTGGACATACTGTGGACATACCGAGTCTGTTATTTTCATTTCTTTGGTGTATACCTTGCTTTCAGAGGATGTAAGTGTCCGTCCATATCTAACTGTTCAGAAGTAGTTCATATTCACTGCAGCTGGCGTTGTTTCGTGTGGCGGCCGTAAAACGTCTCCCCGTACACCATCATATTGGAAGCTTATATTTTCTGGTCCTTAGGGATCATTGAGTTCGTTTCGAAAGATGTTGAAAATAGAGTTCTGCTTAAGCCGGTGCTAGGGAGAGTGACCGGTATGCAAATTTCATTACTGGTAATGAGCAGATTTAATTAGACAGAGTCTGCTCTTTTCGTTTCTCTGGTGTATTCTTTGCTTCCAAAGGATCTAACTTAAACACAACTTATTTACAAAACCAGGTTTAGTTTTACAGATGTTTCCTCATATGTTATTTCTCTTTTGCCTTGAAATGACTCCTCCAATCGACTCTTGTCTGTCCGTGGGCGCCGTGGTCGAGTGGATATAGATGCTCGGGTATAGTGCAGAAAGTCGCCGCAAGGTCGTGAGGTCGCGCCCAGGTTTCGCCCGGCGACGACTGAAAACCCTCTCTGTCAACCCAGCAGTAAATAGGTACCTGCTTCGAACTAGGGAAGCATAAGGCAGCGAAAGGAGAGGGATAGACTCAGCCTTTCATTTGCTGTGCCCAAGATACAGTGGGCCTCTTACCCCGATGACCCTACGACTAACAGGCTATGGGAAACCTTTACAGTTTCCTTTTACCATAATCAAACCTTTCGTACTAGAACTGTTGAAGATAATGATACGGGGTAGGAGGACAAACCCTTCGGTACCATTTACAGTGCTAGTGTCTCTGTGAGGGTTCAAAGAAAAAGTCTCGTCACGTCTTTGTCATTGCTTCGAAAGAATGAAAAAGAATGTATCTATTTGTATACAGAGGATAGGACATGGGTTTTACGGCTCTTCAAGAATATTACACCTTTATAAAGCAGTTAAGCGGCGGTTGATGGAAACCGGAGCATCCGGCGAAAAACCTTCCGTAGGCAGAACTTGGCTTTCTCCATGTACGCGGCCAAGGCTTGAACACACAGCGGTGAGATGCCTTAGGTTCAAACCACAAAGGCCCGTATCTGTACTTCAAAAAAGTAAACATTCAAGTTACTCGTCTAACATCTTAATCAGCCTTTTGAGATATCAAGTTGCTTGAAACGAGCCCTAATAAGACAAACTATTGCGCACGCTGAAACTATCTGGCTATCTTGCCTGTTCTCAGGCAGCTAGTCGATGGCCCGATATAAGAAATAGGAATCAAAGAAAATGAATATCACCTACACACATTGGTATGTCCGTATAGAAGACGCTTCGTACTGGAAAGTTAGCTGCTTTTGCTAATCGTAAATTGAGGTCGTCGATTCGGGCAACGGTGAGGAGTAAGTTTCAGTGTCGGAGCGCCTTACTACATGTAATTTGGAAAACAGGATGGCAAGGACCCGCTGCACTTGCAGCAGGTGTGGGATGCGAGTATTTTAACCGTATTCAAACCCTGTTATCTTCTTTTTAAATAAAATATGTTTAAACTCAACCAACCAACTCTTTTAAGAGTTTCGCAGAATATCTATTCACAAGGTTGAAATGCGCACGCTTCTGATGCGCTTGAGTAACTGGGCGGATTTAGTTTTCATCATCGTTTGATATTAAAGAATATGTTCATAAATTTTATTATTATTCAATGAATTCTCCGGGTTTTTACAAACTTATCTCCACACAATGCACATAAATGAAGTGAAACTCAGTAAACGGTAGGCTACCTGGTATTATTAGAATTCAAAATATATCCGGTGATGTATCCGGTGTGAATCCGCAACCGGATAGTCTTAGTTCTTAGTTATAGTTGATAGTCGAGCGCTATTTAAACTAGTCTACTTGCGTCTTAACTATACCAATTATTTGTAATGACATTACATTATTGCTGTGAGTTTTATTTCTAACAACCTATTCTGCCTCTGCCAAACTTGAATCTTGAAGCTTAAGATTGAATTTGGCACATTTTCTTGTTGAATGTAAAGCCATCTAGGTCTAAAAATGGTATGAATTACCCCACCCACTTTATTCTGCCTTAAAATCTGAAGTGAATTTTTGAAGGTTAGTAACTGAACTGCAACAAGAAATATGTCATACTGATGACTTTGCTTATCAAGAAACATGCTTCAATTTAGAATACTGATCTCTGAAGGCATAAGAAGCTCGAAACAAAGGCACAAAGAGCAAAATACTACATGCATAATAACACAAACAGTGCAACATACTTATGAATAATCTTTGTAAATCTCCTCCGCAGGATTTATGAAGGGGACCACTAAACAATGCTAAGTACTAAATATGTAAGCTCTGGGCCTCATGGTTTCAGGTAAGATGGTTATCTAAGATGTTCCCATTATAAGTCTATGGGAGCTAATGGCCCCTGGGGCGTGGCCAATTTGGACCCCAGGGGCATGGTTGGCAGGATTTGTACGTGACAACTAAACATTGCTAAATCAGTACTTCACTTTCCCCAGCAAACAGCTGTTAAAATCTGATAAGCACACATATCAAATACACATAAATACTTCCACGATTTGGAAGTAAATAAAGGGGAGAGTGATAGACTGAAATACTAAATGCGTAAGCTCTGGGCCTCATGGTATCAGAGAAGAAGATTGTTGACGGTTCCTTAGCGATATAGCTCTATATAAACAAATGACCTCCTGGGGTGGGGGACCACTAAACATTGCTACATAATAAATAGATATATAAGCTCTGGGCCTCATGGTTTCAGAGAACAAGATTTTTTTTCATTTTTCCCCATTATATGTCTATGGAAGCCAAGGATTAATCCAGGGATGGTGGTGGGGTGTGTGTGTGTGGGGGGGGGGGGGGGGGGGGGGGGGCGGGGGGGATCCCAGTGGCATGGTTGGCAGGATTTATGGACGTGACCACTAACCATTGCTAAATACTAAATATGTAAGGTCTGGGTCTCATGTTTTCACAGAAAAGATTTTTGAAGGTTCTCAGCTATATAGCCCTATATTAACAAATGACCCCCGGGGTTGGGCCAGTTTGGATCCCATGGGCATGGTTGGCCGGATTTATGCAGGGGATTACTAAACATTGCTACATACTAAATGTTTTAGCTCTGGGCCTCATGGTTTCAGAGATTTTTTAAAGTATTTCACTTGATAAGACTATGGGAGCTTATGCCCCTGGGGCGTGGCCAATTCGGAACCTAAGGGCATGGTAGGCAGGATTTATGTACGTGACCACTAACCATTGCTACATACTAAATATGTAAGCTCTGGACCTCATGGTTTCAGAGAGGAAATTTTTTGAAGGTTCTTTAGCTATATAGCCCTATATAAACCAATGGGCCCCTAGGGTGGGGCCAGTTTAGACCCCAGGGGATGGATTGGCCGGAGTGATATAGGGGACCACTAAACATTGCCACAAACTAAATATATAAGCTCTGGGCCTCATGGTTTCAGAGAAGAAGATTTTTTAAGTTTTTCCCATGATAAGTCTATGGGAGCTTTATGTTTCCATGGCAACCAGTTCCAATCTGATCTGCCCTTTAACCTTATGCAGTCAATACCCCACCCCAACAATGCTACACACAAAATTAGATCAAGATTGGGCAGATGGTTTAGGAGGAATGTTAAAGTGTGGATGACGACGACGGACTACGGACCAAGGCTATACTGATCAAAATAAGTTAAGCCCCATGTCAGTTTTTTCCATAGGCATAATATTAAATTTCCAATCTTTAGTTGTTAATTTAAAAAATGTCTAAAACAACTGAATACTCCAATTCAACGCAAATAAGACAACAGCATCTTAAGTGTAATTACACAAAGTTTCAATTGAAAATATCAATTGCCTTTCGATATATGCTAAATGTTCCAAGAGTACCAATATTTTTGCCAATTTTACTATAGGAATGATATGGAATGAAACGGGACATTTACTGAAATGTGTCAAGCTCTATAGAAAATTTATCAATATAAGTGAAACCTAGCACATCTTGAGAAGACACATTGCTGCTACTTCGCATAGAATTTTATGCAAAACTCTTTATTCAGTAAAAAATTATGAGAAAAAAATTCATGCAAGTTGCATTAAGTCTATGGGAAATTTTCGGCTGAGGCTTAACTTATTTTGACCAGTATATAAGCTCACCTTGACAGGTGAGCTAAAACCTTAAAGAACATCCCATATTTTAACATGAAATTTCCAATTCCATGACCTTGACCTCAAGGGCACTGAGAGGCAAGGGTGTGAAACGTAAGATCATTATCTAGCATAAGTGAAACTATCAACCTAGACTATCAATGGGTTAAAGAGATATGGGTGTAACACCCAAAAGGTGGACATGGGCGCGGGTGCAAACGAGGAGGCCGACACCGGGGTGACAACAATAGCTCTTCCTGAAGATTGTTCAAGCGAGCTAAAACAATGACTTCTTTCCAGAGGAGTTGGCGGGGTGGGGAGGTGGCTGTTAGGCGGGAAGGAGGTATAATTTGTAAATTTTGAACCAGAAAAGTAAGCATTTTACCACTTGTGAATGCAAAAATGTCATGGAGGTCTTCACCTAATATCCCAAAGCATGTCCAAGTTATCTGCATATTTAACCCTCTAGTGGATTATCCTTTCAACACATGAAGTATTTAGCCGGGCCACATAGTGCAGTCGGTAGCGCGTCTGACTCAAGAGCCAGAGGTCCTGTGTTCGATACACGGTCCGGCTACTTACTTCCGTTTCTCCTTCCGCTGATTCAAGAAGGACAGTTGTCAGTTACTGGCGAAATTATGTGCACTTAGTACTGCTTAACCGCATGGGAGGTCTAAGCTGGCCAAAGAATAGTGTTGTAAGGTTAACTGACGCCCCGACATGACCATGGCTGTTTACCGTGGACGTGAAGCAACAAAACAACACTCTCAGATGTCCCGTCATTTGATAAATAGGAGTTACATCAAGCTGTTTTCTTCTTTTGTTCACAGTCTTCATTTTAAAACATTGATTCTGTTTACTATCTTCATTACCATCCATTCTGTCCATCTGAATAGAGGTTATGGTAAAAGCAAAATTTGCACTGGTGGGTGGGGTAATCAATAGTAATATACTATATGATTGACCGGTTATGCATGTCAGCAAATTTAATGGTAGACAAAAGCTAAAGAACAATATACAACTGTTTTATCAACGACTTCTTTGGATTTAACTTGTTTAGAAATGATGTTTAGAAGTGGCTTTCCAACCAAAATTAGCTGTGCAGTGGTTTAAATCGAGAAAACTAGACATATGAAAAAAATCAAGTTTCGCATTCTCCGATGTTGTCCTACTTTTAGTATGATGAAAATGTAGGTCTTAGGAGCTGATTACTGCAAAAAAACCTTTTGTTGCAATTTGTTTTAGGTTCCCCCACAATTTGACTGGACTATGACTTGAGAATATAATTTGTTTCAGAAAATCTGAAGTTTCTGTTGAAAGAAAACATTATTTAGGTCATTTTCGTTGATTATTTTGTATCTCTCGCCGAGAAACCAGAAAAAGAAGTATTTTGCGGAACAATTTTCATTTTTTTCAGAAACATGTCCTCCTTATGTTTCTGTTAGATGTTATTTATTAACAAACAAACAAAAAAAAAAGAGAGCATCAATCCACATCTCATTTCCAAACACGACCGATGAACCTCTTTGTATAATGATTTGTGTTTAATACATGAAATTTGAAATCCACACCCAAAGTTTTTTAACGGGACAAGATCCCTGAATGTAAAGGTTATCTCGAGCATAAAAAAATCAGACGAACGGGCGGATATCGGACACGCCATAAATAACTTAGGCTGCCTGTTTTTGTGTTTTTGTTTTTCTTGACGAGAATAAAACTACAAAAAATATATCAGGATAAACTGGCTCTTAGTCTGAGGGGCAGTATTCTCAGTACTAGTCTGCTTGCAAAAGTTTCAAACTACAATGTATGTACAGTTAAAAGGTTTAATGGGTTTTTTTCTGCAACGGTAAGATGGTGTTTTTCAATCTCTAAGACGACCCCAAATATCAAAATCTTATGAAATTCTGAAATGATTTGGGATTTTCCCTTCTAAAACAATTCCAAAAATCAAGATCCGTCTTATAAGACGGATCTTGATTTTTGGTTTGTTTGAGAAGGGTAAATCCCACCTTATAACGGAAGAAATACGACCGGTTATAATCAACCCGTCCGGATAACAGCAGTATAACACCAATTTTCGAACGTGCCATCTGGTCGTTACTCCAAAATATAATTAGCTTGCCTTTTTAGGATCAAACGATAAGAAGCTGGCCATGATATATATGATCTACACAAATACGTTAATAAACTGATCTTCAACCCTAAAGCATAAAAAAAGGAAATAAAAATAGACGACAAAATTTGGGTCTTCTAAATTAAAAAAAAAATGTTTTGTCCAAGCTATATATCATATCAGGAGTTTCAACGCTAGAGAGCGAACAGAGTAGACCCTTTACATGTACGAGCCGCTTCAACTGGATCTATACTGTTTGCAAATCCAACTGCTCACGGTTTCAGCGGCTTAAGGGTCATTTATGTCAGTAGTTCTGTATCTTTGCAGTTAAAACCTGCACATGAAATAAGGACGGGTAGGGGCGCACTAAATTTCGTGTTTATACTTACTGGCTATGGGGGAAAACGAAACACAGAGAAATCCAATCAACAAGACCTGAACTATAAAACCGGATCCACAGTGATGCTTGAACCAAAGTTCTTTCTCACTGGCGTATCTAACTGTTTGATCAAATCTTTCATACATATTTACACGATCTGTTTAAAGTTAATTCAATAACACGTTGGTTTATTTAGTTTCTTTTTATATGTTTTGTCTTCCTTCCGTTGTCTTACTTTCAAATTCTTAAGAACTGTATAAAAGTTCATTCCCATCCATTGTCTTTTTATACAAGATTATATCAGTTTAATTATTTAAGTTTTCTTTATCCGAAATTTTCTTCACATATATTTTATCTATGGTTTATTTTCTTTCCCTGACATTAACTTGGTTCTGTTATACTTTATTTCCGAACCCTTCCTCTTTGTGTATTAAATTTACATTTTCAAAAATATCCAGTTAAAAATTTCAAAAGTCATAAATAAAACGAGCATGACAAATGCAAGAGATCGAAGATATAAGATATCAATAGACTAATGTTTAACTGTCAGTGCCAGAATGGAACTGATCAAGAAGAACGAGATAAAACAAAATATTGCAATTTTCTTTGTTTTCCCAAATATAGGTGTTGACCCAATCTTCAGTAAACCAGTAAGCACTTTCACGACGTCGGTGGTAATACACACTGGTCTGGCATTCAACACAGGCAACGAAGGCAACGTACATGCAAACGAAAATTTCTGACCAAGAAACTCGATTTAATCCACATACTACTTAATATAAATGCGAACTATCATTCTTACGGACCAAACAGTTTGTAAGATGTCAAAGTAGGACCATTTTTTTTTTTTTTTACAAATGTCGCCTAGCATAAATGCAGTGCACAGAATAAGTTTCTTCGCCAATTTGTTGTCGTGGTCGTTGTACAACCACCATGACAACGAACTGGTGAAGAAACTTTATTATTTGCACTGTTTTTTTACCAGACAGGATTTATTCGAAGAACTGGTCTGACTAAGAAGCGAAACAAACTGTCGGTCCGTAAGAATGATTTTCTGAAATTACATTTCGTAGTATGCCAAAAAATCGAGTTTTATGGTCAGAAGTTTTCGTTGGCATGTACGTTGCCTTCGTTGCCTGTGTTGAATGCCAGACCAGTGTGTAATAGTCTAAAGCCAAAAAAAAACAACAACAAGAGTATCAAATTCAAGCCAAGGGCTTGTGCGTAGAAAAAATGCCGTAGGTTAATGTAAAACGCAGAGACAATAATCAGGCTTCACAAACTAAACAGATTACATTGAATCATTGGGACACAGAGTTTGCTGATGCGAACGGAGAAGACACTCATAGGGCTGTGGTGATTTCTTTGTTGACTCACAATAGAGTCGTGGGGCATCGTGCTGCGTTGCCCATGAACTTGTTTTTAAGAGCTGAAATATCAGACCATATTTTTCAGACTACCGTCAACACGTTCAATATTGCATTAAATAACAGTTATTTTTATTAATGTTGTCGTAATTTACAAACTGTGCAGCCGTCCAGGAAAATTTGATTTGAAAACATTTTTATTAGAA
The DNA here is from genome assembly GCA_963989385.1 of Ctena decussata. NCBI lineage: Eukaryota > Metazoa > Mollusca > Bivalvia > Lucinida > Lucinidae > Ctena > Ctena decussata. The sequence continues at coordinate 1,446,147 of OZ022498.1, forward strand.
AGATCTTCTTTACCAGCAAAATTTGTTCAACCAGGCAGGGAGACCATGACTGATGCTTCAGATAATATCTAACGGGCCTCCGTGGCCTTATAGATAAGAGCGCTGGCTCTTCAATAGAAGGCCTCTCGCACTGCTCTCGGTTCAAGCACCTGCCGGCGCACATGTGAGTAAGCCAAGTTCTGCATACGGAAGATCATGTAGTTTTTCCCCGGGGAGCTCCGTTTTTCGCCCATCCTTGCTTGACGATCGGCTCGACATACATGAAATATTCTTGAAAAAGTCATAGCAATGGAGAAGGGCCGACCGCATAGACTCTGTGGCTGATTATTACACTTCGAATTCCTGATAGGGCTGACAGACTACAGAATCATTAGCCGTGTCAGTCATCCGAGCAATGTCATGCTGAAAGTCATCTTGAACAGGCTTATAAATCCCTGCCAACAACATCAGCTTCACTATCAGCGAAACACACACACACACACACACACACACACACACACACACACACACACACACACATTTGCCATAGAATGAAATGCAGCCTTATGGGCATGTGGGAGTACATTATCAATGCAAATCTAGTTCGCGCCATTGGGCAGCTCTAAGATAAGGCTATGGTACAAAGCAGATGAATGGCCGCACGAGAAAATCTCTCAGAAGAACAACTGGAGTTACGCATGGATGCCTTATCTCATCCAACCTCTTCAGCCTTTTACTGGAAAGGAGTATGTCTGTTGCTCCGGCAGAAAATGATGGAAAGGTTTACATAGGCGGCACAACTATTACCAATCCGCGGTTCACCGATGACACTACTGCTTGCCGAGGAAGAGCTGGGCCGTATTTATAAAACAACTTAAGTGGTTGCTATGCTGTTGCTAAGGCTAAATTTCCTCGACGGAGATTCCCTACAACTATGAAATTTTTTCTGGTGGAACAACAAAGACTGTTCCTCCAGAGCAAATTTCATTGTTGTAGGGAGTCTCCTTCATAGAAAGTCACCCTTAGCAACAGCATAGCAACCACTTAAGTTGTTTTATAAATACGGCCCAGGAACTTGAAGGTCTTGACATAACCTGCATGAGATATAAAATGGAGATAAGTGTTGAGAAGACAAAAATGATATCAAACATCGCCATTGGTATCCAAAAGGAGATCAAAGTAAACGGATAGAAGTTGGGAACTGTAATAAGTTTCAAATACCTTTGAGCAATTGTCTCAGATGATGGCTTAGAACCGGTGGTTCTCTCAAGGACTGCATAAACCACTGAAGCACTAAAGAAGATGAAGCTAGTTTAATAAGAGAACACTAACACATGTACATGTATATGCCTTGCATTGTGGACCTTATTTAACAGCAGAGTTAAAGAACTGAACTACCGAACATCTCGTATAAGGACAACGTTACTAATGAGAATGTTCACAGAAAGGTGCAAGCCGCCAGAATATTAAGAACTCCTGTTCATGGTCAAGAAATCGAAACCTTTAGTGCAAACTACTTTCAAACTGATTTTGTACTTCAATATGGTGGTCTTTTGGGCTGCATGTCCAAGTTGCACTGAGGTCCACAAAATCTCTACAGTCTATCTGTGTATATCTCCCGACTTCCAGCCATCTCACAAAGCTCCAATATGTCCCAGTGATACATTACCATTTCATGAATTAGCTCTTTTAGTTTCCCAATTGGCCCTCAAAGCCCTTACACTCCGCATACTTATTGAAATCTTCTCCCGACTTTTATCTCAGCTGTCCACATCAAAAATTGTAGTGAGGTATTTTATAATTTCTCACCCTTGAAGAATCATGCCCTAGATATCTGGACCATATGTAAGCACCGACTCACCGTTTTATCTTGTGTTAAAATCCTGTCTCTTATATGTTACAAACGGAAAGAGTTTCTTCAAAATGGCCGTCGAATGATTAATTCTGTCACGCGCGCGCTATGAAGTAGGTTGTCTAGTTTAATTAGTAATTGTAACTAATCAAAACTGTTATTTTGGAATATGCAAATTAAGTATTTTTTCCTTCTTTTTAGTTATGATTTTTGTAGCCCTTTGAAGAACATGAAGTTAGCCACAGCGTTTTTGCATCGTGGTTAACCTCTTCCCCTTAAGTTAAGTAGGGGAAGAGAAGGGGTTTGATGTTAATTCATTTCAGTTCAGTTCAATTCTCCTAACGACGTTCCCCAAGTGGCTCAGCGGTACGTAACCATAGTTGCAGCACTTGGCGCCGAGTGTCCGTCCAATGTTAATGTTAATTTATTTCTACAAATAGTATTTATATTTAAACAATTATCAAAATTGTGTGGTATATTTTCATTTTACTAAAAATGTGAATAACCATTATTTTTGATTATTTCTATAATTTTGTAATGTTAATGCGTACTAAAACCTACATACAAATTCGCTTTACATACTATAAAAATGCAAAAGAAATAATTTTAATGTTTTGTGTTTATTAATAGCATCTTTCGTTTTATTAATGAGCTTAGTAAAGACATGAATTACTAAGCATTCGCCTTAGATTACCAGCTTAACTAGTTACAGCAACGAATTAGGGTTTTCAGTGATATTGTTATTCGATTTCGTCTAGAATTTTTCACACTTTTAGGCATATTTTTGTTGAAGACAGTATAATATAATGGTTGTGCTCCATCGTGTATGGGAGCAAATGATACCATTGGATATTCAACTCGTTTAAAGACTCCATAGTCCTGTCAGTGGTAAAAATTGTCGAGACAAATCATTATAAAAACCGGTACAGCCTTGATAATAGCTATTAATATGTCGGTTGATATGCTTTTTGTGCCATATAACTGGAAAAGAAGAAGAAGGAACAATGTGTTTTAAAAAATAACAAGTCTCTCTACAACATACAGTTTTCCACAAAAAAATATGGTTTTTGTTTCTGGTTCCCCGTTGAGTATTGAAATTACGCAAAAGCGAGACAATGAATGGGATCCTTGCCTTACATTCTATTTTATCACCTATGAAACGCCTGCACCTTGTATTTTCACCTGTACCTTGTAGTTTTACGTTGTAATGAATTTTGTGAAATCGATAGTAGGTCATTTACCTTGCCAACTAAAATGACCTGGATAATTTTTCAAATCTTTTATCTTTATGAGAAACTAAAGGATCCTAAAGGACGTTTTATTTTTTTAAGCTGGCCAATCATGATCATATACAGTCACGCGACGAAACGGTAGTTAGAAGCTTGCAGCGATACCTCACGATAAAAAAGTTCATGCTGATAGAGCAATGGGGTCTTTAACAACTTCTGAATTCGTGACAGAATTATTAAAGTAGCGTTCGTAAGAATGCAGAATGTGTTTCACTGAGAACGCATGACGTTTTATAGCAGTTGTACTGATACAATATATTGATGAAATAAAACAGTGCCTTCAAAATAATTCAGAAGGATTAATTTCATGGCCTATGTGTTCTCTCGTAGCATGGGATGCCTCGAAGATGTCTGCATCTGTAGGTATCGGAGGAATTCCAACCCGTACAGGCTCACCTCCTACATGCCACATGGCAAGAGGAAAGAGTGCCACTCACATGACAGAAAAATACATGGGTCACTGTCAGAGAATAGTTTTCCCCCTTTCCCCTCGGAAAAGTGGCTATAGGAATGACGACTATATAGCGAATTGTCCGGACCTCATAGAGCCGCCTTTCCCCATAGTCCTTTTCCCCCAGCAGAAAATGAGCTATTATATAATTTGGTACGGCTAATGGTATTTTGTGGAACTGAACGAAACGGAATGGCATGTACGGAATTAATCGCAGTTCTTCAGGGGAGGTAATAAAATCGATTTATTCCGAAAAAAGAAAATATGCAATTTACCGACCGTATCTTTTATAATAATCAACTAAAAGTGTAATCCTCTTGAAATATTGTATAAATAAATAAAAAAAGTAAATAATTACTAATTTAAGAAACGAGCTGTGTTTGATTTCTTCCCATCGCAGATATCCATACACATACATACGCATGCAAGCTTACAGGAAGATGAACGGGTTCCTTGTCCAGTCGTGTTTGATTCAGCGGGGTGTATTAAAAATATTCAAAACTCTTTTTCTTCAGTAAAATTTGGAAATGGTTGCTGTCAGAGAGTGGTTTCTCCCTCCCCCCGGAAAAGTGGCTATAGGAAGGACGACTATATAGTGGATTGTCCGGACCTCATAGAGCTGCCTTTCCCCCGTAGTCCTTTTCCCCCACCAGAAAATGAGCTTTTAGAGAATTTGGTATGCCACGGACTCTTAAAAAATCTCACGCCCCGACCGAGGATCGAACCGGGGACCCTTCGATCTAAAGTCGAGCACTCTACCACGTCGCTATAAAAGCCGGCTTGTGCCGCAAGCATCATCATATTTCAATTCTCATATCGACGTTACCCCCGCACCTCAGCGGAACGTATCCATAGCCGCAAGGTAGTACAAGTGTATTTTTATACCTAACCTATACCCTGTGACAGGTACGGCTAATGGTATTTTGCGGAACGGAACGAAACGGAATTGCATGGAACAGGGACATTTTATGGAATTAATCGCATTTCTTCAGGGGAGGTAATGAAATCGATTTATTCTGAGAAAATAATATGTAAATTTACCGACCGTATCTTTTATAATAATGATTAGCGTACTAATTTAAGAAATGAGGTGGGTGTGATTTCTTCCCATCGCAAATATCCATACACATACATAAACGGGTTCTCTGTTCAGTCGTGTTTGATTCAGCGGGGGCGTATTAGACTGAAAATGATAATCAGACTTGTGTCCCGATGGGAGTTAAGCCCAAGACTCCAGCATGTAAGACGAACGCTAGTCCAGGAACTCCGCTGCACGAACGCACAGATGAACGCTTGCACAAACTCAAAATTATACAAATTTATGAGCACAACCACGTACACTCAATGCCCTCTTTGGCAGGAACGGAAAAGCTAAATGCCTACCTGTTTTCCCCAAAACAAAAATAAGACAGACTGATGGACTCATGCATGCGGATAAATAGCATCTGTCATCCGGCGGATTTTTTTTTTTTTGACAGTTACTTGCATTTCTGTTTCATTTATGAACGTCACTATTCTAAATGGAGAGGGAGAAAATTCTACCACGTACATGTAGCGAGTTTTCCTGCAATCGTATTACTTGGGGGAAATCTACTATAAAGGGGGGAAACGGCTATGCAAAAACACGTATAGTAGAATTTCCCCCGAGAAAAAGTGCTATATAGTCATATTTCCAGGGGGGGGGGGATTCTACTATATAGCTATTTTTCCGGTGGGAAATTCTACTATGGAAAACTCAGTCATTTCCGGGGTGGGGGTGGGAGGGGAACTCCTAGGGGGGAGGGGGAGCTACTCTCTGATAGTCACACGTATGTGGAATTGTGGAATGTATTTTACCTTTACCAAATTTAGTGCGATAGATGCGCATTTCTGTAAAAAACTTCTTCATTGTAGCGAAACCCAAAAAGTTTGAAACAAAAAGGTGATGAGGAGGTCTTGGCAGGACGGGTAACGGACATTCCACTGTTAGATGGCGAGCTGCTTTAAGGAGCGATCTCGCAGTCATGTCTTACTTGATGTTGAGTAAAGAGGTCTAAACAATATTGAAATTCTTTGCTTATTATTTACTTTGTAACTCTCTAATTCATCCAATAACAGATAACGGCATTAACTTGAATGAACAGTTGCTGTAGATATATATAAACGAACACACGTAAATACAGACAAACATACAATGGCTACAGCATTAAAGTTGCTAATGATGAAACACAAGTGAACAATCAATTAACTTGGTTGAAATTATCTAATTACGAGAAACAAAAAAGAGGAATAAATAAACAAAAATAAATTAAGAAATCATCCAAGCAAACTGGCCTGGTCTCGAGGTTATAAAACTTGAGCACATTCTCAAACTGAAAATAAAGCACACTGATTGGATGCTTCCGAGCACATGCTCGGAAGCAGCCATTCAGTGTGCTTTATTTTGAGTTTGAGATTATTCTCAAGTTTTATAACCTCGAACCCTAATTCAACCTGGCTCCCTTAACGTCTTTTGGAAAATGAGACCAGGAAACTAACTTCCTTGCTTTTATTTAACCACCTGCGTGCTGATGGCACCGGCGATACCACGCCCTCCTCAAGGCAAGTCACTGAGATGTTATATGAGCCGTGACACATGAAAACCAACAAAGTGGTTGTGCGCAAAGCGCAGACTAAGATCAGCCTCGGCATCCACCTAGTCTGATCAGACTCTTCCCTAAGCGCTTAAAGGGTAGCTAAGGGTCTAAGCTACCGCCATGCGGCCAGCGAAAACTCTGATCAGACTGGGCGAATGCCCAGGCTGATCTGAGTCTGCGCTGGGCGCACAACCATTTTGTTGGTTTCTCGTGTCGTGGATCAATTATTGTCCGCACTACGGAAACCTTTGACCTAGGAAATACGTTTATTTACGCGGGCATCATTTCTGTTTTTAAAACATTGACATTTGAGCCCGTCCAGATAGAAATCGACCTTATGACATAAAAAATCGATTTTTGGTTTTTCTGTTATCTAAATGCGCATGCCATTATAGAACAAAAAGGTAAAAACCGTTTGAAGTTATATAGATTATTAAGGATTTTACGGCAGTTTTAAACACCCTGGTATCTAATGAAATTTACCAGAATTAATTACGTTACGTGACGTCACGCCACGTTACACTGTTATAGATAACGCCATTATCAATGTTTTCACTGGAAATGCATATCACTATTGCTGTTATCACAGCAAACGCATGTAATCAGTATAAGTAGCTTTTAGCAAACACATGTAATCAGTATGAGTAGCATTTCCCGTGACAAAGCTCTAGACTTTGGTCCCACCCTGGGACATGCCTCTTGGGGTAGGTAGAAAAGTTGGCAAAGGCTTTGATCCCGGTAAGTGTCATACCATTAATGAACCCTATACCTCTAACGGTAAATATATGAGCCGCAACTCGAGAAAACCAACAAAGTGGTTGTGCGCCCAGCGCAGACTCAGATCAGCCTGGGCATCCGCCCAATCTGATCAGAGTCTTTGCTGTCCGCATGGATGTAGCTTAGACCCTTTGCTACTCTTTAAGCGCACTGCGAAGACTCTCATCGGACTGAGCGGATGTCCAGGCTGATCTGAGTCTGCGCTGGGCGCACAACCACTTTGTTGGTTTTCTCATGTCGCGGCTCATATATTTTCCGAAGAACAGCTTTAAAGGCCCTATTGCTCTACAAACATGAAAATTTTCATCAAGAGGTATCGCTGCAAGCTTCTCACCATAGTTTCTTCATTGTAAATGACCGCGATCGGCCGACCTAAAACAAATAAAACAGCTATGAGTTTCACATAAAAAGGGTTTGAAAACTTATTTGGGTCATTTTAGTTGGCAACTAAAATGACCTACTTTCGATTTCATGCCCTTGAATAACATGGTAAAAATACAATGTACAAGGGTGAGGCCTCATTCACTGTGGCGCTTTTGTTTATCTTGCATCACTCAACCGGAAACCAGAAAAGGAACTTATTTTGTTGAGCGATTTTTTTTTCAAAAACCTGTTTTCCATTCTTTTTGCCAGCTATTTGGACCAATTTATGCACATCAACCTACATTTTATCATCAAACGTGAAGGTTGAAAGGGGTCTCGTTATGATTTGTGTTTGGGCGTTTTATTACACTGATAGGACTATGGAGACTTTAGCAAAATATAAACTTAATATTCGGACTGACCGACATGCCGTTCGCACGTATGGACAAATCCATTGGACGGACACACGGCGCCAAGTGTGTGCAACTATGGTTACGTACCGCTGAGCCACTTGGAGAACGTTGTTAGGAGAATTAAACTGAACTGAAGTATGGACAATCCGGAAACTTCATACCGCCGGTGCTCCAAGGGTTTCGAGTGCATAAAATAGAGAGAGACCTAGTATATAATCTTTTGTTGTTTTGAATACTTCACCTGTTTCTAAAGATGAGTAAGCAATTATTTTAAAGCTTGTCATTTTCTTTTCAACAAAGCAAAGGATTTGTTTCTGTGCAAAAGTCCTTCGGCAGCATTTCAACTTTAAGAGTAGAACGCGCTTTTAAAGAGCTACGTCGTCCGAGGAAGCATAAAAAGGAAAGTCACAAAAAGTTGTTTCCCTTTGTAAATATGGTGGGAAAACAGAGGCATGTACCATACGCGACGTCACACGCAATATCGCTTCTGCTTTGGAGCATCTGTTCACCATACAGGTTACCAGGCCCAAAGGCTGAGATTATATGCGACCGGTGGACTCAAAGACACTCATGCGAATGCTGATTATAGACCGTTTGCTGCCTACATGTATACATTAAAATCTTAAAAAGTTCCTTCAAGAGCAGAGAATACATACAGAAGTAGGAACATGGGCCAGACAACGTAGTTTCGGCTGATTCGTCAGTGACCCTGTCGATATCTGGTGACGAAACCAGAAAAAAGCATACTCCTTAATATCTCAGAAACGAATAATGATTCTTTTTTCTTTTTTTCAGAGTAAATGACATTTCTATTTTAATCTTGTACATGATTTATTGCAAATTTTGCAGATAAATATGAAAGAATCTTTTGAAAATGCACTTATTTTGGTCAGTTTTTGCCCATTTTACATAGTAGTTAACATGGTTAATGTATTTAAGTAAGAGTCACTGAATCGTTATTACATGTATTACGTCTACACATGGCAATTAAATTGTAATTTGCATACAAATGATTGCATGCGTGTTCTATATATTAAAGTCTCCGTTGTCCTATCAGTGGTAAAATCACCTGTACACAAATCGTTTTGAAAAGCAGTTCAACCTTCATGATTGGTGACAAAATGTTGATGAGCATATATTGTGTCAGATAACTGGCAAAAAGTATAGAGAACATAATTTTGAAAACTGTCTAACTGCTCAGCAAAACACAATTTCTTGTTCTGGTTTCCCGTCCAGCAATGCGATATACACAAAGGTAAGACAATAAATGGGGTTCCAGGCTTGTACGTTGGTTTAAAGATATTTTATTTTCAAAATACACATAATAACATACAAATAACACAATTGCACAAAGCAATAGGATCAGAACGAAAGCTTGTAGCTTATATAGCTCTTCTCCTGAACACGAATAAATTGTGTACTATTAGGCAGAAAGTAAAACGGTCCGTGCAAACTTGTTTAAGCACACATTTCTTGTACTATATACTAAACATGTATTTTTAACAGAAATGTAAGTGAAAAAAGAAAAAAAATCTTTAGCTGTAATCATGTTCGCAGTGAATGAAGTTCAAGATCTAAGTGTATGTAAGACTGCAACGATACTAGCTATCTAGCTAAGTGGATGTCCAGTTCACGAACATTAATTCACTGCAAACATTTTGACATAAACATTAATTACAAGTACTTCACAAAATGGATAAGAAAAGATACATCTACTGAACAAGAAAAAAAAAGACAGAAAAAAGTAAATAGAAACAGAAAAGTCAGCATCTTTGGAAAAAAAAGAGAAAAAAAGAGAGATGGGGCGCAGGTTACTAGGGGCTTTCAGACTTTGGCAATAGCTTTCCACTAGGAACAAGTCGCATGTGTTTAGACACATGGTGATAATAATTTTCAGAAACGATGCGTATCTATAATATACTTGTGTACCTTTAAAATAATAATATTGTTTATCTCTGGTGACAGTGTTAAATCACCGGTCAGAAGAATATTAAGAGAGGGGTTCACGTAGGTAGAAACCGAAGTCATCAATGCACTACGTTGCAATGCATAATACCTACAGTGAAAGAAAAAGTGTTGTGCGTTCTCAATACTACCACACCGACACAGAGGTGATTCAGTAATGTTTTTAAGAAAAAGATCTAGATTCAATGAGCTACAATTAGTACGAATACGAGTATGAAGAATCTGAGCTTTTCTGCTTGTACGTTGTATTTTTACCATTTTAAAAAGTCGTAACGAGGAAACTCAGTGACGTTTTACATGTATTAGTTTCTTTTCCTCCCGCTTTTCCACATCCACACCTATGCCAACTTTTGGTTAAAACGGAGTACTTGGTCATATGGGCGCTTCTTTAGAAAGAGGGCGTGATCTTATATTTCCGTAACAAAAATGAAATCGTCACTATTGTATCAGGTATGGACTTTGAGTTACCAAACCGCAAAAAAAGCAAACAAGTCACAATTTTAAAAGAAAGAAAAGCGTCAGTTTTCTTACCTGTTAATTTATTTTATAAAAATATAATCTACCAACCACCAGTAATATAAACAGGGGAACAAAATAAAAATGAAAAAAAAAATATATAAACTTAAAAAAAAAACACACGAAACAACCAGACCGACTTTTGACTTACACTCGCAATTTTCATCGTATTGAACAAGAAAATAAGTCGATCAGAATGGTTCAGGATCTCCGAAAACTGTATTAAAATTGGAAAATGTTTTGTCTTCCACCTTTCAAGGACATTAAGATACAGACGACACATGCTTTATGCTGCCCTTTGCCGTTTGACACCCGGCATTCGTCAGCGCTCACAGACAAGAGAGGAAAATTGCAAATTTACCTTCAACCATGCAGTTTGTGGATAGAAAGCAAGCATTGCATGAAAACTTGAAATTGCTTTTCACAAGATTTTATCTACAATTTGTTTGTTGTCTTGCAGTTTACACTGAAAAATTGTAATCAATGTCAGTGAATGAATGAATACGCTGACGATGTTTGTAAACAACGCTGTAGGCGTGGAACTTTTTTACGGTTCGGGATTTTATTATAATTATTGATAATATAGTCATTATTATTATTATTATTATTATTATCAGAGCTTGAAAATTATTTCTCTAAATCAAAGCTGAAAATTTATATTTATTAACATAAACTAGAACCGGGACCATAACTGTCGCCAGTCTCATGCTGTTTTACGACACATCTGCGAATAAAGTATTTTTTAATTTATTTAATTCGGTTATAAACGCAAACTGTTTTTCGGTGATGCATAATGCTCAAAAGAATCATATTTCCGGATTCCTGGCAATAAATATGCGGCTACGGTGGTTTCCCACAATATAAACATTCAGATTAAAGTTCAATCACATGCCGTGTGAAACAGCGAGAAAAATCGTCTGACGTAACGTCAGACTTTGACGTCATTTATCTCAGTTTCACGTCGCGTGTCATAAGGTCGATTTCTATCTGGACGGGCTCATTTTATGTTGGATCGTCTTGACTTTCTACCTTGTTTGGAGGGCTACCGGTCCCGCGCTACTTGACGTGCTTCCTGGCATAATTGAAACACGGTTATTATCCTATTCGCAACAGAGAACTGTCGACTCGATGTACCACTGCCCTCGACCTGGCGGCTTCGGGAATGTGCATCGGATCGTTCACAGTACCGCGGGGCGATAGATTATAATCCACAGAGACATGGAATCGTTGTATAATATCGAATTAATAAATGCATCCCTTTATCCAACCGTTTAGAATGCGAGTGGAACACCTTTCAGAGAGAGGAAAAGAATATTCGGACATAATCTTGTATCCATCGCTGACTACTCCTCTTCATCAGACCACTAATATTTTTTATGACAGAAGTTTGTTGTCCGAAGCATATTAGCCGCGACACGACAAAACCAACAAAATGGCATGTACGCCCAGCGAAGCCTCAGATCAGCCTGGGCATCCGCCCAGTCTGTTCAGACGGTGCACATGCCACTTTGTTGGTTTTCTTGTGTCGCGGCTCAATTTTGTCTTTTATTCTTTAGGGGTAACATTCACCGGCAACTGATACATGTAATGTACAATATTTACATTTTTAGTGCAGAGCTCCCTGTAAACCTAATTAAGGGATGCGGGAGTCAATTTTGTTTACAAGTCGATAATTACATTCACAGTATCCGAACTACATGTACAATCTCTTCCGGTTTTCATAGCGTTGAATCGAGAGTACAAACGTTCGCTTATAACCAGTAGTCGGAAATCATTATGTTTTGAGATTTTATGTGGAATCTGCTGCGTCATTTATAGCTATTCAGCTTTGAAAATGTAAAGAGGTAAGTTTAATATGATTTGCTCTTCGGCCTTTTACTTTATTACCCTGTACAATGTCGTGTATGGGTGGGTAGTAATTGGTACAGTATTCAAATCGCCCTTGGCATGATTCTTAAATTATTTTGAGCATTTTCTTACATGTTTTATAAAAAATCTTTAGAATAAACGGAAGGCGTTATCAATCTACAGTTTGTTAGTTTTGATAAAAGAATGATAGCTAGGTTTTGCACGACACAATCTCGTGTTAAATTAAGCTGTTCGGGAAAAAAATCTGCGACGGCTAGGAGTTTTTCATTGTACAGGGCAATAAAGTAAAAGACCGAAGAGAAGATTATATTAAACTTACCTCTTTACATTTTCGAAGCTGAATAACTATAAATGACGTAGCAGATTCCAGATAAAAACTCAAAACATAATGATTTCCGGCTACTGGTTATAAGCGAATTTTGTACTCTCGATTCAACACTATGAAAACCGGAGGAGATGGTACAGTGCGTTCGGATACTGTGACATTGTGTCACGCACTTTAGAGTGACAGCTCATCTCACTAACTAGCACGTGAAATCTACAACATTCCATGTACTTGAATGGCTAGTAAACATTGAGTGACAGCTCGCTACGCCTACTTGCACGTGAAATCTACAGCAGGAGGTGGAATTTACTGGTAGGCAGTGACAATGCGGCTGTTCCAAACTATTGCAAAATTTGACCGGTAATGTTTTTAAAACGATTTTTATATATGTATTTCTTATTTTTGTTTACCTTTTTATTGATCAAAAGCATCGTTTAATAATATAAATACAAGGAATGAATGTTATTTTTTAAATGTTTACTGAAGTATAAACTACATCGGGGAAGGGGTTTACGTAAACTTTGTTCGTGACCCGATGTAGTTTATACTTCAGTAAACGTTTAAAAAATAACATTCATTCCTTAAATAATTATTTGTGTAAAATGACATTAACCATCCTCTTCGTGAAAGTTTACCATCCCGACATCATCAGCCATTTTATTGTTTCTCCCCTGTCTCTCCGTTCTGTCTTTGAACGCCCTTGTGCTCATTATGAACTATTGAGCTGCGACACGACATAACCAACAAAGTGGTTGTGCGCCGAGCGCAGACTCTGATTAGCTTGGGCATCCGCCCAGTCTGATCAGAGTTTTCGCTATCCGCATGGAGCTATGTTTAACCCTTAGCTACCCTTTAAGTGCTTAGGGAAGAGTCTGATCAGACTGCGCAGGCTGATCTGAGACGCCGCTGGGCGCACAACCACTTTGTTGGTTTTCTCGTGTCGCGCTCATATCACTGTTTAGTTCTAACACCGGCGGAACTGGGTCTGACAAACATTAAGCACCTCTTCTAAAGGATTTGATGAATTGCCTAGGTTTCCAAATACATAATATCTGTAAAAAAAGAGAAAATACTGCTGGCACATTTTGATAAACTCAATTCGAATGCACATGCCACAGTCAGAATCTAGAGAGAATAGGTGAGCTAAACTTTTGGGTGCAAGCTGGGGACGGTTTAATTTAATGGAAACTGAATATGTAACAAGACCTATAGGGGGTGCCAGCTAGTAGTGACTGATTTATTAGTAGCACGCAGGTGCCCATTCCGTGGCAGTTGACGAATCTATAAAAACAGCTGTGATACACCTTTGAATATAAACTATCAGAGGCTCAATTCAAGAGGCTCAATGGAAATTGAATTTAGAAAGACCCAAGGGGTGTCAGTGAAATAACTCATTGTATATAGTGTACGGATGCCAATGCAGCTGTTAATTGACAGTGGTTAGAAGCTACAGGCATAAATAATAGGTGTCCTAAACAAAATGCGGATTTTCTGGATATCACAGACCGTATATAGTGTAGTTTTCGTAGTAGTAGTAGTAATTATATCATCTTCACTATCATTAGGCCATTGTTTAGTAATATGAAGATCTCAGTTCTTACCAAATGTCATGGTACACTGTTATTCTTGTGAAATCAAATTTGGGTTTTCCACACATGTCTGGATTAACCACAAACGCCGTTGGAGCCACTTTTGCGGTACTGAAAAAAAGAATCAATATTAACCCTTTTAAAGCGCCAAAAATAAATAAAAAAAAAAGTCTGAAAAATTAAAAAATAATGTTTTGCCCAAGCAATATCATATTGAAAATTTAGTTTAGAGACTGGAGAGCAAACAGTGTAGATCCAGATGAGGCGGCCGATTATGAGCCGCCTCATCTGGATCTCAACTGTTTGCAAATTCAACTATTTTCCTTTTTGGCATTTTAAGGGTTAAAAATAAATGAAACAATACAAACTGAAAAACGAAGCAAAAAAAAAATGTAGATCTAGTAGCACACAATTTAGTGAAATCTTTCAAAAATCGGAACGCTATTAACTATATATATTTACATGTATATAACAAAACTCTAGAATTATGATACTAAATTAACTAACGAACAGAATCTGTTTCATTCCGAGCTATATAATCAGAATAAGTGATGCGCGAGGAATGATTGCGCTTCTTTCAACTTGACCAAAATTCCATCTATCCGCATTATTTATCAATGGATGGATACATTCCGATGAGTGTAACTCTTGACATTTTCATTTTGCCTCCCTTGTTAATAGGGGTCGACATTTAAAGGATAGAATTTGCTCCTCTAGGAGCAAATTTTCTCGTTTAAGAGTATGCCCCATTTTGGAAGGGATGCCTCATCCAGGAAAGCAAACAGGAAGTCATGAAAGTTATTCCCCTTTAAAGCATTGCGAAAAAAAGACTGATGAACCCATACATGTTAACAGGCAAGCTACAAAGACTGATCTGTCTGCATGGCTTCGCTATGTACAAATAAGAGTCATTAACTGTCGCTCTGACAATAAGATTTTCTTTTCCGTGACGTTGCTTTAATTATGGCGAGTGGATTCGTCACTATGTTGCCGCCTCTTTTACGAATAAAAACTGTTATGACTTTCTGTTTGCCGAAAAAATCATGAAACTCGGACTTAAATAAAGAAAGACATGAAAGTTCATACATATTGAACTACTGAGCTCGGAAACAGCAAACCCTGTGAGTGAATGACTCATAAATGAAAATCCTAAATAAATTCAGTTTGAACATATTTCACGTGAATGAAACGTAACTTCATGAAGAAAAGATTTAAGCCAAATAAAACAGTAACATATGCAGGTAAAAGCATCAGTGTTCGGTCCTATTCAAAACAGAAATATTTATCACGTGACAGAAACTTCCAAATCGGCGGCATCTCGATTTTTTAAACCTTCATTTTTTTCTTATAAGTCCAATTTTCACAAAATTTTAACCAGATTTAATCCCTCATCGCCAGAGTTCTACAATTTTAGCCCAAGTTATATTTAGTAAGTAACGGTTTCCTGTAATAACTGACCTACCTCGTAGCAGCGAGACTAGATATATAAAGAACGACGGCCACCACAGCTGCCCCAACAATCGCCACTCCGACAGCAGTAAATACAATAACCGGTAGCGTTGGATTGTCAAAGAATTCAACAGTTGGTGATTCATTCTTGTTTTGGAACGGTTCAATAGTAGAACTTGTCCCCTGGGCGGTTTCTGCGGGCGCTACCCCTACAGTTGTACCTGAGTTAGTGTTTCCCCGAATGCTTCCCTCAGCTTGTGTGGTCGTGGGCGACACACCAGTTGCCTGTGGACCCCGAGAGCTTGACATAGTTCTTGCTGGTCCTGGACCCTCCGTACTTACTTCAAAAGTCGTTGATGGAGCTTCTACTGTTGTAACGGCTAATGTTGCGGATGCCGAAGTTGGAAGCCCAGTCGCCCTTGCTGTTGTCTGTGGATCATGCGAACTTGGTAGAGTTGTTTCTGGTCCTTGATTCTCCGTACTTTCTTCTAATATTGTTGTTAAATCTTCTTCTGATGTAACGGCTAATGTTGTGGATGCCGAGGTTGGAAGCCCAGTCGTTCTTGCTGTTGTCTGTGGATCATGAGAGCTTGATAGAGTTGTTTCTGGTCCTGGACCCTCCGTAGTTTCTTCTAAAGTCGTTGTTGGATCTTCTACTGTTGTAACGGCTAACGTTGTGGATGTGGTTGTTGGAGACTCAGTCGTCGTTGCTGTTGTCGAGGTTGTTGGTGAGGTTGTTGTCGTAGTTGTCGACGTTGTAGTCGTCGTCGGAGTCGTAGTTGTTGTCGATGTAGTGGTAGAAGTTGTCGTCGTTGTCGTCGTCGTCGTACTCGTTGTTGTTGTAGATGTAGTAGTCGTTGTTGTCGAGGTTGTTGTCGGTGTAGTTGTTGTTGTAGTTGTTGTTGGCGTACTCGTTGTCGTCGTTGTTGTTGTGCTTGTAGTCGATGGTGTTGGAGTCGTCGTCGTTGATGTTGTTGGGGTTGTCTGTGTTGTTGTGGGTACTGTTGTAGTCGTCGTCGTTGTCGTCGTCGGAGTTGTTGTACTTGTTGTTGTTGTCGTCGTCGTTGTCGGTATTGTTGTGGTCGTTGTCAACCGTGTAGTTGTTGGAGTTGTTGTTACGGTGGTGGGAGTTGTTGTTGTCGTTGTTGATGTTGTTGTGCCTGTACTCGGTGGTAAAGTCGTCGTTGACGTCGTCGTCGTGCCACTTGTAGTTGAGCTTGTCGTTCCTGACGTAGTAGTGGAAGGTGTCGAGGAGGTGGTTGTTGCTGGTTTCGGGTCTGCAATGTAGTATTATTTAAATCTGGACAATATACTGAGTAATTGCGAAATGTAATATTTATCATATATGAAAATATTTACACTGTAAAAAATCCGTAGATTTTACGGTAGAATACCATGCAACCAGCTGCCATTCCATTTCCCGTTATTTTTACGCCCGGGGCGCCCGTAAACAATGGCGGATCATCACGCATAGTAGGGTAGCATAAGACAGGTATTATTTAGGTCATAGAGTCGGCCTTCAACACTATAAAGGTATTTTCAAGTGCGGTCAGTTAGCATAACTCTACCATATCGAGATTACTAAAATGCTTTACAGGCAGACGCCCGTAAAAATAACGGGTAATGGAGTTTGTGTAATCAACTTTGGCAACAGTTTTCAAGCAATCTATTTGAAACGTTATACAGATGCTGCAGACACATTGGTGATGATGTGCATATGCCTTTTAAAACTTCGAAACTGTATAAGTTCTGACTAATATAGGATGACAAGTTTGTATATTCAGCTCCATCGACCGTTTTATGGTATCAGCTTTTAATTTTGCACAGATGTTATAGTTATACTGAAAATATGCATGTTCCTATTTGAACAGGAAAAACGTTCTTTTTACCCGTCAACCCAATAGGGTCATTTTGCGTCGTCTCCCACACAAAGGGAGAAAAAGAGGTATAGGCGCCAAGGAAGGGAAAGACGGTGGAGAAACAGAATAAATCAAAATCATACCCCTACTCCACCACCTTCCGTGAGCACAGCAGACCTTTACCCCACCACATTCACCAACCTCGGAAAAAGGGTATCTTTTAAAGTTTCCATAGTCCTACCAATGGTAAAACGTCCATCCACAAAATTCATCACAAAGGGGAAAAACTCCCCTTTTTTACCGAAACCGGATGAATTTCCAATACCCTGTAGAGTTAGTACGCTTGGTTACCTGTATTACGGATTAACTGCCATTCGAGGACACCCTCAGGTAATATTGTCACAGTGTCTTGCGATAAACTATTTTCGGCGGTGTTATAACCGAGGTTATTACACAGGTATTTTCATTATGGTGTATTTGAAGAGTGATTATAAAATCGACTCTTTGTATTACTTGTTTGCTTCCCAGTTCTATTTATCCGTGTGTGCCAAGCTAGGTCTGTGGTTTTCAGCTTTTAAACAACAGTTCAATTTATCGGTACCTTAATAATTCTAAGTATTGGGACAGATAGGTTTAAGCAAACAGTGCAGCTCGAGAACAGACTGATTGTCGAAGAGCAGTCGGATCAAGGTCTATTCTGTTTGCATTTAACCATACTATTCAATGTTTTGGAAAATTACTGTAATTATGTTATGTGCCTAATATTTAAAATTTTAAGGCGTATTTATGAAAATAAATTTCCTTATCTAACAGGTAATACAGTAAACACATGAAAAAAAGAAACTAATAGTTTTGAGCTTCATTGCAAGAATCAATGCATATAACATTCAATGCAGTAAAACGAAGCAATGAGTAACACATATATAGCAATCCTGAATGTTTGCGCATTTTCAATATTGTATTAAGTCACCAGTTTTTGCACTACTTCAAAGCTAATTCAAAGCATTAATTAAATGCTAATTCAATTCCTTGTTTTTGTCAAATGTCATTGCATTACTTGCACTACTTTAAATTACTGTCTAACCGAAATTTTACCATTAGAAAAAAAAAAGTAGAATGTTAAATCTACATCAATATGATAATCCTATTAAATATCAGCAATTACACATATTTTTCCATTTACATTCCTTTCGTTTAGTTTGCTTGTAAATACTGTTAAACATTTGAAGATGGCGTGTGCGCCAAACAAGGTTCAGATCAACTTGCGCATCCGCGCAGTCTAAACAAGGCGCGCACCCAATAGATTAACCATAAATATTTCAATATCTGAAATGAAAACTTCTGGTTCAACTCATTTTGTTACTTTATAGATGCCATATCCCATAGATGGCTAATACAACAAGCGAAGGCTATTATTAACCTGCGCGTATGCGCAGTGTGAACTGTGCCTTAACCTCACGCAACCAACGACGCCTATGACCAAACTGCGCGTATGTACAGTCTGACCTGAGCCTTCGCTGGTCTTAATCAGCGAAATGAGCCTTCGCTGGTCGTACATGCCATGCCGCTTAACTGTCAATTTTAGGTAATAGCTCATAAAATTACAAGAGAAATACATAGATGATGGGCCATCGATAAACAAGCCAGCTCATTGTAGAATTTACAACCAGCAACAGCGCAAGAGATCATAGAAGTTATAATAATGGTAATAACAAAAATATACAGTGAGCCAAGAAACATTTACATTGTCTACAGTATTTACAGACAGTGGATTCAATAGATTGTTGATTTTGTCATGTCGCGGCTCAAATATGCATGTCAAGCCAAAATGTGTTTTATGCATAAAAAAGATCCAAACCAGCAAGCACATAACGCACATGCGCACGCTGATTGAGAGCAAAGCAGAGCTTCCCGTCTGAAGAAGCGTGGCTACCAGCCTGTGGGACTCGGATCAGCAGTACTGCGGTGAAATCATCTAAATATGAAATGACCCGATTGTCCATGGGTAATCAAACCCAATAAATTTATTTCTAATTAGACCTTATAAATTTAATTCTAATTCGTCGTTCTGAGTGTTCAGTTCATATTATGGTATCTACCCTTCAGAAATAAAAACATAATATCATCTAATTTATGAGTCAAACAATTACTCTGTTTATCTTATCGGTTTTGTGACCGCATGTTGTATATTGTCAGATAAGCTGGGCAATAAATAAATCGTCGCGTGGCCATATTTACCGCAGCAATAAAACTACTCAGTTGTTAACACAGGTCTATCAAGTTTGATTTCTTTGTCAAGAGGGGCAATTTAATAATAAAACAAATAAATTAAGAACTTAACTTGAAAAAGTATTTAATTCCTTAACATCTCAAATAATACAAATGCTGAGTGCACTCTTTAGGAATCGCCTCGGCGAGGAGATTCTGAGCTACATATCAACGAGGAGATTCTAATGACTATCAGTATTTTATGCAAAATTAGATTCCTAAATTAACCCTTTTGTTGCATCTAGTTAGGAGATATGGTTTAATTGTAATAAATGGGCGTAGCCTGGAGATGGTTGCACAATTCAGTTGTGTCAATTAATTCAGCTATTTGAGTAATAAACTTTTCACACTTTTCAGTTAATCTTCAATTACTTTTAACAAAAGGACTACTTCAGATGCGAAAGATCACAGCGACCTTTTTTTTAATGACGCCTAATTAGGAAGACACACCGAATCTTAAATGTTTTGACAACAATTATAGAAAAATGCAAACAGTCTAATGACACGCTAAGTTTTCGAAAGACACGGGCCGCAATTCAAAAAGTTAATTGCACATCAAGGAGCTAATTAAAGTAAAAAGTATGCAAAGACCAGGAACTGAAACAATCAAAATCCAAATCCAGCCCTCAAACCATAGTTGGAAACAACTAAGATTACAAATAATCAAGATACAGAGAACATATGGCCAACCGAGTGAGCAGCTTGTTCCCAAAAGGTGGCCACTCAGCAACCCAAACCGAACCAAAAATAATAAGAACATACATAAGGTAAAACATCACAGAAACTCTGACACCAAAAACAGGCAACAGAGAACCACAACAGAACTACCGCCTTGGAACGGTCAGTAATGAATTACTGGGGGGCTTAAATCGATTTTACAGGCCCAACCTCACCCTCAGTTTCTGAAGTGGTACAAAACATTTAGTTGGTTGTTCGGTTCGCATGATAACCCTCTAACTCGTCAATGAATCATCACGGTAAACACATAAATCAAATTTCAACACCATGAAGAAGCAAAGACGAGGACTCAACAGATACAACGGGCCGTCTGACAGGTGGAGATCCCTATCCTGCCAAACAACCCCACTGGAAATCTGAAGCAAAAGAAGGTCATCAGTTGAGCCCCGGTGGACCAAGCAACAGACAAAAAGGCTCCGGTCCCAACCAACTACAATATATAGCTTTAGGTCGGGGCCATCATAGAGTCTGACGACCGATCCCCCGGTGTGCAATTAAAGAGTGCAGCAAAGTTATCAACCGTGATTGGGTTAATCACTAAGCATGCAGACTGTCGCATAACATTTAAATTATAGCCAATACGTTTGTGACGTATTATTATTTTTCGGAATTGATCAGAAAAATCAGTCCTACCCTTAATCTTTTTGAATTTGTATACTAAGTCACCATAAAATTATTTCTTTTTAGTAAGTTAATAATGGAATCCTATAATATTATATAATTTAGATAGATGAATGGGCATGTAATGTTACCATATTTTACCATGTTTTAATAAAATTTCTTCAAACATTACTAAAACCATTCCACACGCTTTATTATTATTATTATTATTATTATTTTATTATTATTATTATTATTATTGTTATAATTGTTGTTAGTATTACCTGTGTACGCGAATATCTAACAGTTTTAACAGTGGAATAGAATAGTGCTAGGTATGAATTGATCCGTCATCAACCGCTTGCTGCAAACCGGTCTTACACGGTAAAATGCAGTTTTAGTTGCTTCGTCCACTAGGCTTTTTTGAAAAATGACCTAATTTTTTTTAAAAGCAGAAATATGAATTATATACCTTTAGAAAGATAAATCTTTCTAGTTTTAGGAAGTATCAGCAATTTTGTATTTAATGGAAAAAATAATGTTGTTTTAATCGGTTATTTAATCAAAGGGGTGTCGTTTTTTATGAGTTTTACATTGTGGTTAATAGAAAGAAGGGTATGGCCATTAAATATAAAAATGACCTAACTTTTTTTCATCCAAAAATTATGAAAGTTATATGTTTGTAAAATACAGTTAATGTAGATTTAGGAATCATCAACAATAATTTGTTTATCTAAGGTTTTAACAGTTTTATTGGCTCAGAAAATAATATGTCCTATGTCAGCCCATTATAAAATGAACGTGTCATTTATCGACTAATTGATACGTTGGCTAGGTGAATCTACACTCCATTTCTGCCCATGTACACACAAACCATTATGAAATTTGGTTCATCCATCCCATTTCACGTTTGGTGATAAAATATGGATTGACGTGCATATCTAGATTCATTTAACGGGCAAAATGTAGGGGTTTGTGGGTGAGGTGGGGTCGGTTTAAGGCGCAAAGAGAATAGTTTAAAGAAATAGCAATTTGCTCCACAAAATTGTGGTTTCCTGTTGAGCGATGAAATATAAAGAAGAGCCAAACAATGGATAGGGCCCCGTGCCTGCACATGGCAATTTTACCATTTTATTCAAGTTTATAAAATCTAAAGTAATTGCCAACTTAAATGATCCAAATTATTGTTCAAAACATTTTACGTGAAACTCAATGATGTGTTATGAAGGTGCTTTTTTATTACAGAAATAAAAGCGATTTTCTCTAAGCAACTGAGTATCGAAAACCGCATCAAATTATCAGCAATAGTTTTCGAGATACAAAGAGTTGAATTTGTAAATTTTATGCCATCTGACAATTATTTTGAGCTGGCTCATTAATATTCATAAGACCTTCAATGACGTTATCGAAGAATACTGAATTTTTAAATTTATTTAAAGTTTGTAAAATATTTTCTTGTTCGACGTTCCTAAATGGTTAAAATTCTATTGTAGTATTAGTGACACTAATAAGAACTGTCCAAATTCAAAATTGTGCTTATATTTGCGGTTTACGCATTTCATTTTCAAATTTAAATATTTAATTAAAATTTGTTTAATTTTAATTTACATGCTTGTCAGTATATATAAATGTACATAGAAATTCTAGATCTGTTAAATAGGTCTCAGACAATGATTTTTTGCACTGAGGTAAAAGAAAATGCTTTAAAATCTGTTTTTAAACTTTTTTAAATTTAATTTATATTTTGGGAAGAACATTCCAAATAAATTAACCGGCTAATAAATAAAGATTAAAATAATCAAAAACGTAAGATAACAATTATTTACTCTTTAGAAAAAAGGTTGTTAATTAATTTTAAAATTCATTTAAAAAATTAAAATCATCAATGACATCACAGAATAGTGCATTGTGGTTGGAAATACCTTAAAAACTAAGGGAGACAAGTCATGTAGGAAAAAGAGCTGTTGAGTTTTTAAACTGGCATAACTTTTGAACGGATAGGATTTTTTCTATGCTGTTTGTAGCATTTTGATCCTCTCTCTACCCACTATAAAATTGCTCCAAAATTAAGCATTTGTACAGTTTCTTCGTAATTGCGCCTAATCACAGTCATTTACAATGAGGAGCTTGCAACGATACCTCACGGTAAAATATTTCATAATTTATCCAATCTATTCCTTTCCTTTCCTCCTCTTTGTGGGAGAGATTTCGATATATACCGAAATGCTGTCTCAAAGAGCCTTTAAACCCCCGGAATATAACCAACAAGCCAACTAAATATACCACATACAGAGCAATGGGGTCTTGAACAAACAGATACTATTTTCAAACTTAAAATTTTAAGAGTTTTGGCTATTAGAGGATGACAAGTTTTGTATAATTTTCGAGATAATACAGACAAGAATTGTTTCTTAATCCACGGAAAGAAACACACAAAAGTAAGGAAGAAAAATTTTCAGGAACTGACACAATTCAATTCCAGATCAAACTCAAGACACCATGTGGGAAAGAGCTAGTAATGAAATGTGGTCGACCAACCCACGCCCTTCGTTCTGCCTGGTTCATCAGATACTTAGTTGTTCAAACCCCCCAAAAACAACCACCGCCTACACAACTGTCCTACAAAAAGCACCAACCCTGACAATAAGAACAAATTATACGCAAACATTTAACATCTATTTTTACCTATTTTCATTTTTATGATATCAGGGCTGGCCTTAACATAACAAACCATAATTCAAAACAGTCAAAGTGACAAACAACATATGAAACAACTAAAAAGAACCAAACACACACACAATTGCCGCCTTGGGACGGCCAGCAATGAAATTACAGGGGGTGGGGGGGGGGGCTTAACCGGTTTGCCGCCGAGCCTTTTGTCATGCTTTGGTTCATCAGACACTTAGTTGTTCGGGTTGCGTGGAAGATTCCTAAGGCCGCGTTTACACGAGCAAAGTTCACGAGCAAAGTTTCTATGACAAAGAAGGTTTGCCACAGAAATATTTGCTTTTGTATATGCCACAATATGACAATGTTTCTTTGACAAATATATATGGAAAAGCTACTTCGATAAATTAAATTTGTCCGTGTAAACGGAGAACTTTGCCAAAGATTATGTAACAAAGAACTTGTGACACAGATTTTGTTTCATCGCTGCAGGTAACTTTGACGAATAATATTTGGTCGTGTTAACACTGCAGCAAATATTTCATTGCCAAAGTTTATGTGACAAAGATTCAATGGCACATTTTCTTTAAAGATTTACGCCCTGTTATGTTTCTATTAAATTTCAAGTTTCCCATGAAAAATCGTATCAAAGACATAAAAATGATTAATAGTAAAAGTACTTTTATCTACCAAATTTATGATTTGTGCCGGTCACTGGAAGTAGGAGAATTTAAGAAAATACTAAAAACGCGGCAATAGCGGGTCGTCATTCCCGCCAAAAACGAATACTGGATACGCCCAGTAATCATGTTTAATCAGGGAAAAGTTATATCATGAATAATTTTAAGCCGTTTCTTTAATCTACATCGGACAGTTATTGGCTGAAAAGATCTCACGTGCACGGATTAGAGATTAATGCTATTATAGGGTCATTTACTCCACTATTCATAAAGTGCAAAGCGTGCTTGCAGAAACGCCTTTTATTCCCATATGGGAGTCAATCAATTTATGACGAAAAAATGTTCATGAATATTCAAGAAGGGTTCGCAATGATATTTCGTCTCTGCCTCCGTACCAAAGACTTTTTGGATGAAGATTTTTTGCACAATTCTTAATTGTGTTGCATACAACTAATCCGTTTAATTCTTTTGTGGTTATTTCATAAGGAAATACGAGGGAGTATATCTTTAACAAATAATTTGCTCCGTGTAAACGCAAAATATTTGTCATACTTTCTTTGTTAAAGTTTCTGTGACATAGAAACTTTGCTCGTGTAAACGCGGCCTAGCTCATAAGTAAAATATCTCAGGACATAGAAATAAAAACTAAACTAAGATAAAACAAACATGAGGACTCACAGAAATAGCAACACTGAAATTCTGCAGCAGAAGAAACCTACCAGTTAAACCACGATGGGCCCGACCTAAGACGTCCCGGAACGGGTGTTAGGCGCCAACCGTCTGTGTTACTATTAAGTTACAAGCAGGTTTAGGTTCATAAAGTCTGAGGCCCGATCCAGCGTCGTGCAAATCGAAGATGTAAAGAAAGGTGTTAACCTTAATTGGGTTAACCACCAAACATGCAGTTTGTCGCAAATCATCAGTAGTACATGTATAAGCTTTTTTTTATCTCGAATTATTATATTCTTAAAATGATAAGGAAAGTCATTTTTACCGATTTTGTTTTTATTTTATACACCAAGTCGCCACAAAATTCAGGGTCCGACAGGCCTTGCTGAAGAAGTGTTTTCCATCCGACATATTATATCATGAAACTTAGTCGAAATGCCGTCGATAAAATTTTGAAAACGTTTTACGAAGTTATGATATCTATAGCCTTGTTTGAAAAGTTTCGCTGTCAAAACTTTATTATGAATATTAAAGTCATCAACATGACTAGACACTCGAGCAAAACGAATAAGTTGAAAAATATAAACACCATAGGATGTAGGACGAGGAACATCACCCTTTTACTTACAAGCTAGTGGTAAAAATGACGCAAAGACAAATCCCAGAAGCATCGTTTCAACCAACGGCCACAATCCAAATATTGTTTTTAAATTACGTCCTCTTCCGTGTGTGCATCTGGTTATAGAATTTTGTCCTCCATACATCTTCCTAAATATGAAATTTGTATTAATATGAACATAATTCACTCCGTAAGAACAAACTCAGTCTAGATAAAACAAGAATAAAAATATTGTAGAGTTTTCTTTCTCCCGCCATATCACATGGTGCGTGTGCATTTTTGGACATGCTAATGCGCTTTGATTTGTATTATTTTCAGTACAATGAGGTGGTCTGATACAAAAACATAGATCCGCAAGAGAGGCACCTTTAGGGAATTTGTACAAATGTTAGCATGCCACATTTGAGATATTGTAAAACCATATGAAAAATAAATAAGTAGGGGAATAAATGAATGAATAATGCATAAATAAATAAATAAATAAATAAATAATAAGAAAGACAGAAATTAGTAGATGCGTTTAAAATCAGAAACTGTACGTCCATATGCGAGATTAGGCTATATGTGCGGACATGTTTGATACTCGTACAAACTGACAAAGACATTCGAAACATTCCATATAGTATTGAAGCAATTCAAACCTACAACGTTCAGATTGGTTCTGGCGTTGGTTCTGGCGTAAAAATATGGTAAAACTGCTTAAGTCTATATCCTATAAGGTAGAGCAAAATTATAGTTTGTCAATTTTACGTTTGCAAAACCATAAACAGACCAATATGGTATATGGAATTTAACTCCTATCAGAGCCTCAAAAGTGAAACGTAAATAAACAACGGTATAATGACACAAACCGAACAAAAGAAAGAAATGTCGTTATAGTCCGTGGAGAAATAAATCATCTGTCATAACCTACCCATTCGAATGCATCGATAGTTTTATTAATAATATTACCAAAATAGAAGTATAAAGTTTAAGCAAAGACGGTAGTATCATGCCACTCTTATTCGAAAAATGTTCGAAAAGGGTTATTCAAACTGTGGCATGATATTTTGTATTTTCGGATCTTCTGTATTGTTCATGTTTTGTCTCTAAACGATCTGCACTCGTTTACTCACATGCTTTCATGTTTGAAACAATAAAACTGTGGTCATTTGCAAATATGCCTAAATGACGTGTTGCAACTTATACGTGCAGCCGAGGTCCATGTGTACGTCATCCGTAATTCGTGTCCGTTTCAGACGAAATGAATACACTCTCTCTCTCTGTCTCTCTCCCACCTCTACCCCCACCCCGCCACACACCCCAGTAGTTCCAAGTCTGGCTCCCGGTTATTGTGTTTCTACATGTAATCTAGTACATTGGTCCCTGTATGACAGCCCACTTCCCTTTCTGTTTTGTCGTGTGGTTTAAAACGGAAAATGGATAAAAAATAGGTGATTTATGTAATGGTTTTACGTATTTTATATGACATTTTGGTGCTCGTTGCCTCGATACTATTCCTCTGTGTTGGAAGGAGTGTGTTTATAGTCTAAGATGTACTGTAACGTTCATCTTCGAAAACCAATGGTACTAAGTCCACTTTGTTTAACTTTGGCCTGATGTAAAATATTGTAGGAACCGTGTTGCATCTCTTTATGAGCCGCGACACGACAAAACCAACAAAGTCTAATGTACGCCCAGCGAAGACTTAGATCAGCCTGGGTATCCGCCCAGTCTGATCAGAGTCTTTGCTGTCCGCATGCCAAGGCTGATCCGAGTCTTCGCTGATCGCATATGCCACTTTGTTGGTTTTGTCGAGTAAGGGCTCTTATCTGCTCGGTATAATTTTATCAAAATAACGCTATCAGGAAACTCAAATCTCAGTGTGCGTTCACCAGTTATTGACATGACCCGTAAAACGCTGAAATGACGTTCTTGACTTTAGAAGCTCTCAATGGTACGAAAAGAAACCAAATTCTTTTTCAACTTTGTTGATTAGAGTATCTACAATGGATGGACTTGAAACATGCCATCCCCGCAGCCAAGAAGTTGAAGCGGTCCGAAGCAATTTTTTTAAATAACTAGCCCACCCTGACGCTATTATGAATTGCATTGCTTATGAAGTAGAAAGAACTTCTTTTCATATTATAGAAAAGAATTATTTCGTTTTCTGCTCAGCCTTGAATGTAAAAACCAAATAGCAAAGGAGAAGAACTAAATAAGCTTATGCTTTCGTTCTAATCCTATTATATTTATGTATAGAACAATATTGTTATTGCCATGAATGTTAGATTTCTTGAAACAAAACATGTTTAAATCTAACAACAAATAAAAATTCAATTCGTAACCCTCAGAGCACAATAAATCAGACGACAAAATTTACGACTGCAAAATCAAAAAAAAAAAAAAAAAAAAAAAAAAAAAATCGCACTGACAATTCAAAGAAAAGATGAAAAACAGTGTAGATCCAGATGAAACGGCTCATTATGAACCGCCTCATTTGGATCGTCGCTATTTGCAAATTCAACTATTTTTATTTTTGACTTGTTTAGTGTTGTTACGAAATGGATCTGATCGTCGACTATGTCGTCGAAATCATTTTAATCCTTTCAATCAGTAGAGCTACAGTTTTTAGGGCAACTGTGGTAATAAAACATATACGGAAATTGTGGCTACGTTATGCATGGGTTGTTTGTGAATACCTCTCGTGGACAGCGTATTGCATGATTTTAAGGTGAATACCTGCACGAGTCTTTTGATTGTGGACAGCGTGTTGCATGATTTTAATGTGAATACCTGCACGCTTAGATTCGAATTCCATGCTTTAAAAGTGAGACGCATAGTATTTATACTCCTATTCTTTAATGAAAATATAGACGTGGCTGTTTAATTCTAAGGTGAATTGATGGATGTTATATTGTTGTGTGCCCAGATTCTGTGTTAAGACCTGAATGGTAAGATTTTATTATATTTATTTAGAATAGTTTGGCTAAGAATGAAAAATGTGACTTCTGATTGATATGGTATAATTGCATATGTTGACTGATTTTGTTTATACTGACCATGCTGCGCATGGTATTTGTATATTAAGAAGTTTTGTAAACTACGGAAATAGTTTATATCACTGATGTTGGTTGCAATGGTGTGCTTCTATTTGACGTCCAGTGGCGTCAGTTGCATTCATGTTATTCATGTGACGTCAGTTGCATTCATGTTATTGCGATGTCAGCTCTTTTTATATTAGTTTCACTGGTGTGCGTCTATTTGACGTCCAGTGATGTCAATTGCATTCATGTTATTCAGTGACGCCAGTTGCATTCATGTTTTTCATGTGACGTCAGTTGCATTCATGTTATTGCGACGTCAGCACTTTTTATATTAGTTTCACGTATACGTGGCCTATAGAAGTAGATTGATTTGTAATGGAACTAATTTATATACTTGTGACGTCAATTGACGCCATAGCATGCACCGCATTAAGGTTTTTTTTCCATATGTTATTATGGTAACATTTGGTCGTCATGCGTTTGGTTTGCCTTCACTAAATGACGTCATATGGTATAACATCATTGGCGTAATAATGTCAGATCAAACGTTATGATCCCAAATGTGTTATATTCTATGGCAAATGGTAATACGCTAAGTTTAAAGAAATGAATTAATACATATGCGAGTTAGATTTTGGTCAATCAATTTAATGTAAATAGGTCATTGTTTAGATTCATTCATGTTTTATATGGGATATGTCATGGTAATTCCTGTTGGCGTCAGTATACTTCTTGACAATGTTTGACGTCAGATCCTTCGACGCACATGCGTGGTAGGATCTACGTTTCTTCATTGGCGGAAGTGGTAAGCACAATTTTGGCTTTACATCGTGAGCGCGAGTTGTGTCTAGTGACACGGCTGGCGTGTGCACGTTATGCTCGGCATTCGCCGAGAGCGTTGTATGGTATTTCCAAGACAGGCCCAAGTCTTACGTATTGTTATTATGTAGTTACAATGTATTAAGTGTAAGTTCGTTATTTTTAGGCACATCAAGTCCGGCAGTCAGCTGTTAGGGCTTAGAGCCACGTCTCACCTGGAGATTCGATATACGTCTCCAGGTTAATACCAACCCGGGTAGAGCAGTTACAACGCCCTTGTGCATGTTTTCCTAGCAGAGGCGGGAAGCACAAAATATCGGCGAAGGCGATCTTATTCCTGCGGAGGTGAAAGTGGTACAGTGTTCGTCCACTATAGTGTGTCTTGTTATATATAGACTGGTCCCTGGTACGATCCAGGGAGCGACCAGTATATAAACGTGCGCGTACTAGTATAAGTTGGTGTTCCTCATGATATATGGACTGGCCCATGACATGATCCAGGGAACGACAAATTGAAGTCTACCAACATAAGGCCTTGTTTTTTTTTGTATGAGCTCAAACTAACGTTTTTTGTTCTTTGTATTTTCCTTTAGTTCATGGCGCTGAGCCGAGTACGGTGTTGACGTCAGACGGTAATCTATTTGCGTATTGTACGCAAATCGATTACAGATTTGAAACAAACACCTTACTTGGGCCAGCGACATGAACTGATATGTGTTGTATATTATTGTAATTGTGACAGTTGTAAATTGTATTGTTGTATATAGAATTTACATTATAAATAAACTTCAAAAAATTCTAACGTTGTTAGAGTTTCCTTGTTAGTGTAATACACTGGTAGATAACCCTTTAACCGGAAATCACCCTCCGCCGTCCTGGCGACGCATAAGGCTCTACACCCGTGTCGACCGTGTGTAAAACCTTCTGCGTAACATGGTGTCAGAAGTAGGATTTGGTTTCCGGTTAATATCTGCCAGTGTAAGACATTGACAATATATATAGAATCTAGGCACAATTTTTGTCAGTTTTTTTTTTTGACTTTCTGGTTGTTCTTTTCTAAGGTGACGTAAGGCTGTTTGCATTGATGTGAATTTTAGGAGAGCAATTTCGCCACTAAATTCTTTGTAAATGTAACCTACACTCAATTAAGGTCAACTAGCCTTATTCCCTGCGTGATGAAGTGCGATAGCCCATGCATTAATTTGTGATAGAATGTAACAGATTGCATATCTGAGTGGGGAAACTGAGGTATATAGACCTGAATTGTCTTGGCACGGATGATACATATTTAGTTTTAAGGTCCGTTTGAGTACCTTGGCACTGCTGTTGCATGACAATCTGTTAGTTCATTAATTCAAACGTTTGTACGTTGTGTCGTAACCGTTACTGAAGTCCATTTTATGTCCTGATTTAGTAACGTAGGTTACTCGTAACGTAATATAATATCGTTACAATTAATTAAACCTAATAGCGGAATCTTAAGTTTGATTTACCGTTGGTATCTTATAAGGTTTTGTAAAGTAGGACGTACAGTTGTCGTGTCAGTGTTAATGCGTTGCGTTACATACGTTACGTTTGTATATCCGATACGCTAGATCAAGTTGGGCGTAATTGTAATGTGGGTTATTTACGTCATCTAATTGTGTCATATGATAGTGAAAAGAGGTTCTCGGTAAAGTCAACGTCAGTTTATGACGTCATTTCCGGTGTGTTATGAACGTAACTTTAATAGCTACGTCTAGATCGCGAGTATACTAATTAATCAACGTTTTAGTTGGATTAGTTGGTTATTATTATTGTTAGCGTTTTAGTTAACGTGTGTGACTATAAGTGAACGTCGGTTTCAGTTAAGTTAACGTGAGCATTACGTTAAGCGTCATGGATCAGTTAGTTAAGACGGGAAAAGAGTTAGGTTATGAGGGGCAGGCATTGCAGGAATTTGTTAAGCAACAGCAAGAGACTGAGAGGGCAGAAAGGCACGCGGTAAGGGAACTTGATAAAGAGAAGATCGCGGCGGAGAAAGAGTTGATAAAGAGAAGATCGCGGCGGAGAAAGAGAAGATCGCGGCGGAGAAAGAAAAAATTGTGCAGGCCGAAAAAGACAGGGAAATTGAGTTAGCTAGGATCGCGCAGGCTGAAAAAGATAGGGAAGTTGAATTAGCTAAGATTGCGGCGGATAGGGAAATCGAGATGGCGCGGATTGAAAGTATAGAGCGGCAAGCCGAGAAAGATAGGGAAGATAAGTTGTCTCAAGTCGAAAGTGATAAGGAAGCGAAGTTGTCGAGCGAAGTCGAGTTAGAAAAGTTGAAGTACAGTTTTGATTTGCAGCAACGCGAGTTAAAGAATCAGATAGATTTGCAGAAGGTAACGTTTAGAGTTGAATTAGAAAAACAGAAGGCTGGAAAGTTAGCGCATGCGCGAGATCCCAAATTACCGTATTTTGATGAAAGTAAGGACAAGATGGATAGTTACTTATCAAGGTTTGAGAAATACGCGACGGCGAATAAATGGGATAAAAAGTTTGGGCTGCATATTTAAGCGCATTACTTAAAGGTCGCGTGCTTGATGTTTATGATAGATTGTCTGTAGATGATGCAGCAGATTGTTGAAGAATTTTGATATCACTGTACGCGGATTTAGGAAGAAATTTCGCTATGATAGGCCTGAAAAGTCGGAAACGTTTATTCAGTTAGGTCGTATCTTAATAAATGGTTGAAAATGGCGAAGGTAGACCAGTCTTATGAATCTGTTTGCGATTTTTTCGCTAGAGATCAGTTTTTAGAATCTTGTAGTAAAGAACTGTATGTTCATTTGAAACCGAAAACATTCACGAATCTAGGTAAGATGGCTAGGGAAGCAGATTTATTTGCAGAAGCACGTGGCGGTGTCTACGCTTGTGTTAATAAGGGGCAGCGTGATAGTAAGGGCGTAACTCAGAGTAGATCTGATAATAAGCCGAGTGCGAAGCCAGAGATAAAATGTAGTATTTGTGGTAAGGGACATTTAACATATAAATGTTTTAAGAATCCCGATAGGAAGCAAGCATATAGTGCGGAGGTAGGCTCACGTCTAGTCCTATTCTTCGCTTACCTGTTTTTCAAGAAGGTAACCCGTTTGTACTCCAAACAGACGCTTCAGACGTGGGTCTTGGAGCTATTTTGCTTCAGGAATTCGAAGGTGAAGGTCGTTTGCCGATTGCTTATGCTAGCAAGAAATTGTTACCTCGAGAAAGGAACTACTCTGTAATTGAAAAGGAATGTTTGGGTATAATCTGGGGTGTTGAGAAATTTCGTAAGTACCTGTATGGGGCGGAGTTCCTACTTGAAACCGACCACAAACCTTTGTCCTATATGCAGACAGCTAAGGTGCTCAATCCCCGAATCATGCGTTGGGCCATGAAATTACAGCCGTACAGATTCAGAATCGTTGCTATCCGCGGCCAAGATAATTTGGGGGCGGACTACCTTAGTAGATAGTTTGGCCACGTTATGCATCGCACCGTTGTTGTGTATATAGCTAGTTTTCCAGTTTTGACATAGCCTACGATTCGATCGCATTTCGTACTTTTTCAGAAAAGAAACATTGTTATGTTTTTTTCTCCCTTAGGGGAAACTTATGTTACGAAATGGATCTGATCGTCGACTATGTCGTCGAAATCATTTTAATCCTTTCAATCAGTAGAGCTACAGTTTTTAGGGCTACATTATGCATGGGTTGTTTGTGAATACCTCTCGTGGACAGCGTATTGCATGATTTTAAGGTGAATACCTGCACGAGTCTTTTGATTGTGGACAGCGTGTTGCATGATTATAATGTGAATACCTGCACGCTTAGATTCGAGTTCCATGATAATTCTAAGGTGAATTGATGGATGTTATATTGTTGTGTGCCCAGATTCTGTGTTAAGACCTGAATGGTAAGATTTTATTATATTTATTTAGAATAGTTTGGCTAAGAATGAAAAATGTGACTTCTGATTGATATGGTATAATTGCATATGTTGACTGATTTTGTTTATACTGACCATGCTGCGCATGGTATTTGTATATTAAGAAGTTTTGTAAACTACGGAAATAGTTTATATCACTGATGTTGGTTGCAATGGTGTGCGTCTATTTGACGTCCAGTGACGTCAGTTGCATTCATGTTATCAGTGACGTCAGTTGCATTCATGTTATTCATGTGACGTCAGTTGCATTCATGTTATTGCGACGTCAGCACTTTTTATATTAGTTTCACGTATACGTGGCCTATAGAAGTAGATTGATTTGTAATGGAACTAATTTATATACTTGTGACGTCAATTGACGCCATAGCATGCACCGCATTATTTGACGTCCAGTGATGTCAATTGCATTCATGTTATTCAGTGACGTCAGTTGCATTCATGTTTTTCATGTGACGTCAGTTGCATTCATGTTATTGCGACGTCAGCACTTTTTATATTAGTTTCACGTATACGTGGCCTATAGAAGTAGATTGATTTGTAATGGAACTAATTTATATACTTGTGACGTCAATTGACGCCATAGCATGTACCGCATTAAGGTTTTTTTTCCATATGTTATTATGGTAACATTTGGTCGTCATGCGTTTGATTTGCCTTCACTAGATGACGTCATATGGTATAACATCATTGGCGTCATGATGTCAGATCAAACGTTATGATCCCAAATGTGTTAGAAATGCTTATTAAGTTATTATATTCTATGGCAAATGGTAATACGCTTAGTTTAAAGAAATGAATTAATTCATATGCGAGTTAGATTTTGGTCAATCAATTTAATGTAAATAGGTCATTTTTTAGATTCATTCATGTTTTATGTGGGATATGTCATGGTAATTCCTGTTGGCGTCAGTATACTTCTTGACAATGTTTGACGTCAGATCCTTCGACGCACATGCGTGGTAGGGTCTACGTTTCTTCATTGGCGGAAGTGGTAAGCACAATTTTGGCTTTACATCGTGAGCGCGAGTTGTGTCTAGTGACACGGCTGGCGTGTGCACGTTATGCTCGGCATTCGCCGAGGGCGTTGTATGGTATTTCCAAGACAGGCCCAAGTCTTACGTATTGTTATTATGTAGTTACAATGTATTAAGTGTAAGTTCGTTATTTTTAGGCACATCAAGTCCGGCAGTCAGCTGTTAGGGCTTAGAGCCACGTCTCACCTGGAGATTCGATATACGTCTCCAGGTTAATACCAACCCGGGTAGAGCAGTTACAACGCCCTTGTGCATGTTTTCCTAGCAGAGGCGGGAAGCACAAAATATCGGCGAAGGCGATCTTATTCCTGCGGAGGTGAAAGTGGTACAGTGTTCGTCCACTATAGTGTGTCTTGTTATATATAGACTGGTCCCTGGAACGATCCAGGGAGCGACCAGTATATAAACGTGCGCGTACTAGTATAAGTTGGTGTTCCTCATGATATATGGACTGGCCCATGACATGATCCAGGGAACGACAAATTGAAGTCTACCAACATAAGGCCTTGTTTTTTTTTGTATGAGCTCAAACTAACGTTTTTTGTTCTTTGTATTTTCCTTTAGTTCATGGCGCTGAGCCGAGTACGGTGTTGACGTCAGACGGTAATCTATTTGCGTATTGTACGCAAATCGATTACAGATTTGAAACAAACACCTTACTTGGGCCAGCGACATGAACTGATATGTGTTGTATATTATTGTAATTGTGACAGTTGTAAATTGTATTGTTGTATATAGAATTTACATTATAAATAAACTTCAAAAAATTCTAACGTTGTTAGAGTTTCCTTGTTAGTGTAATACACTGGTAGATAACCCTTTAACCGGAAATCACCCTCCGCCGTCCTGGCGACGCATAAGGCTCTACACCCGTGTCGACCGTGTGTAAAACCTTCTGCGTAACAAGTGTTAAATCTTCGAGAGGGTTGTAATAGGATAAACGGCATTGGACTGTATGAGAAGTAGGTTATTCTCCAAATAAAACAATAGACTCCACGTTTCAGGGCAATGAACTTACTAATTTCTTTAAAAGGAACTATAATCATGACAGTCAAGAAACGGAAACTAAGGTGGTTTGGCCACGTCTCAAACCCATCTGGTTTAGCAAAGACAATTGTACAAGGAACAGTGAAGGAAATAGAAGAGATAGACAGAAGAAGTGGGACGATTTAAGAAATGGACAGGAATGGGCTTTGTCAGCACAACTGGGGCAGCTGAAAACAGGACTAGGTAGAAAGGGATTATTATCATCCATCATGTAGTCATCTGTGGTCCCCTAGCGACATTGCAAGGCTATGAGAATGTCATTCATTATCTTTTTCTTTTTTAGTATATAACATTTGGCCTTTGCAAGCAAAAGTTAAAGCTTTTTGTGTCACCAAATAGTAGCAACATTCTTTGGTAGCGCGCCAGCGGTCACCATACTTTGAGCGAATTTGGTAGCGTTACCGAAATGTGATATCTAACGCCGCCGCATTGCCTTAATTAAACACAACACATTCCGTTGCAAGGGCGACGCTTCTAATGCGAATTTCGATTCTTCTATGTTGATCACCTGTGAAGCTGTCCACTCTTTTGTGGATTAGCATAGAAAATAAATGTTTTACCTATTTTGTATATTTTCTATCGCTTTTGATGTTTACGTTTTTTCTTATATTGCTTTATGTTGTACTGAGTGCGTATGTTATTGAATTTGGTCTTTGGCATTTTTTTCCTTCTTCTTTTGACGTCTTGGTTGGGTTGTGCTTTTTTCCTTCTTCTTTTGATGTCTTGGTTCGGCTGTGCTTTTTTCCTTCTTCTTGTGATGTCTTGGTTGGGTTGTGCTTTTTTCTTTCTTCTTTTGATGTCTTGGTCGGGTTGTGACTTTTTTCCTTCTTCTTTTGATTTCTTGGTTCGGCTGTGCTTTCTTCCTTCTCCTTGCGATGTCCTGGTTAGTTGTGCTTTTTTTCTTCTACATTTGATGTGTTGGTTGGGTTTTGCCTTTTTTCCTTCCCTCTTTTGATGTCTTGGTTCGGCTGTGCTTATTTCCTTCTTCTTTTGATGTCTTGGTCGGGTGGTGCTTTTTCCTTCTTCTTTTGATGTCTTGGTCGGGTGGTGCTTTTTCCTTCTTCTTTTGATGTCTGGGTCGGGTGGTGCTTTTTACTTCTTCTTTTGATGTCTAGGCCGGGTTGTGCTTTTTCCTTCTTCTT
Source organism: Ctena decussata (assembly GCA_963989385.1). Taxonomy (NCBI): domain Eukaryota; kingdom Metazoa; phylum Mollusca; class Bivalvia; order Lucinida; family Lucinidae; genus Ctena; species Ctena decussata. The sequence goes on from OZ022498.1 coordinate 1,482,715, forward strand.
TTGATATCTTGGTCGGGTGGTGCGTTTTCCTTCTTTTGATGTCTTGGTCGGGTTGTGCTTTTTCCTTCATCGTTTGATGTCTAAGTCGGGTTGTGCTTTTTCTCTCTTCTTTTGACGTCTTGGTTGGGGTTTTTCTTTTTTCCCTTCCTCTTTTGATGTCTTGGTCGGGTGGTGCTTTTTCCTTCTTCTTTTGATGTCTTGGTCGGATGGAGTTTTTTCCTTCTTCTTTTGATGTCTTGGTCTGGTTGTGATTTTTCCCTTTTCCTTTTGGTGTCTTGGTCGGGTGGTCTTTTTTCCTTTATTCTTCAGATGTCTTGGTCGGATTGTGTTTTTTCCCTTCTTCTTTTGAAGTCTTTTGAAGTGCTTTTTCCCTTCTTCTATTAGTTTCTTAGTTGGATTTAGCTTTTTTACTTCTCCTTTTAGTTTCTTGGTTGTTTTGTGATTTTTCCCTTCTTCTTTGGATGTCTGAATTGAAGCGTGCTTTTTCCCTTCTCCTTTTGATGTCTAAATTGGAATATGTTTTTTTTTCCCTTCTTCTTCTAATGTCTTGGTTAGGTTGTGCTTTTTTTCAATCTTCTTTTGATGTCTTAGTTGGGTAGTGATTTTCCCTTCTCTTTATCAAGTCTCTGTTGCCTTGGGCTGTTTTTCCTTTCTTCTTTAAAGTCTTGGTTGGTTATGTTGCGCTTTTATCCTTCTTCTTTTTGATGTCTTAGTTGGAGTGTGCTTTTTCCGTTCTTCTTTTGATGTTTTGATCGTGTTATGCATTTTTTCATTTCTTCTTTTGTTGTCTTGGTTTGGATGTGCCTTTTCCCCTTCTCTTTTTGATGTCTTGGTTGAACTGTGCTTTCTTCCCCTCTTTTTTGATGTCTTGGTTGGATTGTTTTTTCTTTTTTTTCTTGTAAAGTCTTGCATGGGTGTCTTTTTCCCCTTCTGCTCTTGATGTCTTAGTCGTGTTATGTCCCCCCCCCACCCCACCCATTTTTAAATAAAGTCTTTTACAAATTGTGCCTTTTGATGTCTTGGTTTGGTTGGGTTTTTCCCCTTTTTTGTTTTGATGTCTCGGTTGGATTATGCTTTTTTCCCTTCTACTTTTGATGTCTTGATCGTTTTGTGCTTTTTCCCTTTTTTTATGTCTTGAATGGATTGTGCTGTTTTGTGCCTTCTTCTTTTGATCTGTTGGCTGGGTTGTGCTGTGCCTGGGTTTCTTCATTCATTGTTTATCAGTGATGTTAGCGTGCATTGGACATTTTCAAAGGTTTTATCTGTTTAAAACGGAATATGATTATATGAATCAGGTCGAATTAAGGTTAGTCGGTACTAACCCGAGTTAGTCCGCCCAGTCTATTTTGTGCAGTAAACATTCTATGTGGTAAGACAGACAGATCTGAGCAAACAGTGCAGACCCAGATCAGACTGCTCTGAAAGGAGTCTAATCTGGCTGTCTCTGTTTGTCGTTCCCACTGCAGCTTATGGACACATTACTGCTCTGTAAAAGGAAACTGTTTCGTTTGCAAAATAATTTTGGTAGTTATTTTAGGTGTCCCAAATTTTAGAACTTTTACTTTAGTTCCGAAATGCGTTCGATATTTAAGCAGTTTTATCATCATCATTAAACCTGTCATAAAGGCCACCTCTACTGAGCAAAACCTTGTATTAAAAGGCCAAAACTTCACTCCCAAAGCAGTATTTAAGGTAAATTGACCTGATTTAAGCTAGCACCTGTCTTAAGCCAGACATTTTGGGCCTTCTCTTTGAATGCTTGCTTAAGACAGATTTGACTGTATTTCAAAGTTGTTTGAGACTTTACGCCTGACCTTATTTTTACAGGTTTCGGAAAAAAAAAAAAAAACATAGAAAGAGCGTATAGAAAACATGTTTAATACACGTATAGAATATAACATATAAAGGCAAAGTATCTTCATAGAGGGTTATCATGCGAACCGAACAACCGACTAAATGTTTTGTACCACTTCAGAAACTGAGGGTGAGGTTGGGCCTGTAAAATCAATTTAAGCCCCCCAGTAATTCATTACTGACCGTTCCAAGGCGGTAGTTCTGTTGTGGTTCTCTGTTGCCTGTTTTTGGTGTCAGAGTTTCTGTGATGTTTTACCTTATGTATGTTCTTATTATTTTTGATTCGGTTTGAGTTGCTGAGTGACCACCTTTTGGGAACAAGCTGCTCACTCGGTTGGCCATATGTTCTCTGTATCTTGATTATTTGTAATCTTAGTTGTTTCCAACTATGGTTTGAGGGCTGGATTTGGATTTTGATTGTTTCAGTTCCTGGTCTTTGCATACTTTTTACTTCTATATAAATATATACTAGAAGAGTCACTAGCGTGGCAAGCTGGATTCTGATAAGTCTAAAAGCTAGTGTGTGTTCCTAGGTTTTACATTTTCAATCCCAAATTTAAACTTTTCAGAACAAAGTTTCGAAAAATCTATTTTCACAAACCATTAAGTTTGAAAATAACCCCACTTTGAAAGTCAAAACTGATAAATCCCTGAAAAGCTCTAAAACACGTTGTCAATCCTTGGACACGGATTGACTACGTGTTTTAAAGCTTTTCAAGGAGTCATGAGTGTTACCCACGGATTGACTACGTGTTTTAAAGCTTTTCAAGGAGTCATGAGTGTTACCCACGGATTTACTACGTGTTTTAAAGCTTTTCAAGGAGTCATCAGTGTTACCCACGGATTTACTACGTGTTTTAAAGCTTTTCAAGGTGTCATCAGTGTTACCCATGGATTTACTACGTGTTGTAAAGCTTTTCAATGAGTCATCAGTGTTACCCACGGATTTACTACGTGTTTTAAAGCTTTTCAATGAGTTATCACTTTTAACGTTGGTTTGAAAGTTCTTGGTCCATGGTTTGAATCTTTCAAATTGTAAATATTTTGAAACTTTGGTTTGAACGTGTACTGTTGTTTTCGAAATAAATGTTTCGAAACTGGGGTTTGAAAAGTTCAAACTTGGGTCGAAAATTTGAAGCCTAATTTGAGCTCAACCCAAGGCTCGACAATTTAAACCTAAGTTTGAAGATTTATTATGCTACGTACTAACACCAGGTTTTCAGGTCTAGTACCTAGGGGTCGAGTGCATAAAGAAGGCGTAAACTACACCGGCGCAACATAGTCATTCATGATCTTCTGTTTAAGAACCAATTTTGTTATAATGTTGTAAATATGTTAACTTGTGAAAGAGGGCCCCAAGGAAGATTGGTTGTACCAATTGGGTCACCCTCTAAAATTAAAGAATTACTTACTTTCTTAATAATTTCATTGTTTCTGTATGCATTCTTTCAAAGTGCAGCGCAGTGAATGTGAAGTCATTAGAACTTTCAGACGATATTCGCGATTTTATCGTGTGTTTCATAATTTGTTTTATTTAATCGTCCCCCAACATCCGAAACCGAAAGTAGGCTGTTGCTTCAAAAATGGGGAGGTTTAAACGTGAAAACAAGTAAACTCTCAGTAAAAACAAGACCACCAGTTAAAAGTACTTACGAGAACGCATTCACTGCGCTTTAATCGCTTTAAGACTGCATTTTGGCAACAAAGAAGTTATCTTGAAAATACCTAACCACGAAGCAATAGTTGTACTGGAAATTCCAGTATTTCTTGTGGCGTGAAAACCACCTGATCATCAACCCTGTTTAAGGACAATTTTGAGCTCTTAAACTCAAAATTTTAAAATGTTTCCAATACCGCCAAAAAAAAGTGAAAAAAAAAAAAATAAATAAATAAAAATAGAAATCCCATTTGCGATTGAAATATTCCCGCCTAAGCAGGGCTCAAACCGGATTCGCCAGACCAGCATGCCAGCGCTCAACCTACATAGCCGGGGCTCCAAATATGATAGGAAACCGTTCGTATAGCTCTAATTCATCAAAGTATGGTGGCTGGTTTGTGCCATTTCGAGTTTTCGCGGTGAAAAGACGTCACGCGAAAAGATGAAAAGACGCCATGCGAAAAGGCAAAGTGTGCAATTGAATCCCATTTACGATTGAAATATTCCCGCCTAAGCGGGGCTCAAAGCGGGTCCGCCAGACCAGCAGGCCAGTGCTCAACCAACATAGCCGGGGCTCCAAATGTGATAGGAAACCGTTCATATAGCGCTAATTCATCATAGTATGGTGGCTGGTTTGTGCCATTTCGACTTTTCGCGGTGAAAAGACGTCACGCGAAAAGATGAAAAGACGCCATGCGAAAAGATGAAAAGACGCCATGCGAAAAGATGAAAAGACGCCATGCGAAAAGATGAAAAGACGCCATGCGAAAAGACAAAGAGACGAAAAAGCGTAATGCGAAAAGACAAAAAGAAGACATAACACCATGCGAAAAGACGAAAAGACGAAACCCGCCACGCGAAAAGACGAACTTTCAGTCCCAAAAGGCAGATAAACGCCATGCGAAAAGACGCCATTTAAAACTTTTATTTAGTCGTTTTTTGGCATGACGTCTTTTTGTCTTTTTGCATGGCGTTATTTCGTCTTTTCGTGGTTTTCGCGTGGCGTTATTTCGTCTTTTCGTCTTTTCACGTGGCGTAATTTCATCTTTTCGTCTTTTTGTGGGGCGTTATTTCGTCTTTTCGTCTGTCTATTCGTCTGGTGTTGTTGTTTGTTTTCTTTTCGTCTTTTTGCATGGCGGTATTTTGCCTTTTTATTTTTTTGCTAGTCTTTTTGCATGAGTAAATGATTCAAGTAATACATCAGTTTCATCTGAAGATATGATAGAACTCCAACATCGAGTGAGACCCCAAGGCCTTGCTCCTTGCCGAGAACCCCGATGCATTCTCGCTGAGTTGTCTTAAATTTTAATCGTGAGTCAACTTACATGTTTTGTCAGTATTTGATTAGAGCAATATTTTCATAACAGTCCAAATTCATGTTCCCTAATTGTCTAAAATTTCCGACAGATTAACTCTGTCGTTACCTCAGAAAGGTAAAATGAGCCCCGACACGACAAAACACACAAAGTGGCATGTGCGCCCTGCGAAGACTCATACCAGCCTTGGCGTCCATTCAGTCTGATCAGAGTCTTCGTTGTCCGCATGGAACTAGCTTAGATTCTTAGCTACCATTTAAGCACACTGCGAAGATTCTGATCAGATTGGGGGATGTCCAGGCTGATCTGAGTCTTAGCTTGGTGCAAATGCCACTTTATTGGTTTTGTCGTGTCAAATCATTAAGAATGCAACAAGGTGACGCATGGTCGACATTTATCATTACAGCAATAATGAATAAGCATTCAGATTCAATGGATTATGGTACACACCTGATATATGGTAAAAAATGTATCCGATGTTCGTTTTTACAAATGATAATGTGCAAATGCTAATACAGAAAACTAAAATTAAATAAATAGTTTTATTCTTAAAAAAACAAACAAAAAAAAAACAAAAAAAAAAACAGTGAAATGCTATTAATAACAGTTACTGAGGTATGCTGACAATTTAAAAACATGAAGGCGTGATGCTTGGCTACCGACAATGAGTCCAGTTCGAACCTGTTTTCCACATGTTTAGCTTGTGCATTTTTTATTCAAGAATACACGTTGATACAAAGTTGTTTCAGAGTTAAATAGCTGGGTTCTTAAGACAAATAATTCTTTCTAGAAACAAGATTACGGTGGTATAAGCTTGACCCATATCGGCGATTGTACATGTAACATGACATTCATTGCAAGAAACTTTGGTAAGTCGACATCATCAGGCTTCTGAACCGCCCGGAAAGCTATCCTTTCCTCCTCTTTTCCAGCGGGCACACAACGTCGAAATGACGGCAATACCACGTCATTTCGACGTCCTGTGTCTGCCAGGTTAAATCAAGTTTTGACATAATCGATGATCTGAAAAGAAAATCAAAAGACATGTATCAAATATCTGCTCATATTGCATTTTATTTTTCATAATCATCGTTTATACCTTTTATGCAAATAAACAGGCCATTGTAACTTTGATTTTCATACAGCTCAGGCCTTTTTGTGCTATTGTCCTTGTACCTATTTTCTATATATACGCGTGTCGTGTTGCTAAGTAGTTAAAGATGCCTTCTTGAAAATCTTAACATGCAAACATTTTGAGAAGATTTAAAGTAATGAACTTGTACGCGTTCTGGTAAGTAAGTAAGTAAAGACTTTATTTTGTGAGGGTAACAACATTTAGCACATACAATATAACATGTAATAGCTAATCTTCCATGAGGCCTGGTGAAACAGCTCTGCAATCTATTTTATTTTTACCATCCCTGTCCTCTATGTTTTCGCTCATTTTCTTTCATTAGAACTAAACTAACATGACTTCCTCTTTGTTTCCCGGAGAATAAAGCCGATCCGAAAGAAAGTCTTTTCTTAAGGGAAAAGGTGTTTATTTATACTACTTATTGATACTAGAGAGTATCATCCTTTAGGAGACAAGAGGACCAAGAAGCCCTGAATCGCTCACCTGAGCAAAACGGTCAAACTAGGACCATCATTTGAACAAACCTGATAGTTTGAAACTGTCAAAATCTGAGAGACATTGGATTATCTTAACCTCTATTACTCAAAACGTTCATTTACTCATTTAGTTAACAGACTGTATTTACCAAATTTTGCACCAAAATCTTCTATAATTTCCATTAACTCTTATGTTTAAGCATTTTCCTATATAAGAACACCAGAAAGCAAATTTGAACCTGCCGTAAAAAATCAGGGTCAACCCATGGTCATCTTGGTAGAACTTTAGTACTCAATGCTAAATGCCAAGTTTCAAGACAATCGGTCCTTTGGTTCTGGAGAAGATGATTTTTGAAGACTTTTTACCATATATGGATGTGGCCACCATGTTGGCCATGTGACTTGGATCGCCTGAACAATTTTTCGTTTGCTCAACCCCTACAATACCAAATTTCAAGCATCTGAGCCAAGTGGTTCTGAAGAAGATGATTTTTGAATATTTTCCTATGTATTTCTATGGTTCGAACCCAGGACCCCTTCGGGTAAGGCCATTTCGAACCCATAGGCCACCATTTGAATAAACTTATTAAAGGACCATTAGGCAATGCTACATACCAAATATCAAACATCTGAGCCTAGCAGTTCTGGTGAAGTAGATTTTTAAGTTTATTTTATATTCAAACCCACAACTCCTGCCTCGATGCAGTTTTGAACCCATGCTTCGCCATTTAAACAAATTCGGTAGAAGTCTAATATAGAATGCTTCATACCAAATTTCCAGCATCTGAGCCTAGAAGTTCTGAAGAAAGAAGGTTTTTGAATATTTTTCAATGTATTTCTATAGTTCAAACCCAGGACCACCCCTGGGGTGGACCCATTTTGGTCACTAGGGCCACCATTTGAATAAACATGGAAAATGAATATTAGGCAGTGCTACATACCAAATTTCAAGCATCTGAGCCTAGCAGTTCTAAAGAAGAAGAGTTTTAAGTATATCTAATTGTCGATCACAAAAAAACCCTGCCGTAGAGCCATTTTGGGTCCTGGGGCCACCATCTGAATAAACTTCGTAGAGGTCCATCAGGCAATGCTACATACCACATTTCAAGCATCTAAGCCAACTGGTTCTTAAGAAAACATTTGAATAGATTTTTGGTATCTCTATGGTTTAAACCCAGACCCCCCTGGGGTAGGCCTATTTTTTGGATCCTGGGACCCGCATTTAAATAAACTTAGTAAGGGACCACTAGGCAATGCTACATCCCAAACTTAAAGAATCTTAGCCAAGCAGTTCTGGAGAAGAAGAACAAACTTTGTGAAGGACTACTAAGCAATGATGCATACCAAATTTCAAGCATCTGAGCCTCGTGGTTCTTAAGAAAAGGATTTTTGAATATTTTTCTATATATTTCAATGGTTGAAACCCAGGATTCCCTGCCGCGGGGCTATTTTAGACCCTGGGGCTACTATTTGAATAAACTTGGTAAAGAAATATATATAAGCAATGCTGCATATACCAAATTTCAAGCATCTAAGCCAAACAGTTCTGAAGAAGAAAATGTTTGAATATTTTTCTATGTGTTTTTATGTTTTAAATCTAGGACTCCCTGCTGTGGGGCCATTCTGGACGACATGATATCGTACTGCGGTCGAGTCGCATCCATGACATTAATATGACGTCATTTCGACGTCATGGGCCTACTGATTTAAGGTGAGGTGGGAGTAATTGACAAAACACATGATTTTATTCATACTTTCTTATATTGTGCACTTTTAGCTCCTCTTTCAGAAAATGTAATAAAAAGGGGGTGTCGCCGTTGTCGTTTGCAAGATATCTGACCTCAAAAACGTCAATTTTCCCTCATTTTCGACACGACGTTATAATGGCGTTCTATGGAAAACGTACTTTTTTGCACGTCTCTCTTGGATAAAAACCTTCATTCTGAATAAACAAAACACAATATTTTCTTTAAAAACTAACACAGTATGGCCAAATGATAGAAGTTTACATTAAAGCAATAAAAATAGTAGGTCGCCGACTTAACTTTTGAGCTAAAGCGCATAAAATGCCCAGCGTGCTGTCTCTTTAGACTGAAATCTTAAAGTCGCGCATGGTGACGTTAACGTCACTTTACCTTTCGCGTCGCTTATTGTAGGATCCCGGCATTTGTGTAGGACTTTCGTCACTCATGATTGTCATCCTTGGGAAAACGGGTGTAGCACGTTTTTCTCTCAATGCATTAACCGCCTTACCTAACTTTTCTTAAATAATGACAAAAAAAAGGAATCGAAAACATTGCCATTGTGTCCCTCCATACAATTTACGGGCACCTGAGTTGACAAACTCTCTGAAGCAACAACTTTAGTTTTGGCGTCCACGTGTTATGACATTTGAACAGTTCCCCTGTCCCTTGTCGTTTGTACAATGTTAGCAAGTCAAGTTTTCCAGTTATGACCCGACCCAAGAAAGGAACCTATATATAAGATTTCGCACTGCGACTGGACCTTGGCAACTGTCTTTCTCGCTCTCTCTTTCCCTCTCTCTCACTCTCTCTGAAAATGAATGTGAAAATGCAGCTTTAATTCAATTAGCGTCTAGGAGATTCAATGAATCGATACTTTGATATACACTTGAAAAAAATGAAGAAATGAAAGACAGAAAATTGAAAGAAAGGCAAGAAAAAAGAAACGCCACATTTCTTTTAGCTTATTGACAGCAAAGAGCGTTGAATTACCGTATCAACGTTGATAAAAGGTCCTGCTGATATTGTATCGACGTTTATTCGGCTGCCTGGCGTTGTTCAAATGCTAGGGACAGTCTAAGAATTTTTAATATCACTGCAATGTGGCCTAATTCTAACTGATTAGTATTTCAAGTGTGGGTGGTATGATGACGATAACACCTCATTGCACACAGCATTTCATTATCACATTATCATGGTCCCGATGTGACTGAATTACTATTAAAAAGGACGTAAAATCTGCATCCATCCATCACCATTACATCCATCCCTCCATCCCGATCTATCTGATAACACCCGAGGAGCCCCGGTATCTCAGTAGGTTAAGCGCTGGCCTGCTGATCGGGCGGTTTCGGATTCAAGAACCGCTGAAGGCGGAAATCTTAATGCGTGGTCGAAGTGTAGACAGTGATCTACTTCTCATTTCAATTTCATGAAGCGGTATCGTATGAAATTTGTAATAAAAGTATTGCAACAGCAGCTCCAAACTCCATCTAACAAACTGATGAGAAACCGCCAGGGAAAAGTTTTCTCGCTAGTAGTAACTAGCTATATTTTTTTGGAGTTTCTTCTCTACGACACTTTCTACTTCCTTTTAATTTCAACCAGCGCTCAGCCTTTCTGAATTTTGTAATCAGACCATGTAGTACATGTAATCACAGAAGCGGACAGTGTTGACGCCATCTTGTTTTTCTCAGACGGAACGTTTGACGTCATTACGTAACGTTGCGACAGAAACTGCCGCACGGCGGCGCTGAATTGTGACAGTGTCTGGCATTTTGAGCTTTATGGAGCGAAAATCGGAAATTTTGTTTTTAACAATTTCATATTCATTAGTGCTTCCATAATAGATTTCGAGAAGCACGAAACAATAGCACTAAGGGTTACTGCAAAAGCAAACGAAATTCACACCAACCCGAATTTTCGTTTTCGTTTCACTGATTGGATACAATCTACAAACTAGCTGGATAAACTTTTATAACTCAGGTTCATGACGTCCCTTTTCAAAGATCTATAATGCGAACATTCTTAAAAGAGTGTAGATGAAGAAAATTAAAGACGCGTATAGAAATGTTGAATCACTCTTTTCAGGTGACGCTTTGAAATGTATTAGTCAATACGCGGAAATCCAATTAACTTAACGTGCAAATTTTGTGACGTCACTTTCATTTCACGTTTCGTGACGTCAACGCTGCACCTCCACAAGGCTCAAAATCCCAGGCACTGTCACAATTACTCCCACCTCACCTTAAAACAGCGAAAAGACTGTGACATACCGTAGAATCTAAGAATTGGGACTGATAGGTTTGAACTTACAGGAGCAGCTTGATTAGGTTCTTAAGTTTTACCCTGCTTTCTATTCTATTTTATGTCATGAACGTTTATCGCCTTTGTATAAAAGTGGCGGAAAAATGCTGTTATTCTTACCAAACAGGATGAATATTAGGAATTCTTGATGTATTGAACTGGCATTGCTCAACTCCATTCATATTTGGCTCTGGGTGCCCACTCGAAATATTTTCCATCGGACCTACCTTTGCGGCGCTGTGAAAATAGTAAAACAGTCATAACATGTAAAACAATTCACAATAAATTAAAGTGGTCAACATACCAAAATCATAAGTCCGAACTCATAAGTCATAAAACATTGACGATTCCGGAATATTCAATACAACATAGGAATCGTATATACGTGTATTTGTTTCTGTTACCTGGTCCGGAGGAGCTTGTTTGAGCACGAGGCGTCACGGCAGATGGTAAATCAACGAAAATACCATGCATTTATCGCTGATTTGCATGCTATGATGAGAGGGTTAAGTCCTCCTGGGAAACAATTAGGTAGTCACAAAGATGTCCTCCTGTAAAATTGGCGATGAAAACATGGAGGTATATCCATGTACCTTAACCTGTTACACTGAATTGAAAGAAAATCATTAAAGACGAGTTTTGTTGCAAGTGATCTGGAACGTTAGGATGAATGCACTGAAGTTATAAAGTTTTGGGAATGGCAAAGCTGAGGCTATCGTCACATCCCGTTAATTTAACAGATTAATTTTGTTCCTTTCATCTAAGTGTTACGAAATGGATTGGATCGCGGGCGTTGTCAAGTCCAAATTCTTTTTAATTCTTTTCAGTCAGTAGTACCACAGTTTTTAGGGTAACTGTGGTAAAAATACACTTACGGAAAATGTGACTTATAAGTAACGCTCGGACAATTTATGAGATCAGATTTTGTTGGGAGGCACTTTTGTTAATACAGTATGTGCACATAAGCTGAGTTCTGGCTTTTGATACTTGTGGATGAAACATTTTGTTTTAGGAATGTTTTTTTTACGCATTCTAACATTCATTTAGACTCAGTTTTTCTTCCTAAATTGTTCAATATAGTTTTTGTGGGTGTAGGACATTATTTGACAAAGTTCTAATTTTTTACCCTTTTCAAGAATTATGAATAGGCCAGTATTCGGTATATTTATTAAAGGCAGTCCCTATACTTGAGCTCGTTCTCATTGCAATAATGTTTTTCTTTCATTTGACGTGAGGCATCCAAGCCAATGTTTTGGTGTATATATACTTCGTTAGGAGTTGTTTCAAATTTAAGAACGACGGAATATGGTAGTGCCTAGTTTTAGAAGATCAACTCTAAAAGGTATTTATTATGTATTTATCTAGAATATGTTTGGCTAAATATTTTAGAATGAAAATTTTGACTTCTGGCTTGTTAAAAACATATTCATTTTAATGTGTATTGATACAGTATGCTTAAGGTGAATCGATACGATTAATGACCATCCTGCGCGTGGTATTTGTCTTTATGGTGTTTTGTAATTTAAGAAAATAGTTTGTAATATTGATGGGTGTTGCACTAGTGTGCGTCTATTTGACGTCAAGTGACGTCAGTTGCATTCATGTTACTGCGGCGTCAGTACATTTCACATTAGTTTTTTTGTATACGTGGCTTATAGAATTGGATGTATTTGTAATGAAACAAATTTACAGACTCGACGTCAATTGACGTCATACGCATGCACCGCATTAGGGTTTATTGTATGTAATTAACGGTAACATTTGGTCGTCTTACGTTTGATTTGCCTTCACTAGACGACGTCATATGGTATGACATCATTGCCGTCGTGGTGTCAAATCAAACGAAATGAGCATCAAATGTATTAGAAATATCTGTTAAGCTTTTTAAAGGATCTATTGTATGACAGGCGATCATACGCATAGGTTTAAGAAGTTGAATTAATAGTCGTGCAAGTTAGATTTTTGGTAATTGTATTTAATGTAAAAAGTCGTTGTTTTGATCATTCATGTTTTATGTGGGATATGTCATGGTGGTACCTTTGACGTCAGTATACTTCTTGACACTGTTTAGACGTCAGATCCTTCGACGCACATGCGTGGTCGGATCTGCGTTTCTTCATTGATGGAATTTGTAAGCACGATTTTAGCTTTTCATCGTGTGCGCGAGTTGTGTATAGTGACACGGAATCGACATTAGCCATGTGGGTTCTTTTATTTGTGGCCCCGCTCCAGGGGTTCCTGGGTTTGAAAAATATGAATACATCTATTAGAAAAATATTCAAAAATCTTCTTCAGAACCACTGGGTTCAGACCCTCGAAATTCGGTATGTAGCATTGCCGGGTCGTCCTTTGTCAAGTTTGTTCAAACTGAGGTCCATGGGTCTACCTCAGGGGTCTTTCTACCTCAGTTTCTGGGTTTGGACTATAGAAATACACACAATACTATTCAGATGTCTTCTTCGTCAGAACCCTTAGGCTGAGACACTTGAAATTTGGTATTAGGCATTGCCTAATACACCTTTACAGACTTTGTTCAAACGGCAGCACCAGGATTCAAAATGGTCCTGTGGCACGTGGTTTTGGGTTCGAAAATAAAATAAACTTAAAAATCTTCTCCGCGAGAAATGCTAGGCTGAGATTCTTGAAATTCGGTATGTAGCATGGCCTAATGGTTCTTTATCAAGTTTGTTCAATTGGTGGCCCCATGATCTAAAATAGCCCTGTCCCAGGGAGTGGTTCGAACCATAGAAATACACTGGAAAATGTTAAAATCTTCTTCAGAAACACTCGGCTCGGATGCTTGATACTGATATACATTGCTTGATTGTCCTTTACCAGGTTTGGTCAAATGGAACAACACCCACGGTCCAAAATGGTCCTGCCTCAGAGGGTCCTGGGTTTGAAGCCCAGATGCCAATTCACTAATTCTTGCAAATTGGCAACAGCCAACTGGAAGCCAGATGCCAATTCGATTTGAGGGGGTTTAAGACGATTAAAGCTATATAGGAAACCGGCAAACGGCAGCCAGATGCCAATTCGAAAAGTTTTATGAATTGGCAACTGGCAGACAGATGCGTTTTAGAGGATTAAAGCTGAATAAGAAATCGGCAAACGAAATCCAGATGCCAATTTGCAAATTCTTGTGAGTTGGAAACTGGCAGCTGGCAGCCAGTTTCCAGTTGCAAATTCATAAGAATTAGCAAATTAGCACCTGACTGCCATTTGCCGGTTTCCTATGTAACTTTAGTCGTCTTCAGTTGCCAATTCGCAAGTGGCTGCCGTTTGCCGGTTTCCTATTTACTTTAAATCGGCTTAAATCCTGGCTGCCAATTGTTAGTTGCCACTTCACAAGAATTTGTGAATTGGCATCTGGCTGCCGGTTGCCAATTCACTAGATTTTGCGAATTAGCATCTGGATGCCTGTTGCCAGTTGCCAATTCACTTGAATTTACGAATTAGCATGTGGCTTCCGTTTGCCAGCTACCTATTCAGCTGTTATGATAAAAAACATCTCAAATCGAATTGGCATCTAGCTGCCAGTCGCCTGTTATCGATTCGCGAGAATTTGCGAATTGGCATCTGGAATGTGAAGTTAGCTTCCATTTGCCAGCTTCCGATTGAATAGGCAAATGGCAACTGGCAACTTGCAGCCAACTTCACGAACATTTTTGTAAAGCTTTTATTGGGATTTCATATCTGTCTCACTATTGACGATACCAGTTAAGAACAAAGTTCTGTCATCTCTTGTTTCTCGCTACAATTTTGAACCAAAACGGGCGTATAGTGCCCCGCCCCACGGAAACTTTGTCATAGGAGAACTTATCTATCCTAAGCGTTGTTGTTAAAAGGCAGGTATCTGCTTTTGCTGGGTCAGAAACACTGTGTCGTGACTGTTGTTGATAGATCTGGTCATTGTTTGTATGAGATGAGTTAAAGTGTTCACGATTAGCTGAAACAAGAATAATCTTTAAAAAAAAAAAAGGATAATCGGCGCGGATTAAATGGAAGTGTGTTTCTGAATATGTCTCTAGGTGAAGAGTTGACATTACATTTCATGAATATGACTCAAGTGAGCTATATCGATAGGCACCCGCAACAGTAATTTTGACACTAGTTAGCGGCAATGACTTACCTCAAGACTGAGCTGTCCAGTTTGGAAATCCAAAATGGATCACGGTCAATCTGGAGATTGACCTGATTCCAAAACAGTTACCAAGATGATTCAATGTTTGTGTGTATTAAACCGAAAGCAGAAATCAAAAGTAGATTTACACTGAGAAAAAAATAAAGTTTTGAATATATGCGTCTGTTTTCGATAAAATTTCCATTCGAAATTTAGAAAGAAGAGAAACATTTTTAATTAATATCTGACAGAGTGCTAGTATTAACGCAGGGCAGTACAACAGGAAAAGCGCAGATTAAAAATTCCTTGATCTTTGATATTATTGGCTAAATTTTGACATACGCGTTATTTGGCTGATGAAATCGTGTCAAGTGTGGAACAAAAGTGACATTGTACTCGGATGCGTCGAGAAGAAAACTTAAAGCGCATATTATCTCAGCGAGGCGTAGACAATACAAGTAGAAATGTTTTTCAGAGAAAAACTGATGTCCCCCCACAAGCCCATTTCCCATCCCCTCTAATGAATAAAAAGCCTGAACATGTAAAATATCTAGGCAAGTTTGGAGAAAATCCAACAACTAGTTCTAAAGATATCCTACATAGATGATTATGACCTTGAAAATGAGTTCAAGGTCACCAAAATCAAATCACCTCTTAAACTTGTCTGAATGATGTATCCATGCAAGCTTGGTGAAATTCCATCCATTGATTCAAGAGATATCACTGGTACAAGAAACTGTCATCTAAGTCCTCCAGTGACCTTGAAAATGAGGTCAAGGTCACCAAAATCTAATCAGCTCTTTAACTTGTCGCAACAATGTATCCATGCAAGTTTGGACAAATTCGATTTATTGGTTCAGGAGATGTAGTGGGTACAAGATATTGTCATGTAAGTCCTCCAGTGACCTTGAAAATCAGGTCAAGGTCACCAAAATCTAATCAGCTCTTAAACTTGTCCCAATGATGTATCCATGCAAGTTTGGTGAAATTCCATCCATTGGTTCAGGAAATATAGTGGGTACAAGAAATTGACATCTAAGTATTCCAGTGACCTAGAAAATGAGGTCAAGGTCACCAAAATTTGATCAGCTATTAAACATGTCCCAATAATGTGTCGATGGAAGTTTGATGAAATTCCTTCCATTGGTTCAGGAGATATAGTGGGTACAAGAAATTGACATCTAAGTCCTCCAATGACCTTGAAAATGAGGTCAAGGTCACCAAATTCTGATCACCTCTTTAGCTTGTCCCAATGATGTATCCATGCCAGTTTGCTGAAATTCCATCCATTGGTTCAAGCGATATCACTGGTACAAGAAATTGTCATCTAAGTCTTCCAGTGACCTTGAAAATGAGGTCAAGGTCACCACAACCTAATCACCTCTTAAATTTGTCCAAGTGATGTATCCATGCCAGTTTTGTGAAATTCCATCATTGGTGCAGGAGATATAGTGGATACAAGAAATTGTCATCTAAGTCTTCCAGTGACCTTGAAAATGAGGTCAAGGTCATCAAAATCTAATCAGCTCTTAAACTTGCCCCAATAATGTATCCATGCAAGTTTGGTGAAATTCCATCCATTGGTTCAGGAGATATAGTGGGTACAAGAAATCTGTCCTAGGGACGCCGACGCCGACGCCCGGGATCCGCACTGAAAACAATATGTCCCCCCTCACCTTTGGTGGGGGGACATAATTATATAAGGGTGCGCCTAAAAGTCAATAGCGGGACCTTGAGGAAGAGCAAGATATACGCTACAGAGTATGTGTTGAACAAAACGACGTAGAGAAAAATGAACGTCAAGTACACATTTCTGTTCCTAATAAAGAAATCCCTGTGGGGATAACCAATTAAGAACGATCTGTTTCAGTCTGTTACAGCATGCCTGTTGGGTTTGTCCAGTTTTACTTGTTTAAATAAGCCACAGTTCATAGGTACGAAACCATAACAGACACATTTTTCTCAATCTGTGTTACGTTTTGCGTGCATATGTACAATTTTGTAGGTTTGATAAAGCGGACTCCACCAATGACCTGCATCAGCGACACTTCCGACCGACATCATGATACCCTTTGTTCCGGTATTGGGTACACTGGGTGCGGGTTTCCTAGTCTAATGGATTGAAAAAAAATGATTGGACATATGGAAGTCAAACCTGGGACACGTGCATCAAAGGCGAACAATGAATCATGTCCGACCAGGCCCAGACCAGGCCATCCGCTGTATGCAATTAGTGGATTTAGTTTATTTGGAATTATTTGATTTTATACTCATTTCATTTATTTAATTTTTTTATTATTGTTGTTAATCTATAAACAGCAGAGCATGTACTTATATGGGGTGTATACTAGTTGTGAGCAGTAAAACCCTTTATACAAATATAATTATACACACACACACACACACACACACACGCTCACACACACACACACACTTTTCCTGAACAAATAGAAGAAAATCGGTATTTATTAGCATTTCCATGCATTCGAATAGAATAGCATATGATAATGTTGGATGGGCATTATGTAGACACTGACGAAGCTGAGATGAAACAGTGATCGTACCTTCGTCCCTTGTGCAAACAGCGAGAAGAATGAAATCTGTCATGGCTTCGGAAGCATCCAACTTAATAGGTACAGTAGCTAGGCAGGTAAGATTGTTTTAGCCATGCACACAGGCAGATAGGCGCACAAACGGACTAATTTTACGAAATCTAATGGTTTTACCGGTTAAAAGGGTAATACTAAACAAACTTTATTACTACTACTATTAATGATAACAATAATAAGTAAACATACGAAGGTCTGATGCTAGACCAACACCTGTAGGGCCATTATAGTTAAAATTTCAGACTATTTTCTTTCAATTTTGATTCGCCCCGGCCCTGTCCCCCACCCCACCCCGCCCCGTCCACCTAGTCCCAAGGCCACGAACTGAGTACTCTCGTACATCAAACTTGTTTAATGTCATACGCCAAAAAAATTAAAAAAAACAAAAGAAAAACATGCTTTCAGGATTATTGAATGCTGTGTTTCCACAAAATTTTGCGTAATCTTATTTTCGCGTTTAAAACGGATTAAAATGTTTCCTGGGGGTTAGATTCTCAAAAATAAAACAATAGTTACAATCCGATAAACCATAAAAGAACCAGGTACCTTAAAAAGTAATGTTTGAAAACAGTATCCAGGAGACTAGCGGACAAAAACTTATCAGATTTTTAGGCAAATAATGTAATGATAAGACTTTCGAGTGAAGTAATTTTTACTTTATTTATTTTCATTTTTTGGCGGCCAACATAAAAGTGCATACTTAAAGATATACGCCCTGATATGTTTCTATTAAATTTCAAATTTCTCACGAAAAATCGTATCAAAGACATACAAATTATTTATAGTAAAAGTACTTTTATCTTCCAAATTTATAGTTTGTGCCGGTCACTGGAAGTAGGAGAATTAAAAAAAATACATAAAAGCGCGGGAATAGCGGGTCGTCATTCCCGCCAAAAAACGAATACTGGATACGCCCAGTAATCATAGTTAATCAGGGAAAAGTTATATCATGAATAATTTTAAGCCCTTTCTTTAACCAACATCGGACAGTTATTGGCTGAAAAGATCTCACGTGCACGGATGAGAGATCAATGCTATTGTAAGGTTATTTACTCCACTGTTCATAAAATGCAAGGCGTGCTTGCAGAAACGCCTTTTTATTCCCATGTGGGAGTCAATCAATTTATGACGAAAAAATGTTCATGAATATTCAAGAAGGGTTCGCAATGATATATCGTCTCTGCGTCCGTACCAAAGACTTTTTGGATGAAGATTTTTTGCACAATTCTTGATTGTGTTATATATAACTAATCCGTTTAATTCTTTTGTGGTTATTTCATAATGAAATACGAGGGAGTATACCTTTAAATGTCCGCGAACGCGATGAGTTATGAAAGAATAATACGAAAACAGGAATCCCCGGGCTTTAATACCCTTGAATATGCCTTCATTGCGTAATCGTGAATTTTTGTCTCCGCGAACATTAATGAAAATAAAGTTCTCGTGGTAAAATCCGCACCTATGGACATAATAGCGAGGCGAAATGGTTTTTATTCCAAGTGCAGAGGTCTGCGTCAAATACACACACATTTACATCACTTAGAAGCCTTCGTAGTCATCGTTCAGGTAGTTACCGTATTCACAGTATCCGAACTACATGTACAATCTCTTCCGGTTTTCATAGCGTTAAATCGAGAGTACAAACGTTCGCTTATAACCAGTAGTCGGAAATCATTATGTTTTGAGATTTTATCCGGAATCTGCTGCGTCATTTATAGCTATTCAGCTTCGAAAATGTAAGGAGGTAAGTTTAATATAATTTGCTCTTCGGTCTTTTACTTTATTACCCTGTACAATGTCGTGTATGGGTGGGTAGTAATTAGTACAGTTTTCAAATCGCCCTTGGCATGATTCTTAAACCATTTTGAGCATTTTCTTACATGTTTTATAAAAAATCTTTAGAATAAACGGAAGGCGTTATCAATCTACAGTTTATTAGTTTTGATAAAAGAATGATAGCTAAGTTTTGAACGACACAATCTCGTGTTAAATTAAGCTGTTCTGAAAAAAAATCTGCGACGGCAAGGAGTTTTTCATTGTACAGGGCAATAAAGTAAAGGACCGAAGAGAAAATTATATTAAACTTACCCCTTTACATTTTCGAAGCTGAATAACTATAAATGACGCAGTAGATTCCGGATAAAAACTCAAAATATAATAATTTCCGGCTACTGGTTATAAGCGAATTCTGTACTCTCGATTCAACACTATGAAAACCTGAAGAGATGGTACAGTGCGTTCGGATACTGTGGTATTGGTTTTCGTTACATAAGCTTATGTGAAACAACTCTAATAACACATAGGTCATACGGAGACGGAACATTGGTTTAAAGTCTCATCCGAAAGACAAGAGAAGCGGGGATCGTAAATTTAAAGAGTAACTACACTTCAGGAACTGACTGAATCAGATCCCAAACCCTATCCCCAACATCAAAGGGAAAGATTGACAAAGACATACCAATAAGCAATAAATTACAAGTGATAAGCCGAGTCAGCAGCTCTTTCCCAAATAGGTGGCAACTCAGCTATCTTTACTGAACTAAATAATTAAGACCAACAGCGGGGGTTCCAACAGACTAAGCAACCCTAATGCTCCCTCTGGATTAGTACTCTACCGCCGCTCCTATATGTGAATAAGCTAATCCTTTGGGCGCTTTCTGCTCTGTACGCTTTGATGCCCCCCTCCCCTCCCCCCCCCCCCCCACACACACACACTCAACTCCAATCCAATGCTTAAACCATCCCACGCAGGGATAGGCGCAAGGTACATATAGGTTGAGACATGTATTAATTAAATTCAAATGGCAACGTGTGTGCTACAGTAAGTTCGGTTAGTATGCCACTCTTTCTACTACTACTAGATCTACTACTAGTAATAATGCTTCTAGTACTACTGTTACGACTACTATTTTCACTTCCATTGATACGGCAACATTACTATCTCGTTATTACGAGTTAATTATCTCGTTATTACGGGCTAATTATCTCATAATATTGAGCTACTTATCTCGTTACGACGAGATAATTTTCTCGTTATATTTAGATAATTTACTTTTTCTTTCAAAACTGAACTTAACTCGTTATAATGAGGAACTATGTCATAATAACGAGTTAGTATTCTCGTAATTACGAGATAAGTTTATCTTTATAACGGAAAATATTTTTTTTTTTGGAAATTGAACTGAACTCGCTATAACGAGAGCCTATGTCGTAATAACGAGATAGGTTTCTCATAATAATGAGATAATTTTCTCGTTATTACGAGAAAATTTATTTTTTCTTTCTTTGGATATGGTCCTTCGAGGCTTTCGTAGTAAACAGCTATGGTCATGTCGGGACGGTCAGTTACCATAACCGCACTATTTCCGGCAGGCTTAAGACATCCTAAGCGCTTAACCAGTACTAAGTGCATATACTTACGCCGGTAATTGACTACTACCCTTCTTGAATCAGCGGAAGGAGAAACGAAAGAATGTGGCTGGATCGGGTATCCAACCCGGGATCTCTGGCGCTTGAGTCAGACCCGCTACCGACTGCACTACGCGGCCCGGTTATTGACATAAATATTAGAGAAACTATATAGGGAATCATCGCCATCCACATAAAACATCTCCTTAAGCCAAGGGTACTAAGTCCAAATCGTTCTTTACGCACGTGCGTTAGGAACGAAGTGGACTTAGTACCCTTGGCTTGCGAAGATGACCCATGTGAAGTCACAGACCTTTTCCAGTGGTTAGTTGTTTTAACATTGTTAATTCCAGGAGAAAATACCATCTTCTTACCTTGCGGCTCTTTTCGCATACACGTACAAACTTGCACCGATCGCGCCGGCCCCACTGCCAAACACTAACACTCCTGCACAAGTTAAAACGCTTGCAGCCAAAGCTTTGTTGCTAAAGAAGCCACTTGAAGAAAAATTATCATCACTCTGCGCAGGTTTTGCCGACGTAGTTGGATATTCATTTGTCGTCGTCCCTGTTTGGCTAGCGGATGGTGGAGATTCAGTTGTCGTTATCCCTGTGTGGCTAGCGGATGTTTGAGATTCTGGTGACGTCGTCCCTGCTGGAATGGCGGATGTTTGAGATTCAGTTCTTGTTGTCCCTGCTGGAATAGCAGATGTTGTAGACTCGGTTATCGTCGTCCATGCTGGGATAGCGGATGTTGGAGACTCAGTAATCGTCGTCAATGACTCAATATGTGTGGCTGTTGGAGATTCAGAAGTCGTCGTTTGTAATTCACCGGTTGTGGTATTTGCAGATTCAATTGTCGTCGTGGATGATTCAGTATTTACGGTTGTTATTGGAGATTCAGTTATCGCCGTCGGGGATTCAGTAGTTGTGGTTGTTGGAGTAAATACAATTACCTTCGTCGGCGATTCAGTAGTTGTGGTTGTTGCTGTAGATTCAGATATCGTCGCCGGTGATTCAGTATACACGGTTGTTGGAGTAAATTCAGTAATCTTCGTCGGTGATTCAGTATACGTGGTTGTTGAAGTAAATTCAATTACCTTCGTCGGCGATTCAGTAGTTGTGGTTGTTGTTGTAGATTCAGTTATCATCGCCGGTGATTCAGTATACGTGGTTGTTGGAGTAAATTCAGTTATCTTCGTCGGCGATTCAGTAGTTGTGGGTGTTGTTAATGATTCAGTTATTGTCGCCGGTGATTCAGTATACGTGGTTGTTGGAGTAAATTCAGTTATCTTCGTCGGTGATTCAGTATAAATGGTTGTTGGACTAACTTCAATTATCTTCGTCGGCGATTCAGTAGTTGTGGTTGTTGTTGTAGATTCAGTTATCATCGCTAGTGATTCAGTATACGTGGTTGTTGGAGTAAATTCAGTTATCTTCGTCGGAGATTCAGTAGTTGTTGGTGTTGTTGTAGATTCAGTTATCATCGCCGGTGATTCAGTATACGTGGTTGTTGGAGTAAATTCAGTTATCTTCGTCGGTGAATCAGTATACGTGGTTGTTGCTGAATATTCGGGTATCGTCGTCAGTGATTCAGTAGTTGTGATTATTGCTGTAGATTCAGAAGTCGTCGTCGGTGATTCAGTAGTTATAGTCGTTGGAGATTCTGTAATTGGGGTTGTTGTTGTAGATTCAGTTATAGTGGTCGGTGATTCAGTAATTGTGCTTGTTGCTGTAGATTCAGTTATCATCCTCGGCGATTCAGTATTTGCGGTTGTTGGAGTAAATTCAGTTTTTGTCGTCGGTGATTCCGTGGTTATGGTTGTTGCAGAAAATTTAGTAATCGTGGGCGGTGATTCAGTAGTTGTGGTTGTTGCTGTAGATTCAGTTATCATCGTCGATGATTCAGTAGTTGTGGCTGTTGGAGTAAATTCAGGTTTCGTCGTCGCTGATTCAGTGGTTGTCGTTGTTGAAGAAAATTTAGTAATCGTGGTCGGTGATCCAGTAGTTGTGGTTGTTGCTGAAGATTCAGTTATCGTCGTCGGTGATTCAGTAGTTGTGGTTGTTTGAGTAAATTCAGTTATCGTCGTCAGTGATTTTGTAGTTGTGGCTGTTGTAGTAAATTTAGTTTTCCTTGTCGATGATTCAGTGGTTGTGGTTGTTGGAGTATTTTCAGGTTTCGTCGTTGGTGAATCAGTAGTTGTGGTTGTTGGAGAAAATTCAGTAATCGTGGTAGGTGATTCAGTAGTTGTGGTTGTAGCTGTAGATTCAGTTATCGTCGTCAGTGATTTTGTAGTTGTGGCTGTTGTAGTAAATTTAGTTTTCCTTGTCGATGATTCAGTGGTTGTGGTTGTTGGAGTATTTTCAGGTTTCGTCGTTGGTGAATCAGTAGTTGTGGTTGTTGGAGAAAATTCAGTAATCGTGGTAGGTGATTCAGTAGTTGTGGTTGTAGCTGTAGATTTTGTTATCGTTGTCGGGGATGAAGTAGTTGTGGTTGTTGGAGTAAATTTAGTTATCGTCGTCGGTGATTCTGTGGTTGTGGCTGTTGGAGTAAATTCAGATTTCGACGTCAGTGATTCAGTGGTTGTGGTTGTTGGAGAAAATTTTGTAAACGTGGTCGGTGATTCAGTTGTGGTCGTTGTTGTTGTAGATTCAATTGTCGTCGGCGGTAATTCAGTAGTGGTGGTTGTTGTAGATTCAGTTGTCGTCATCGGGGATTCAGTAGTTGTGGTTGTTGCTTTAGATTCAGTTATAGTGGTCGGTGATTCAGTAGTTGTGGTTGTTTCTGTAGATTCAGTTATCGGCGTCGGCGATTCTGTAGTTTTGGTTGTTGCTGTAGATTTAGTTATCTTTGTCCTTAATTCAGTAGTTGTGGCTGTTGGAGTAAATTCAGTTTTCGTCGTCAGTGATTCAATGGTTGTGGTTGGAGAAAATTCAGTAATCGTGGTCGGGGAATCAATAGGTGTGGTTGTTGCTGTAGATTCAGTTATCGTCGTTGGTGATTCAGTAGTTGTGGTTGCTGGAGTAAATTCAGTTATCGCCGACGGTGATTCATTAGATGTGGTTGTTGCAGTAGGTTGAGTTAACGTCGTCTGTGATTCAGTAGTTGCAGTTGTTGCTGTAGATTCCGTTATCGTCGTCGGCGAATCGGTAGTTGTGGTTGTTGCTGTAGATTCAGTTGTAGTCGTCGGTGATTCAGTAGTTGTGGTTGTTGTTGTAGATTCAGTTGTCATCGTCGGTGACTCAGTTGTGATGGTTGTAGTTGTAGATTCCGTTATCATCCTCGTTGATTCAGTGGTTGTTGTTGTTGCAGATTCAGTTGTCATCGTCGGTGATTCAGTTGTCGTGGTTGTTGTTGTAGATTCAGTTGTCATCGCTGGTGATTCTGTTGTGGTTGTTCTTGTAGATTCAGTTGTCGTCGTCGGCGATTCTGTTGTAGTTGTTGATGTAGATGCAGTTGTCGTCGTCGGTGATTCTGTTTCCGTGGTTGTTGTAGATTCAGTTGTCATCGTCGGTGATTCTGTTGTAGTTGTTGATGTAGATGCAGTTGTCGTCGTCGGTGATTCTGTTGTGGTTGTTGTTGTAGATTCAGTTGTCATCGTCGGTGATTCTGTTGTGGTTGTTCTTGTAGATTCAGTTGTCGTCGTCGGCGATTCTGTTGTAGTTGTTGATGTAGATGCAGTTGTCGTCGTCGGTGATTCTGTTGTGGTTGTTGTTGTAGATTCAGTTGTCATCGTTGGTGATTCTGTTGTGGTTGTTGTTGTAGATTCAGTTGTCATCGTCGGTGATTCTGTTGTGGTTGTTGTTGTAGATTCAGTTGTCATCGTCGGTGATTCTGTTGTGGTTGTTGTTGTAGATTCAGTTGTCATCGTCGGTGATTCTGTTGTGGTTGTTGTTGTAGATTCAGTTGTCGTCGTCGGTGATTCTGTTGTGGTTGTTGTTGTAGATTCAGTTGTCATCGTTGGTGATTCTGTTGTGGTTGTTGTTGTAGATTCAGTTGTCATCGTCGGTGATTCTGTTGTGGTTGTTGTTGTAGATTCAGTTGTCGTCGTCGGGGATTCTGTTGTGGTTGTTGTTGTAGATTCAGTTGTCATCGTTGGTGATTCTGTTGTGGTTGTTGTTGTAGATTCAGTTGTCGTCGTCGGTGATTCTGTAGTTTTGGTTGTTGCTGTAGATTTAGTTATCTTTGTCATTGATTCAGTAGTTGTGGCTGTTGGAGTAAATTCAGTTTTCGTCGTCAGTGCTTCAATGGTTGTGGTTGGAGAAAATTCAGAAATCGTGGTCGGGGAATCAATAGTTGTGGTTGTTGCTGTAGATTCAGTTATCGTCATTGGTGATTCAGTAGTTGTGGTTGCTGGAGTAAATTTAGCTATTGCCGACGGTGATTCATTAGATGTGGTTGTTGCAGTAGGTTGAGTTAATGTCGTCTGTGATTCAGTAGTTGCAGTTGTTGCTGTAGATTCAGTTATCGTCGTCGGTGAATCAGTAGTTGTGGTTGTTGCTGTAGATTCAGTTGTAGTCGTCGGTGATTCAGTAGTTGTGGTTGTTGTTGTAGATTTAGTTGTCATCGTTGGTGATTCAGTTGTCGTGGTTGTTGTTGTAGAATCAGTTGTCATCGTTGGTGATTCAGTTGTGGTGGTTGTTGTAGATTCAGTTGTCATCGTCGGTGATTCTGTTGTGGTTGTTGTTGTAGATTCAGTTGTCGTCGTCGGTGATTCTGTTGTGGTTGTTGTTGTAGATTCAGTTGTCGTCGTTGGTGATTCAGTTGTGGTTGTTGTTGTAGATTCAGTTGTCGTCGTCGGTGATTCTGTTGTGGTTGTTGTTGTAGATTTAGTTGTCGTCGTCGGTGATTCTGTTGTGGTTGTTGTTGTAGATTCAGTTGTCGTCGTTGGTGATTCTGTTGTGGTTGTTGTAGATTCAGTTGTCGTCGTTGGTGATTCAGTAGTGGTGGTTGTTGGAATAGTCGTCGTTGAAGTCGTGCTGGTTGCAGTCGTCGCCGTAGTTGTCGTTGATGTTGATGTTGATGTCGTCGTCAACGTAGTTGATGAAGTCGATGTGCTTGTTGTTGGTGACGTTGTTGTTGTTGTCGTAGTTGAACTAGAATCTGAGATTGACGATAAGAACAACAATGGTGAAAATGAATGTTGGCATAATAACATCAATAATTAATGATGAAATAAATTTTAAAAAAGATAAACATAAATTACATCACATCTAGCACTCATTGTTGTACCATCATCGATGACGTGTAAAATTAGAAAGTAAGACGTTGTATTATTGTCGAATCAAGTTGCAGCGACAGTATAAAAACGTCTTTTATAATTTGGCAGTGAATTACAACGAACAGCGAATGACGGATGATGGCTAAAAGCCTGAGGTTCTCTCAAGGATTGAACAAGCTACTGTAGCTCTATCAAAGCTGGAGCCAATTTGGAGATCGCTTGAATTAAAGGTGGGACTGATGCGCTCTCTTGTCATATTTCTGTATGCCTGTGAATCATAGGCTTAGACAGCAGAGTTAGAGATAAGAACTCAGGCTTTTGATGTGAGATACTACAGAAGGTGACTGAACCTTTCATATACTCGTATCATGACCATGTAACTAATGAGAACGTTCGCAGAAAGATTCAAACAGCCATAGGATACGATGAACTGCTGACCCTGGTATAGGAGGGGAAACTAAGATGGTATGTCCACATCTCAAGACCTTCTGGCTTAGCAGATGCTATTCTACAGGGTACAGTGAATGAAACAAGACCAAGAAGAAGGCGGAAGAAGAGATAAGAAACAATGGACATGAACGGACTATGCCAGCACAACTAGGGCTACTGAAAACAAGACAAGGTGAAATATCGTTGCAAATTATTTGTTGTGCCCCTATGACCTTGCAAAGTTATGGGATAGAGCAGAATATTATAAAAGAAGATAGGCGACGAAGATTGAAATAGTCATCAACAGAAGAAACTGCAAGTTGCCCAACTGAAAAGGATGCTCTTGAGAAAACATATATAAGGAAGACGTGTCCTTGTCAACTTAACATTGGAAGTGCCTCTTCTTCAGCTGAAATAGTGTAGGTTGTGTTTGTAAGACACAACTGTTGTTCACGTGCCCTGTGCCTGGCCCAGCATTTTACTTTCAACGGTGCTGTCATTTGAAAATTTATACAAAGACTGCCATGACAAACACAACTTCCATATGATTTTCATAAAAAAACATAATCTATACTTTCAAGTATTATTACTATTTTGCAATTTTCAATTCCGTGAATCTATCTACAATGCATTAAATGTTTTGGAATTTTAAGTGCAACATGTCTGGACAATTTAGCATGTCATGAGGTGGTTTTGAATCGAGGCATATGCCTGATTATTCATTGCTGAAGGACAGCATATAGTTAATTTGTTTTGAAACTGAGAATCACTGATTCTGGATGGACACGTGGTCCTTCATTAGAACCGTCTTGTTGAGATGGTTCTGTTGAAAGGTGAGAATATGTGTTTTCGTTGAAAGGTGGGGAGAGGTTATCTCAGAATAATTCTCCAAAACCAATCTTATCTGAAGCTCTCATACTAAATTTTGCTAATTAAAGGTTTTGCGACAGTCTGCATGCTTAGTGATTAACCCTATCACGGTTGATAACTTTGCTGCACTCTTTAATTGCACACCGGGGGATCGGTCGTCAGACTCTATGATGGCCCCGACCTAAAGCTATATATTTTATTTGGTTGGGACCGGAACCTTTTTGTCTGTTGCTTGGTCCACCGGGGCTCAACTGGTGACCTTCTTTTGCTTCAGATTTCCACTGGGGTTGTTTGGCAGGACAGGGATCTCCACCTGTCAGACGGCCCGTTGTATCTGTTGAGTCCTCGTCTTTGCTTCTTCATGGTGTTGAAATTTGATTTATGTGTTTACCGTGATGATTCATTGACGAGTTAGAGGGTTATCATGCGAACCGAACAACTAAATGTTTTGTACCACTTCAGAAACTGAGGGTGAGGTTGGGCCTGTAAAATCGATTTAAGCCCCCCAGTAATTCATTGCTGACCGTTCCAAGGCGGTAGTTCTGTTGTGGTTCTCTGTTGCCTGTTTTTGGTGTTAGAGTTTCTGTGATGTTTTACCTTATGTATGTTCTTATTATTTTTGGTTCGGTTTGGGTTGCTGAGTGGCCACCTTTTGGGAACAAGCTGCTCACTCGGTTGGCCATATGTTCTCTGTATCTTGATTATTTGTAATCTTAGTTGTTTCCAACTATGGTTTGAGGGCTGGATTTGGATTTTGATTGTTTCAGTTCCTGGTCTTTGCATACTTTTTACTTTTGTAGGTGCAGGGATCGTCTGATTTAGGCTCATATGCGCCTGCACACATACACACGAGTATAAGTAGATAAGTAGTTCTTAACTTTCGCGCGCGTGCGTGCGTGTGTGCGTGTGTGTGTGTGTCTGTGTTATGTAAAATAATGATTTTGAGGCATTCCTTGAGAAGATCTGTTTATAATATACTCAAAAAAAATATTAAAGGGTCAAACTTTTACCCTTCGATTTCTTGAACATTTCAAACATTTGGTAAAAATCTCTAATGGGATATAATTTCCAGCACTTGATCTGACTTGTTGTGGCTGTAGAAGAAGAATTTATCTCTGAAAGGATTGACAGCTAATTTGGATTATTTTTATCAATAAGACAACTGCTTTGGACTAATTTTATCAGTAAGACTATAGCTCCGCCTACTTACTGACTCAAACAGTAGTTTAATTCGTTGCTGGTGGGTACAGAATCTATGCCTTTAAGACAATAACAATAGTCAGGACAATCTGTGTGAGCTACGATGGACAAAAATGTCCTACCTCACCACCGATCTTTTTTTAATCTGACTTTCACCTGTCCGTCTCGATAATATTAGTTAAAAACATCGCTGTCTTTGATAAAATATGTTTTCGTATGCCCTATGCCTGATCCTAAGTACTTGCTTATATAGAAGGTCTTCCAAAATGCGCTTTGTTCTTTCGGTATCTAGAGAAAACAAACTGATTTAGTGTACGTTATATAGCAGGGAGTCTAGGAACGAGTGTACAGTATGAATTATAGCAATGTAAGTGTACAGTCTTTAGCTAACACAAAAAAATCTTATGGACTAAAGCACACTCGTCTAACAGTTAGTTAGGCACAATTCAGGTTAACTGTCCTTTCTTGCAGGTATGAGGCGACCATTTCTGGGTCAGCTATGCTTGAAAAATAATGTTACTTTCAAGTTTTCGTTTATAATGATAACCAGAAGGATTTTAAACGTCTGTACATCATCTAAAGTGGTCCTGCATCTATACTGGTCCTGGCATGTATTTTGGTCCAAATTAGCCTCTTAACTAGTTCCGGCTGGCATCTTTTTTTGGTGCGCTTAGCAGACTCTAAAATGATCCAGATAACCATGCACATTAATGCCGACTATAAATAATTCTTTATTTTTTATAAATAATGTGAACCTAACGAAGCTTCAGATCAGCCTGGGCACCCAGGGCTACTCCCATGAACGAATGGAAACAAAATAAAAAAAAAAACAGCAACAACATTTCTTAGATTCGTCTTAAGAATAAAATAGTCCCTTCCCCATGCCTTGAATCTATACATTAAGAGACGCCAACACCCCTTCCTCGCTCCCCATCCCTGCCCCTCCCGGCCACACCCCACTTGAAGCCGTACTCTCATCACTGATCTTGTAAAATTATCAAACCAATATTCGAGAAACCTTAAAACTTTCTCATATTGTCTTTTTTAAATAGTAGTCGCATTACTTAATGTCACAGGTGATAGTATAGGCACGCTATCTGTTTCTGCTTTCACCTACAGACCACGTATGGTCTGCGCCATAGTTGCTTTACTGTCACGTATAGGACGGCCCTTTATTCCTGCAGTGTCTGTCCCTATAAGTCCGTCGTCTGCCCCTAGGGTACTCCACTATCTTATATTGAAACAGTATCTGTCTACCTGTGCTATTCATATGTCCATGTCCAAAGTTGGTACCTTCGGTATTTTACTATCACCTAAAGATACGATTTTGTGCATGGGATACTCTACTATCAATTATAGACCCGGTGGCTGTCCCTGACATATACTACTGTCGCCTGTGGAAGAAATCAAGGTAATTTTTAACGTCTATCATTGGCAAAAATTAGGATGGGGTCTGTTGGAGGTGCTTCCAACCCATGACATGCGCACACCAAAGCTAGACAGCGCAGTGTCGAGGGCGATGCTCACAGCGAAAGTAAAACGCTTTGGTACCCCCAAAAATATCTAGTTTTGCTGAATTTTGCTTGATTTGCACCTTCAATAAACACACTGCTTCAGTAGAGTCGAACTTGTTTGCGCATAGTTTTGGAACCAAAAGTATTTAGTTTTGCTGAAGTTTGGTTGTCCCTGTCACACTTCTGCTTCGATGGAATCGGCCTAATTAGCGCACATGATATAACTGGCGCACATACAGTTCTTTTGTCTCTAGGTGAATCAACGCTGACACTTTCAGCTTTACCTCCCTTCTCAATGTGAGGTCAGCTCTCATTGGAATGCTTGTTTAGGAGCAAATATTTTCCTTTAAGACTAGATCCCTTTTATGGACGGAATTCATTGTCCATGGAAGCAAATAGGAAGTCATTAAAGTCGTTCCCCTTTATAGAAATGGCGGATAGCATAGGGGTATACCCATACACCTCAAGATTTCCAGTATATTTGGATAAGTAAACATCTTTTAATGACTTCAGTATGAAGAACAGTTTAAATTCATGTATTCATCACGACTAAAAATTCATGTATTCAAAACGTTTACATTCATAAATACAGTCTTGTATTAGCTGGGGTTTCAGAGACTACAACTCAACGTAACTGTAGCATTATTTAATAGATGATCAAACCACAACCCACTCACTTCACTAACATACACTTCTTGAATCAGAGGTACTCTGACACAGCATAAGCTCAGCTGTTCCAGTAAAGCAAGAGCTGCGGGTAATCGTGCGTTTTTATGTTAATTCAGGGATAGCTTTTTCTCAATTCAAACAATGTTATGACCCTTCATTATACACGTCTTGCCGAGACGGTTCTAATGAAAGGCCACAACGTATTTTTTTCATTGAGAAATAAAGAAAATTCTCCCATTCTTCAATTTTCCCCATTTTAAGTCAATGGAAATTCTTAGTTGCCATGGCAAAAATTCAAGAGCTGATTTTCATAAAAATTACAAAATCTGTAAAGACTAATTTGATTAATAGTTCTATAAAGTATCAGCCTCATGGACTCCTGGTTTCTGGGCAGATAAATTTAAGGGATTTTCTTTCATTTTGGTTTCCATGGCAACCAATAAAAATAAGCAGTGGGCCAAAACCATATGGATGATAGAAGATCACTCAAGAAACTTTTCTATAAACGTTTTGCCAAATATCTGCAATGGTTTAGCAATGAATGCCATTTTTCAATTTTCCCCTTTATTATTAAAAAAAAGTCAATGAAAACTCTAAGTTACCATAGCAACCAAACTTAAGATCCGATTTTTCATAAAAAAAACATAAATAAATAAATAAAAACTTTCAATCTCCCAGTCAAAGGATACTACAGAAGAAATCTGGGCCCAGTCGGTCTGGTGGCTTCAAAGGAGATATTTTTTAAGTATGTTTTGCATTTTGGTTGCAATGGCAACCAATAAAAAGAGAAGCAGGCGAAAAACATATAGCTTATATAATATGTCTTAAGGAACATTTCTATTAAAGCTTTGTCAAAATACAGATCTGCAATGACTTGGCAGTATATGCCGTTTTCAGTTTTCCCATGACAAAGCCAACTGGAACTCAAATGTGCCATAGCAATCAGACTAAAGGGTTGATTTTCATAAAAAGGGATAAATAAATAAACGTTAAATCCCCCAGCCAAAGGATGCTACAGGTGAAACTTGGGCCCTATAGGCCCACTGGCCTCAGAGATGTTGTTTGAAAGTGTTGACGACAAATGACAGACAGACAGACAGACGACAGACAGACGACGGCGGACAAATGTCTATCCTATATTCTATAAGCTTTCGCGGCGCCTTCAGCTCTGGTGAGCTAAAATAAGAACATCTATTGTTGCGTTTCTGCATATTTCGTTTCAAAATATCCCATTTTTGAGTAGTTCTGTACTTTGGTGTGTTAGTGATTACAGCTTATCTTTAGCACCTAAAAGCTACACTTGTCTTTAAAACTATGCGCCGATGTCCATTATCATTTTCAAGTTCGAGGTTTATGCTTTGGTCCAGTAGAAAGATGTTTGGTGAAATCACGTCCTATGTTGATGGCATGATTGTATGAATTTCATGCCTTTTGTAAATTCACAAGAACGAATTCGGTCGTTTTGGAGAAGAAGGTGAGTATGGCGTTTCCATTTCAACAAAAGCACTACAGATCGGAAACGATGCCATTTTAACAGGTTATATGACACAACAAGGTATATGATAAGTTTTATCAAAATTCAAGAGATGCCATTTCCTGGCCATTTTGATGCTTACAGAGAATGACTCTTAAGTATTTTACACATGTGGGCATGGCGGTCATCTTGGTCATGCGGCACAGCGGCCATCTGGTCATGTAACATAAACCATTTATGCAGACTTTGGTCCCGTATGCCTATGTTGCTTCAACAAAATTTGATCTTGATATGCACAAAGGCTTCTGAGAAGATATCTAGTTATGAAATCTGACTAGGAGCAGCGGTAGTATAGTAGATAACGCGCTGGACTACCAAGCCAGGGCTCGCAAGAGCGATCCTCTGCTTCTCCGGTCTTTTGGATGGGACTATAAACCGAGGTCCCGTTTCCGCATGACCTATTTGTTGTTGGGACGTTTCACCCGAGCTCACTCCCTCACTCACTCACTGAAGTCTGACACTCAGTGACCTTTGACGAAGATCAAATAACTACATTGACCTTGAATATTTACAAATTTTGCAACTGACATTTTGTCAAGAACACAAACTTAAAAGGTTCAGGAAGCAAATTGACCTTCAAGTAATAACTCAGTATCCTCATTTGAATAAGTTATGATGAGCCTAAGAGTTCAGTGCAAGGCCATCGGTCATTCTGTCCTCAGAAGATTTTAGCATACGTATATCGGCTTGGCGCCCATGTTTGTCCATCCAGTAATCCACATCCCGCCAACACAATTTCTTTCTCTGGACTCAAGGAAGCTCCATTTACAATTTGGCTTCCATCGGCTCTGCACCTTCAGAGGAGCTGTTTGAAAGTGGATGACGGACGGAAAAATACCTATTAATTTTCTTTTCGAGAATTAACTTAAAAAGATAAACATGCATATAAAAGACAATTTTGATTCCAAACATGTTAAAAGAAGAGGTGGGACGACAATATAAAAGAGTGGACAGGGATGGATTTTGCCAGCTCAACTAGGGTAGCTGAAAACAGGAGAAGGTGGAAAGGGATTGTTTCGAAGTCATTTGTGGTGCCACCACGACCTAGTAAGGTGATGTAATAGAATAGAATAGAATAAATCTTAAAAGGGTAGTCCTTTATTTGGTCAAGTTGTTCCAGTCAAAACAAATAAATAAAAAAGTATAAAAGAAAATAAAAGAAAATATAACTGAAGTATAAAGTAACTAGGCATCTAATTAGGGCCTTCATAGATATGTAAATTTATAGTCACAATAATGAAAACAAATCTCATCTGAAGTTAGTAACTTCATATTATGCTCTTAACAAGGCGTACACTAGGACATTGTTGAATCGCCGGCGGGCATGGTTTTAAAACTATTTTGAGCTTTTGATATTACAGATATTGTAAAAATCTTTAAAATAAACGGAAAGCGTTATCAATCTACCTTTTTTTTTGGATAAAAGGATGATAGCTGGGTTTTGCATAACAAATGCTCGTGTTGCATGTAGCTGGTCGGAATAAAATTTCTGTTACGACAATGAGTTTATCTTTGTTCGGGGCAATAAAGTAAATGATTGAAGAAAAATTACACTAAACGTACCTAACTGAATAACTATAAATGCCGGATAAAACTCGAAACATAATGATTTCCGACTACTGGCTATAAGCGAACATTTGTTCTCTCGGTATACACACGCCAGAAGTTACAGTGAGTTCGGCTACTGAATTGTACCTTGTTTGCAAAGCAACCAAGAATGAGTTAAATTTTCTCCATGTTTGGTTTTGTGTTTAAGTTAAATGGTACTTCTTCGAACGTGGTAGGCCAGAGCTGAAAGCACTGCAGTATTTTGAACGAAAGCTATCCCTAAGAATATAACAACTAATATACTTACACTCAGCGGCACCACCCACAAGAAGACACAGAAAAGTACACCAATACAGATAAGTGAGAATCATTGTCCTCTCTCGGGAACACTCCCACCTCAGCGAAGTTCTTTTTGCAAATGGAAATACGAGTCAAAACTTTCTTGTACCGTAAAAGGTCTAAAAATTGGGACACCTGAAATAATTACCATTATTGTCCTAAAATGCGAGAGTTTGGCTGTACAATGCAGTAATGCATTTAAAAGATGAACATGGAATGGAAAAAGTGTATCCCTGATCAGACTGCTCCTTAATGGACAGTCTGATCTGCGTCTGCACTGTTTGCTCCCAAAACTTTGAATTTTTTACGGTTGCCCGACCTCATTCCTTAGAAAGGAACACAAACTTATGCAATTTTCTCATTCATATATAAATACACGTTAAATGAACACTAGGAAAGGTACCTAATGGTATGTGTGAATAAGGAAATTCAGATTACCCTGCGCATGCGCGTAAGTAAAACAAACACGCAAAAAGACGCCATCTGAAAGTTTTATTTTGTCGTTTTTTCGCCTGGCGTCTTTTCGTGTTTGCGCATGGCGACTTTCCGTCTTTTCGCGTGGCGTTATTTCGTCTTTTCGCATGGCGTTTATTCGTCTTTTCGCATGGCGTTATTTCGTCTTTTCGTTTTGCGTTATTTCGTCTTTTTGCATGGCGTTATTTCGTCTTTTCGTCTCTTCGTTTGGCGTTATTTCGTCTTTTCGTTTTTTCGCGTGGCGCTATTTCGTCTTTTCTAATGGCGTTATTTTGTCTTTTTAGCGTGACGTTATTTCGTCTTTTCGCGTGGCGTAATTTCGTTTTTACGCGTGGCGTTTTTTCAACTTTTCCTCTTTTCGCGTGAGGTTATTTCGTCTTGTCGCGGGGAAAAGACTCCATGCTTAAAGCCGAAAAGACGAAAGTGTCGCCTTGGGGTGGCCAGTAAAGAAATTACTAGGGGGGGGGGCTTAACCAGTTTGCGGTTGCGACCAACCTTTGCACTTGGTTCTGCCTTGGTTCATCAGGCACTGAGTTCTTCAACCTTACCAAAACAATCACAGCCCACATAGCAGACCAACGAAAGCACCAACCTGGCCAAGAAGAACAAATTATACGAAGAACACTGAACATCTATTATACCTACATCCTATTTTTTTCTATTAGGGCTGAACTTAACATCACAAACAATATATGAATAACCGACACAGCAACAATCATCATGCAAAACAAACACTCTTTCAGCAGAAGTGGGCGAAAACCGGAGTTCCCTAGGAAAATCACCTTAACTTCCTTAAGAAGGACTTGGCTTTCTTACATATGTGCCGCCGAAGCTCGAACTTCAGCGGTGAGAGACCTAATGTTTAAAAGTTAGCTCTTTTATCCATTAGCCATTGAGTCCAGTTACGCCATTGATAATTTTTTAAGCAGATTAACAGAAATCCTTCTATCATAAATCAGTTCAAATCAACTGCTAAAACTGCGGGGGAAATGTGAAGTCATTACAAACACGGCAATTTTTCACTTCCTAGTATTTATTTACAACCCTCACAAATTAAAATACCAGTGATTTATTACCAATATGTTCTAGTTTTGATAGCGATATTTTGTTAAGATTTTCTGTCTTGCGAAATTATCCAATCTTAGCTCTATTATTGCATTTTTGTAAACTAGAGACATTTACTCTAAAGAGAAAAGATTAAAAGTTACAGACCTTGCACCTTTAAAACTGGTAAAACGGTATGGTTGTTGAGTTCTATGTGGGCCTAAAGATTGCGTATCATCTGTAATATTAATCATTGTATTTATCCATTTTTCTGCCTTCTTTTTGTCTAAACATTGATAAATCCTTGGTTTGAGCATAATAAGTGAACTTTCTGAACTCGGAATTCAATGAAACTCATATTATAGCTTATTGATGACAAAACAAAGATCAGATTTGAACAGAAAGGTTATGAGTTGTTTCTCTCTGACGTGAGCGATTATACCTTTTTTGAATGAGAAAAGTGGCGTAATTGTAGTTTCCATTGATTGTCAGTGTTTTATGTAGCCTTATGATAAATAAAAACAGGCAAGGTTTGCAAAGAAATCATATGCATTGATCTTGACATTATTTAATATAAAGCATGAAAGCGTGAAATTTATGGTTTGCATTCCATATGTTCATAATTACTAATCAGATTTTAATAAAATGTGCAGCTTACTGATAGAAGTCAGCTATAAAAAGGAAAGCTTGAATCTGACCAGCCAAGCTTCATGAAAGTGGAAATATATAATATTCAGTGCGTGAATATAGTCCCTCTGAAATAATTTTCTGTATGACATACGATGTTCGTACGTCTGTCTCACGGGTCGCACGAGTTTGCAGCTTGAAAGTAGGAAAAAAATAAACAACATTTCGTACGGCTGCCGCGAGATGGCCGTGCAGCTGCCGTAAGACTGCCGCAAGACTGCCGTGAGACGGTCGTAAGAATTTGTCAAAAATCTTGCGGGCACCGTACGACGAACAAGAATTCGCAAGGCTGTCTCACGAATGTCTTACGATGACCGTACGTTCATCGTACGAATTCGCCTCGAGTGACGAATAAAATGCAAGAGCACCACCCGCAACCCTAAAAATTTCACCATCGATTGTCGACACCACATTGGATCCTGATGGCTATCCCACAGCAGCGTATTGTCCTTCTAAGAAGAAGGCTCCGTGATGAAGAAAAGCGTCATGCCGCCATCCTGGCGCTGCTCATGCGAGCACGGCAATGTAGAAGAGGACGAGAGAGGCGTTGGTGGGGCAAATCCTGGATCTGTTTCGCTGGGGGCATGCTTCTTCTCTGGAGTCTAGACTATGAGTACCGATCTACTTTTAAGAGAGACGCAAGTGACGCAACAATCGTAGGACTGTCGTGCGCCTGCCGTGCGGCTGTCATGCAGCTGCCGTGCGACTTGCGCGATTGCCTTACGATTCGCAACATTCTTGCGATAACATTCTATCAGGACGCACGACTGTCGTAAGATGCCCGTGCGGCAGTCTCGCGACCGCCGCAAGACAAACCCAAGAAATGATTGACAGCAGCCCCGCCTGCAAACTTGCGAACTCCAGCAAAATCGTGAGTCAATCGTGCGGTTGTCTCAAGACTGTCGTGCGGCAGCCTTGCGGCGTCCACAGATTGCCAAAATATCGCAGAAATAATGTGCATGTTGAGAATTCAGTTTGCGACGTTGCGACGACCTTGCGACGTCTAAAATTCGCACGACGATCTTGCGGCTGCCGCATGAAACCCAGCAATTTAAACGCATTGGCTATAACATAAGCCTGTTTCACATCAGCCTTACGGCAGCCGTACGGCCCTCTGCGATCACATTTCTGGCAAAAATCGCTGGGTTTCGTGCGGCAGCCGCAAGATCGTCGTACGAAATTTGGACGTCGTAAGGTCGTCGCAACGTCGCAAGCTAAATTCTCAACATGCACATTATTTCTGCGATTTTTTGACAATTTGTGGACGCCGCAAGGCTGCCGCACGACAGTCTTGAGACAACCGCACGACTGACTCACGATTTTGCAGGAGTTCGCAAGTTTGTAGGCGGCGCTGCTGTCAATCATTGCTTGCGTTTGTCTTGCGACGGTCGCAAGACAGCCGCACGAGCATCTTACGTCAGTCGTGCGTCCTGACAGAATGCTATCGCAAGAATGTTGCGAATCGTAAGACAATCGTGCAAGTCGCACGGCAGCTGCATGACAGCCGCACGGCAGGCGTACGACAGCCCTACGATTTTTGCGTCACTTGCGTCTCTCTTAAAAGTAAATCGGTACTCACAGTCTTGACTCCAGAAAAGAAGCATGCCCCCAGGGTTTGCCCCACCGACGCCTCGCACGTCCTCTTCTACCTTGCCGTGCTCGGATGAGCAGCACCAGGATGGCGGCGTGACGCTCGTCTTCATCACGGAGCCTTCTTCTTAGAAGGACGATACGCTGCTGTGGGACAGCCATCAGGATCCAATGTGGAGTCGACAATCGATTGTGAAACTATGAGGGTTGCGGGTGGTGCTCTTGCATTTTATTCGTCATTCGAGGCGAATTCGTACGATGAACGTACGGTCATCGTAAGACATTCGTGAGACAGCCTTGCGAATTCTTTTTCGTCGTACGGTGCCCGCAAGATTTTTGACAAATTCTTACGACCGTCTCACGGCAGTCTTACGGCTGCTGCACGGCCATCTTGCGGCAGCCGTACGAAATGTTGTTTATTTTTTTCTACTTTTAAGCTGCAAAATCGTGCGACCCGTGAGACAGACGTACGAACATCGTACGGCTGCCTTACGATCTCAAAGACCACGATGGCCCCGCCTAGATACACTGCGATTTTGTCTGCGATCTGTCTACGGCACCCATGGCCTCCAAAATCGTACGAACAAAAATCGCACGGCTGATGTGAAACTGGCTATAGATGTAATGCGACAGTCTGCATGCTTAGTGGTTAACCCAATCACGGTTGACAACTTTGCTGTCCTCTTTAATTGCACGCCGGTGGGTCGGGGTTCAGACTCTATGATAGCCCCTAAATAAAGCTATATATTAGTTAGTTGGGGCCGGATGTTTGTCTATTTCTTGGCCCACCGGGGTTCAACTGGTGGTCTTCTTATGCTCCAGTGGTGTTGCTGACGCACCAGGGATCTCCAGGTGTCTCAACACGTTTTGGCTGTCGAGTCCTTATCTTTGCTTCATCACGGTCTATTCTTGATTATAATTGTTGGCCGTGATGACTCTCTGATGAGTTGGGGGACCTCCATACGAACCGAACTACTAACTAATTGTGTGCACCGTGGCGGAGGGTGAGAGTGAAGGTTTGGGCCCAGTAAAACCGGTTTAAACCCCCAGTAGTTATTACTGACCGTCCCAAGGCGGTACTTTCGTTGCGGTTGCATTTGTTTTTTGTTTGGTGCTGTTTAATTTATAATGTTCTCAGTTTAACCCTTCTATAATAAAAATAGAAAATAGGTAAAAAAATAGTTGTTAAATGTTTATCGTATAATTTGCTTAGTTTGTTGTAACCCTTCTGTTGGTCTAAATTATTTAGTTCAGTAAAGATAGCTGAGTTGCCACCTATTTGGGAAAGAGCTGCTGACTCGGCTTATCACTTGTAATTATGTCTTTGTCAATCTTTCCCTTTCATGTTGGAAATAGGGTTTGGGATCTGATTCAGTCAGTTCCTGAAGTATAGTTACTTTTTTTAATTTTGCATGAAATGTGATCGCAGAGGGCCGTACGGCTGCCGTAAGGCTGATGTGAAACAGGCTTTACCCATACTATATTCTGTTCTATTCTACCTTTTCTGGTAAGTAATCTTGTTATAAGATTTTCGATGATAACAACTCTCTGATTGGTCAAATGCATTCAGTCAAGTGAGCGCTTAAATTGCATGATTTCGGCACAGCTTATATAAAAGAGGTTTTATAATCCCTTCTCATATTGGACGGGCACACGGCGCCAAGTGCGTGCAACTATAGTTACGTATTGCGGAGCCACTTGGGGGAACGTCGTTAGGAGAATTGAACTGAACTGAACTGAACTCATAATAAACATTTTAATTGCTTTATTAGAATGAGTCAATATTCTACTTTGCTATGGACCGTACACTTCCAATCACAGTTTTTGTTATAAAACATACACCTTGCTTCTATCGAGCGCAAACACCTGTCAACTAAATGTCACAGGGTGTAGGTAGTTAGGTATATCATACACTTGTACTGCCTTGCGGTACAAGCCGGCTTTTATAGCGAAGGGTCCCGGGTTCGATCCTCGGCCGTGGCATTGAGATTTTTTAAGAGTCCGTGACAAATGGCCCCCAACGTGGGGCTCGAGCCCACGACCCCGAGATTAAGAGTCTCGTGCTCTACCGACTGAGCTAGCTGGGTCGAAACCAAATTGGACTTCGTCCCCGATGTTCCAGGCTTAAGAGCTGCATATAGAAATAGGCTCGAGGAATTACTGCACAGGGGTCAGGCTGGATTTTGCGTTGGGCGCCATTTGTCACGGACTCTTCAAAAATCTTACGCCCCAGCCGAGGATCGAACCAGGGACCCTTCGATCTAACGTCGAGCTCTCTACCACGTCGCTATAAAAGCCGGCTTGTACCGCAAGGCAGTACAAGTGTATGATATGCCTAATTACCTACACCTTGTGACATAAAGTTTTAAGCGGAATCTTTTCAAAAGCACAAAAAAGATAATATCAAGACTTCTCGAGATGATAATGGCAAATGACAATATATTTAAGCGCGTCGTCATAAATTTTATGATCATTTTCAATTAAACGTTTTACAAAGACAGATACTAAGCAGAGAACAAAAAAAATTAAGCGCGAAAATCTTAATTTTGCAGATTTATGTAGCAAGTGGTGGCGTATATACGCTTCCGTAGTTAACTTTTTGATAAATTGGTGTATTAGATTTATGTTTTATACACAGGTTTATCTCATAATATATAGGCCGAGCTCAATTTTGAGTAAACTCCACCAATTATTGTGGGAGTAATAACTTTTCAATTTTAATTTTGCAACAAAAAATGGTTTTCGTTCGTTATCTTTTGAAAAGCTTGGTATATTGGATTTGTATACTACTCAAAGTTTGCTAGCAGCAAGAATATTTCAGTACATAGTTTATGTTATAGTAATAGTTGCAATATTCTTATGATTTATTTTTAAACATTTCAAGTATTAAATTTTTCTATTGTTGATGACGAAAGTGTTCATTTTTATTGTGTTTTACATATTTTTTTACATTTGAGTAGGATAAACATTTAAAATCGAGATGTTGATAAAAAGTGTACTTTTCAAAATTTGCCAAAAAAGCTAACGATGCAAGCTGGTAAAAGATTAATATCAAGTATTTGATCCATTAGTGTTTATTACAGCTCGACATCGTCTCCTCGTGCTCCCTATCAGGTTTCTAACTATCCTTTCTGGAATGTTGTTCCATTCTTAGACAAGCGTCGCACCAAACTCTTGGATTCTTCTTGGTTGGACCTGAGAAGCTTGATGGGATTAGGGTCAGGGGATCGGGCTGGCTAGTCTAGACGTGCAATATACTTTCTCTTTGCAGGTACGATTGCAAAACGATTTCTGCGATCCAGAATGATCAAAAACGAATCTTCAGCTGCAGAGGTTGCCCTTTCTTTGCCTCGACCATGCCGCCTGACAATTGTGCCATGCTGTTGTAACCTCACCCAGGCTCTGGTGATACATGTAACAGTATGGTGCATGCCTAGGGCCTCGCCAACATCATGATTGGCAGCCCCTTGCTGAACCATCCCAACTGTCCGACACATTTCTGCTTTCGACAAATGTCTACTTACAGTTGCATTGGCCATATTTCATTTATAAAACTTCGCCCTTTCGAGTTGAAGTGAAGATTGAATACCCTACACATGTCGGGTGCATCTATGCAGTGGACCTAAATACCATGAAAATGTAGGTGTACATCATTTCCACGACTTGCAGGAAGATTTTGTCTGTAATGAAAGCATATGTATACGCTGGGGACCATCTCAATACATCACTAATCCATATCCAATAAAAATATTCCAAATAAATCTCATGCAAAATTTACAATGCTGTGTGAAATGTTTGAAGCTTACCAAAGTTTGAGTAGTATATTTCATACACAGGTATGTAATCATAAACTATAAGTAAAGTCAGATTTTGGGTAAAATCCATCAATTATTATAGGAATTTTTGCCATTTTTCATCTTCTTTGCATGGCAATATACTTGATTCTATGCTATATCTCTTGAAAAAAAATGACTTTTTTCCGGGCTGTATCTCTTGGAATCTTGTATCTCGAGGAATCCATTCCTGTGGTAGGATACAGAATTTTATCGATATACCATATCACAGGACCCCACTAACACCCCCATCCACCCACCATGCTCTGGATCCACACGATACATCTGCCAAAGGAAAGCAATAAACCATTTCTCCATACATTATTTTTTCATATTATACAATTAAAATCTCAAAAAGTTCCTTCAAGAGCAGAGAATACATAAAGAAATAGGAACTTGGGCCAGACTACATAGTTTCGGCTAATAAAGCCTCGTCAGTGACCCTGACAATACCTGGTGACGAAACCAGAAAAAAGCATACTGTAATTTCTTGATTTTAACTTGGCAGCCGATTCCAAGACTGATTAGTTTCAAAAAGATCCAAATAATATAAAAGACGATGATCTAGAATAATAGTCTAAATCGATCTCAAATTTTAGATTTCTCAGAATCTATCCTCTGATCTCAAAGGATGTAAATAAAATATAATCTGCACTATGGATGATGTACGGGGAGACGTTTTACAGCCTCCACACGGCACAACACCAGCTGCAGTGAGGTAAAATTAAAATCTCAAAAAGTTCCTTCAAGAGCAGAGAATACATAAAGAAATAGGAACATGGGCCAGACTACATAGTTTCGGCTAATAAAGCTTCGTCAGTGACCCTGACAATACCTGGTGACGAAACAAGAAAAAAGCATACTGTAATTTCTTAATTTTAACTTGGCAGTCGATTTCAAGACTGATTAGTTTCAAAAAGATCCAAATAATATAAAAGACGATGATCTAGAATAATAGTCTAAATCGATCTCAAATTATAAATTTCTCAGAATCTATCCTCTGATCTCAAAGGATGTAAATAAAATACAAGTCTGTCTATGTGAACCTATTTATCCCACAAATGCTAGTACCTTTAACAAGGCGCCATCTTACTCAATGAACTAGGCAGGGGCTCCATGTCCTATGAACACATTTCAAGTTTTCACCAATTTACCCCAACCAATCTTAGACAGTTTCTGATCCATCCAAAACAATTTTAGCTATTTCATATTAAGAATTGCCCTATATGCTTCTGGCAAAATGTCAGCCATAGTAGGGATGAAAAATCCCAAGAACTGACACAATTCAATCGCAGATCCCACCCAAGACACCATGTGGGAAAGAGCCAACACAAAATTAGTCACCACCAAAGACAACATCAGCAGCAGCCGTGTGAACAGCCATTTCCCCGTTTAGGTGCTCAACGGGCTAGCATGAACATTACAAACAATATATCAATAACAAACATAGCAACCAACAACACATAAAACAACAAAGAAGAACCAAAACAGAATTGCCGCCTTGGGATGGCCAGTAATAAAATTACCTGGGAGCTTAACCGGTTTGTGGTCGACCAACCCTCGCCTTTTGTTTTGCCTTGGTTCATCTGATACTTAGTTGTTCAATACAAATAAAAAAAAGCAACCACAGCCAACACAAGAGACTTACAAAAAGCACAAACCCTGACAATAAGAACAAATAATACGAAAAACATTCAACACCTGTTTTACCTGTTTTCAATTTTTTAATGTCAGGGCTGACCTAACACAACAAACAACACATGAAACAACTTAGAAGAATCAAAACAGAAGTGCCGCCTTGGGACAGCCAGCAATGAAATTACTGGGGCCCAACTGGTTTGCGGTCGAGCCCTTGGTCCCGCCTATGTTTCTCAGACATCAAGTTGCTCGGTTTGCGTAGAAGATTCCTAACTCATAAGTGTAATATCTCAGAAACACAGAAATCAAAGTGAAACTAAGATAAAACACACACGAGGACTCATAGAAACAGCAACACTGAAACTCGGGAGCAGAAGAATTAAAAGCCGAAAGAGTTCCTTCAAGAGCAGAGGACACATTCAGAAGAAGGAACATGGGCCAGACTACGTAGTTTCGGCTAATAAAGCCTCGTCAGTGACCCTGACAGT
Organism: Ctena decussata; assembly: GCA_963989385.1. Lineage (NCBI taxonomy): Eukaryota > Metazoa > Mollusca > Bivalvia > Lucinida > Lucinidae > Ctena > Ctena decussata. The sequence goes on from OZ022498.1 coordinate 1,526,420, forward strand.
ATCTGATGACAAAACCAGAGAAAAGAAACCTACAAGTTAAACCACGGTGGGCGCGACCCAAGACGTCCCGGAAGTCGGCGTGGTTCTGGAGGGAAAATATGTTTTACCATATATCGGCATGACAGCTATCTTGATCCGCCAAAATGAAGGAACCTAGTAAAGGTATGATGTGGGCCGTGTTTGGTTCCTTTTAAAAATACTTAAAATTGCATTTATTTCTTTTCTTTTTCTCTATCTCTGTTTTAGTTATCATCTAAAAAATTGGGTCATACAGGTATAACATGTTTCTTCGGGAGTACACAAGAGGCATCATCAAGGCTTCGTGTTCAGTGCAGAAAAAAATCTTCCGAGCTTCCCATATCGCTAATGGCAATCGTGTCAACTGAATTTTCTACATATGTTAAGAGGTGTGAAAATATTGATACCAAAAATACCTAAATACGTCTTTTAGAAATAAAAAAGAGGACAATTAATACATCGTTGGAGACAGGATATTTTTTTCGCTGGCCTCTGAAAACAATTCCTCTTTTTCTCATCTTGAGGGGAGCTACTTACTCGAACATTTTTTTAATTTAATAAACCGAACTCTCAGATCCTGATTTATTTGACTTTTACATATTTGAATGAATATCCTTTTATTTTACCCAAATCAGTAATTTTTCACCTTGCTTCTCCTATAAGACTATGCATGGTTGTCTGTAACCAGTGAAGGGCTTGGTTTAGCTTGCTTTTGCAAACCAGTTCCTGGAGCATGGTACTCTCTTCATCCATGGTACAGAAACAAACATGTCTGTATGTAGTGTGCAGGCTTGCAAGCTCTGCTTGGCCAAAAAAGAAGGCCCTAAAATTAGGGCTATTTTGGCCCAAAATTAGATCTATTTTCGCAAAATTGTACGGCTAACAGTAGGAATTTAGGGGCTTTTTCTAGCAAAATATTTAACAAAACATGCTTTATTTGCACTTTGAAATTTTGATAAGTACTTCCTGATAGAGTCACATTATAAAAAGTAATTCATGGCTAAAATTTTTATGCCAAAAAGATCAAAAAATGGGGGTCAAAGCAAGTTTCCAATTTTAATGGCATAAAAACCAAAAACTGAGAAAAATTAGGGACGCTGATACAAAAAAATATGTATTTTTTTAGGAATTTGGCCTTTTGGGGCGGAGTAAGATTATTCACTAATTTTATAGGCAAGATTGTTTATTTAAACCCCCTTATGAGCCAATTTGTTGGGTTTTATTCTTGCATATCCCAAAACAGAGATTTTTTTTGGAAAAATATACCAGCACCCCCCCCCCCCCCCCCCCGAATGTCAAATGGTCAGTCCCTTACTAGAACTGAAACAGAACTAGACATGAATCCCCCCCCCGGAATGTCAAATGGTCAGTCCCTTACTAGAACTGAAACAGAACTAGACATGAATGATGATGAGATTTGTTCCAAGTGTCTGTCTCACTAACTGTTTAACCTTCCAAATATGTGACTGTTCGCTTATGGGTAGTTTTCTAAACAGAGTGGATCCACGCGCACTGTTTTCAACTATCCGCAATGTCTGCAGGTACTTCTGACAGTAATATGAAACGTTTCTAAATATTGTAAATAATATGTCCCAGTGGTCACTATATGTATTTCAGAGAGAGTTAAATAATGTTATATCTAAGAAGTCATTTGACGTTATGACAAGGTCATGCAGTATCTCTTACTACAACGCTTCAAATTTGGATCCCGATTCTTGTAGTTTGCTCACCTGTAAAGTTGTCTACTGTTTTGTGGTTTTACATAGAAATAGGTGAAATAAATGTTTTGCCTATTTTGTACATTTTGTAAGGCTTTTGATGTTTGTTATATGAGCCACGACACAAGAAAACCAACAAAGTGGTTGTGCGCCCAGCGCAGACTCAGATCAGCCTGGGCATCCGCCCAGTCTGGTCAGAGTCTTCGCTGTCCGCATGGAGTTAGCTTAGACCAAGCTACCCTTTGAGCGCTTAGCGAAGACTCTGATCAGACTGAGCGGATGGCCAGGCTGATCTGATGCGCACAACCACTTTGTTGGTTTTATCATGTCGCGGCTCAATTATTGCTTTATGTGCGTCTGTTATCGAAGATGTATGATGGCTGCACCAGTTTTCGGGGTATTAACGTTTATTTTCGCAACATAAAAACTGTGTGATACACAAAGATCACAAACTGATAGTCTGTGTGTATATGAAAATATGTGTTAAGTAATATGTAACTTACATTTCATGCCTGTTTACAAAGTTGATCAAATCGAAACAGATGCTCAACTGAATCTGCTCTCCGAAACAGCTCCAGTTGTCGGGGTTCGTTACAGAACTCGGCTTCAAACAACATAAGCTGCAGATGCTTCTGATAGCAACTGCCTTAGGGAGACCTGCAGTTCTTTAGCATGTAGAACCGGTCGTTGAATTATCAGAAAAAAGTTCATAATTGAATTAATCGCCGTGTCATGTTCGTCGATACTTTCCATTTTTTCTTGAGAGCTAGGGACTAATTTTCCTCCAGTCACACCCCCTGGTGAATGATTGTCAATTTTGGCGTATCATCAGTAAACAATTCAGATTCAGATTCAGATCCATAAACTTTGCAGTGTTTCCAATATGGCCGCTTCCACGGTCACCAACGAAGACGTCATGGATGACGTCAAAACTAAAATGCTCTTGCGCGTCAATTAGTGTATGGAAAAACATGCTGATTCAACTTTCTATTTGCAAAAGTAATCATCTGTAGACGTTCTCAGTAAAGGGAGAGGTATAATCTATTAGAATACCCCGAATTCTTGAGCACCCCGAAATCAGGTACATCGACCATACTATTCTATTTTTTCTTCTGATTTCTTGTATGGGTTGGGTTTTTTATCTTCTTTCGCTGATGTCGTCTTTGGTTGTACTTGTTGTCCTTCTTTTTCTGATGTCTTGGTGGGATTGTTCTTTTTCCCTCCTACTTCTGATGTCTTGGTTGGGTTATGCTCTTTTCACTTCTTCCTTAGATGTCTTGGTTGGGTTATGCTTTTTTTCCCGTCTTCTTCTGATGTCTTGGTTGGGTTGGGGTTTTCCCTTCTTCTTGCAATGTCTTGGTTGTTCTTTTACCCTTCTTGTTCTGATATCTTAGTTGGGTTGTCGTTTGTTCTCTCCTTCTTCCGACGTCTTGGTTGGGTTGTGCTTTATTCGCCTCTTCTTCCGATATCTTGGTTGGGTTGTGCTTTTTTCTCTCCTTCTTCTGATATCTTGGTTGGGTTGTCGTTTATTCTCTCCTTCTTCCGATGTCTTGGTTGGGTTGTGCTTTATTCTCTCCTTCTTCTGATATCTTGGTTTGGTTGTCGTTTATTCTCTCCTTCTTCCGACGTCTTGGTAGGGTTGTGCTTTATTTTCTCCTTCTTCCGACGTCTTGGTTGGGTTGTGCTTTATTCTCTCCTTCTTCTGATATCTTGGTTTGGTTGTCGTTTATTCTCTCCTTCTTCCAACGTCTTGGTTGGGTTGTGCTTTATTCTCTCCTTCTTCTGATATCTTGGTTTGGTTGTCGTTTATTCTCTCCTTCTTCCAACGTCTTGGTTGGGTTGTGCTTTATTCTCTCCTTCTTCCAACGTCTTGGTTGGTTTGTGCTTTATTTTCTCCTTCTTCTGATGTCTTGGTTGGGTTGTGCTTTATTCTCTCCTTCTTCTGATGTCTTGGTTGGGTTGTGCTTTATTTTCTCCTTCTTCTGATGTCTTGGTTGGGTTGTGCTTTATTCTCTCCTTCTTCTGATATCTTGGTTTGGTTGTCGTTTATTCTCTCCTTCTTCCAACGTCTTGGTTGGGTTGTGCTTTATTCTCTCCTTCTTCCAACGTCTTGGTTGGGTTGTGCTTTTTCCCCTCTTTCTTCTCTGATGTCTCTTCTTAGGCTGGGTATGTTCCCTTACTTTTTAGATGTCTTGGGTGGGATGTGCTTTTGTCCTTTCTATTTCTGAAGCCTTGTACGGATTGTGCTTTTTCCCTTCTTCTTTTGATGTCTTGCTTGGATTGTGGTTTTTCTCTTCAATTGCAGATGTCTTGGTCGTGCTATGTTTTTATCCCTTCTTGTTTGTGTTTGAAGTCTTGCACGGATTGTGCTTTTTTCCTTTCTGCTTTTGATGCCTTGGTGGGTTGTTTTTATTTTTGTATTTATTTTTGTACGGATTGTGCTTTTTTTCTTCCTTTTTTTTTTTTGAAGTCTTTTTTGGTTTGTGCTTTTCTTCCTTTTTCTTTCGATGTCTTGCTTGGGTTGTGCTTTGCCTGTGTATCTTCATTTATTGTTATTCATTGTATTTAAGTTCAAAGGTTTTATCTGTTTAAAACGGTATACGATCATATGAATCAGATCGAATTTTGGTTGGTCAGTACTAACCCGAGTTAGGCCGCCCAGTCTATTTTGTACCGTTTACATTCTTAGTCTTTGGACATATAGAACTGAACAAACAGTGCACCCAGATCACAGATCAGCAAAGAGCAGTCTCATATGGCCTTGTTTGTTTGCCATTCCCAATGCAGCTGTTAGACGCATTACTGCGCTGTAAAAGTGCAAGAAAATTACGTTTATTTTTTTATTTTTAGATTTTTACGGTGTGTAACAAAATGCGTTTGATATATACAGGTTTTATCATTATCATTAAACCTGCCTTAAAGCCACATCCATTAAACCAGGACTTGTCTTAAAAGGCCAAAATTTGATATCCTAAAGCAGCATTTTTAAAGTAAATTGACATGTATGAAGCAAGCACCTGTCTTAAAGCAAGCAGTTTTGGCCGTTCCCTTGGGTTCTTGCTTAAGACAGATTCGACTGTATTTCAAAGTTGTCTGAGACTTTACGTCCTGCCTAATGTCCACAGGTTTCGGGGGAAGAACATATTGTAAAAAAACAGAGGGTATAGAAAACATGTTTAATACACATATAGAACTAAACATATTCATAAAAAGTATCTCCTTTCTATACATGAATAGATACTGACAATAGAAGAGCCAAATGCACAAGTTTTAAAAACCTAGTTTGTGTTCCTAGAATTTACATTTTCTATCCTAAGAACAAAGTTTCGGAAAATCTTTTTCAAAAAGCATTAAGATTGATAAAAATCTCTCCATGAAAATCTTAAACCACGGAGAATGGTTCAGTGCAGCTATCTCCAGTTTTCGTAATTTCGAAAAAATTAAAAAAAAAAAATTCTTGCACAGATAGTCAACATATGTTGAGAAATATCAATTTCAACAATTTCAAGTGTTCTTGCGAGTACTCCGCTAGTTCTGAATAAAGCTATTTTGTGTATACGAGAAAAGGGCCTAAATCCATATTTCATAAAAAATGATTTGTTGAATTTGGGAGATAAATAGGTGAGAAAATATGTTTTCTGCATGACAGAGTGGTTAGCTCTCTTTTTGTTGCACTGACCCCATGTTGCACTGTCTCCTTCAATTGACTATGTGCTTTAAAGCTGTTCAAGGAGTTCTCAGTTTTAACTTTGGTTTGAAAGTTCTTGTTCCCTGGATTAAAGTCTTCAAAGAAGAGTTATTTTGAAACTTAGGTTTGAACGTGTAAACTGTCGTTTTTAAAACAATATTTTTGAAACTGAGCTTTGAAAGTTCAAACTTGGGTTGAAATTTTGAAACCTAATTAGAGCTCAACCCAAAGTTTGAAATTTTAAAGTTTTAAGACTCATTGAGCTAAACTGTCATGTTTGGTTCTTCAGGTATAGTACCCTAGGAGTGCTTGTATAATGACCACTCAATAGGAGATCAACAGGCGTATGGAACTCCCAATGACTACGAACAATATGTCAGAAATATCGTCTCCAACTCACATCAAAGCAATTACAATGATGCAAGTAATACGGCCGTTTCTACTAAATATACACCGAGCAACCCCCCCCCCCCCCTTACACCAGAACTCCAACACCGAGTTAGCATCCCCCCACACGTCCCCCACCCCTCGTTGAAGAGGCCTTGGTCCTTGACGAGATCCCCGATGCATTCTCTCTAGTTGTCTTAATTTTGAACGTGAGTGAACATGTTTCGTCAAGGGCGTAACTGCTCACAGCAAATTCGCTGGTGCTTAGTGAAATTTTGTCAAATTGACAAAATTTCACTACGCACCTGCCTGCATATTTGATGCTGCTGCAATTTTGTAAATTTGACAAGATTTCAATAATAACTACAAAAAGGCGCGACTACATGAAATATCTTTAGGCCTAAACTCTTATTTTGTCCTCAAGGGCTTTAAAGCGTAATTTTGCGTAACATGTAATCATCCACAGTTACGCCCCTGTTCGTCAATAGGAGAATTATCTGTAATAGAACTGTCCCAGAGTTTATAAAACACGAGTATGTTCTCAAAAACTCAAAATAAACCACACTGATTGGCTGCTTCCGAGCACAAAATAAAGCACACTGATTGGCTGCTTCCGAGCACATGCTTTTGAGTTTGAGATTATTCTCAAGTTCTATAACCTCGAACCCTGATCTCCGACAGCTTAACTCTGTCGTTACATCCGAAAGATAAAATCATTTAGAATGTACACGTAACTAGGTGAATCATAGTCTACGTTTATCATCACCAGACCCTTAATGAATTAAACATTGCAGATTATCTTGATTATGGCACACAGCGGCATGATATATGATGAAAAATGTATTCGATGGTCATTTACACATACGACAATGAGCAAATGTCAACATAGATAACAAAACAAGAATAAAATAAACAGTTTGTAAAGCATTTTCAGTATAATGCCATTAATAACAGTTACTGAGGTATCCTTACAATTTAAAATAAAATGTAGGTGTCACCCCTGGTTAAGATGTATATACAAGGGCTGTTACAAAACGAAATGAGTCCTAGCTCTCAAACGACCTGGTAATCGTGGCTAAACAAATTTGTTCAGCCACGATGACCAGGTCGTTTTGGAACTATGACTCTTTCTTGTTTTGTAACAGCCTCGTTTTCGTTTTGTAACAGCCTTGAAAATATAGTTAACCAGTGTTGGTGTGACGCTGGCCTTTCGGCAATGAGTCCAGTTCGAACCTGTTTCCACCTGTTCAGATTCAGTGCATTTTATTCCAGAATAAACGTTGATACAAAGCTGTTTCAATGTTGAATTTCCCTGGGTTCTTGAAAAACAAAACATTTCTCTCAGAAGTAAGACTACGGTGGCGTAAACTGGACCCATATGGCGATTGTGTACATGTAATATGACATCAATTGCGTTATGAAATTTGAACCGCGACACGGCAAAATCAACAAAGTGGTATGTGCTCCGCGCAGACTCAGGTCAGTATGGCCTGCCGCCCATTCTGATCCGAATCCTTGCTGTGTGCTTAACGGAAAGCTAATGGTCTATGTTAGCTCCCTGCGAACATCGAAGCCTCTGATCGGACTGGGCGAATGCCCAGTCTGATCTGAATCTTCACTGGGCGCACATGCCAATATGTTGATTTTTTCGTGTCGCGGCTCATTTCTAGAAGAAACTTTGGTCGGTCGACATCGTCAGGTTTCTGAACCGTCGGTAAAGCTGTCATTTCATCCTTCTTAATCAAATTGTGACTTCATCGTTCGTCTGAAACGAAAATTTAGGCATATAACATACCGCCGAAATCAATGCTCATATTCCATATTTTTTCAATATCTTCGTATATGCACACTTTTTATTCAAGTAAACCCATTCTAATATATTCTGCTCAAAATAAGTAAGGAATATTAAGACATTTAAAACAATCAGAATTAAGAAAAATAAGTTGATGAATATTTTACTGTTATAATTTATAAAACAAATATTCATAGAGACCTTCAATACGAATATTGGTACTAATAATAACAAAAAGATTTGATGAAATATTTCATGCAAAACCTCCGATATGGTCTAACTAAACATTTGAAATAGAGTTTAGATAATAATAATTGATAAAAGTGACTTTAGATAAAAGAAAAATAAATAATAATTTTTAAACGATCGCGGACCGCGCTCGAAATCGCATTATTGGACAAAAATAATTTATTCCAACGTCACAATCACGCGCACTAATAAGAAAAATACCTGTACATGATCACATGACACACGTGGTCAAAATCGATATTCTTGCTCCTCTGGGAGCAAATTCTTTCCTTTAAAAGAAAACCTTCTTTCGGATTTACTTCATCGTCGGGTATAATGTAAATGGCGGACTTGTTTCGCCAGAGAGCGTACAAGTTAATGACTTTAAATCAGTATTTCTGCTCAAAATGTTCCCTTTCTTTTACTATGAAACGTAACAGAGCCTCGGAGAATGTGTACTGATTTTCTACCGTGTCACTTACATTAAAAAAGACCTAAATTTGATGCCAAACTAGCTTGTCGTTTCTTCCTGCAAAATCGGCCTGGGGTCGGAATTGAAATATACTGCTCACAAAAAGTAGGGGATATTTTGACATACGAGGAAGCACAAAAATTAATAATAATGGTTGGGTAAGATTATTAATTCAGATCGATAGAGCACTATTCAAGTGAAAATATTCAACTAAAACAGAAACGGTCACAGCCTGTCACGTGACCTAGACCAACACATAAAGGACTATGGGGTCTGCATCTCAATTTCGCATTGGCGAAAAAAATTCTTTCGGACCCTTTAAATTTCGTAAATATTTAAATTCTTCATAATTTTCTAAACTGAAAGCATCCACTTTGGTAGGCTTTATTGCTTTATTTAAGATGTAGGGCCCTTGCAAATGTCACCATCGGTTAAACAGTTCACCACACAATGGTATCGTTTCCGCCTACCATTTCGTCCTGTGATAAAATCGCATGAAAAAAGTAGCTGCATCTTGTTAACTGAGGCATTAGGCATCTGTCTTAATAAAGTTTCCGTTAAAATGGTCAGTTATTGCTGTGCTGAATTCGTGCGAAATTTGGGTGTCGACCCTTTGTCTACTTTCGATTTACTCTAAGTCACGGGACACGCTTAAAGATTGACTCCCTCGTTTATTTCATGTTTTCAGAAATAAATATTTTATCAAAATTTCGTTAGACAATATGTAATATTCTCATGATTAACCGTACAAGTTTTATTACTGTCGATGCGACGGAATTATGTCGCATCGACGCCTATACGACGTCGTTTTGACGTCATGTATCCGCTGGGTCGACACCCAGCTCTCCAACGTTTATCCTAGCAGGCACGTGGCGTTGAAACAACGTTGTGTGTCCGCTGGGATGATAACTAGAGGCAAAAACAGGTACTTGAAGTGTAGAAGATTCTAATAAAGATAAATGGGAACACTTTCAGGGGATGCAACTCTTCTCTTTTAATGTTTGCCTCCCTTCTCAATGTAGGTCAACTCTTAAAGGACAGAAACTGCTCCTTTCCTTTATGAGTAGACCCCATATTAGAAGGGCTTCTTCCTCCTGGGGTGTAAACAGGAAGACACAAAAGTTGTTCTCCTTTGTAAAAATGGCGGGAAACACATTGAGGTGTACCCATATATCTTTACTCACGCTGTTATTCTTACCAAACACGATAAATATTAGGAATTCTTGATATATCGAACTGGCATTTCTCAACTCCATTTATGTTTGGCGCAGGGTGTACACTGGAAATATTTCCCATCGGACCCACCTTTGCGGCGGCGCTGTAAAAAAAACACATGTAAAATATTCATAACATGTAAAAACAATTACAACATGTAAATCAATTACTTTTGTTTCAGTTACCTGGTCCCGAAGAACGTGTTTAAGCACGAGGCATCACTGACGGACCCGTCAGATAGTAATGCAACGAAACGAACATGAGAACACGAGCTAGGAATCTTACACGCAAACCGAACTGATGAACCAAAGCAGAACCAAGGCCGAGGGTTGGTCGCGACCGCAAACCGGTTAAGTAATTTCATTACTGGCCGTCCCAAGACGGCACTTTCGTTTAACGATCTACCTTGAACGGTTGTTGAGAAATTCTCACAAAGATAATTTTTTATTATCATAAATCCCCATTTTTATTCCACGATGCAAACAGTCATTGCCAGCGCATTGTACCAATGAAAGGAAAATGAACAAATACAGGGAAATTACAAGTGACAAGGTAAACACTATATCATGCAATAGGGTCAAGTCAGCTAAATTCGGACAGCAGGTAAATTCGGAGAGTAACATTGTTTCCTTTACATGTCAGTTGTTTGGAATTAAAACAAAAATAAGCGGACAAACAGTGAAAATCCTAATGAGACGGCTCATGATGAGCCGTCTCATCTGGACTTTCACTGTTTGCAAATGTATGTCCGAATTTACCTGCTGTCTGAATTTATCTTACTTGACCCCTAGGGCTTGCCATTCTTTAACAGTATACCAAATCTGAGCCACTGGTGTATGTCAGCGTGCTTTTCAAAGCTGATCGTTTCAAGTATTTTGGCCTCGCAGAAGCCGGTATATGCTCTGGCCCGTCATAAAAATTTCACAAAACCTTTGATGCCGATGTCCAGGACCTATGGCCTATCCTCACCCGAAGACCCAACGATAGGGCAACTGAAGTATAGTAAACCAATAAATATCATTGTTCTGATGTTCGTAGGCTAGTTATGCACGACAAGTAGTTTTGGCATCAGCTTTGCGTTAATCATGATAATTAACGCAAAAAAATAGTATAAATTTATGAAAGATTAAATAAATAAATAAACAAAAAAAAAATAATGATAATGATGATTAATTCGATTCTTTTTCATAAATGGGATATAAGAGAGAAAACTATAAACAATACTCAATGTTTGCTTAGCTAAACAATTATTATGACGTGGGCATTAACATAAGTATAAGAGAAATCATATCTGAAATAAACGTCATCCACGCAAAGCATCTTCGCAAGCCAAGGGTAGTAAGTCCACTTCATTCTTTACGCACGTGCGTAAGGAACGAAATGGACTTAGTACCCTTGACTTGCGAAGATAACACAAAGCGACGTCACTAACAGTTTTGTAAAGGTTATTTTTATCAATACTGTTAATTCCAAGAGAAAATACAGCCATCTTACCTTGCGGCACTTTTCGCAGACACGTACAACCCTGCACCAATTGCGCCGGCCCCACCGCCAACCACTAACACTCCTGCACAAGTTAAAACACTTGCAGCCAAAGGTTTGTTACTAAGGAAGCCACTTGAAGAAGAATTATCATCACTCTGCGCAGGTTTTGCTGACGTAGTTTCAGTTGTTGTGGTTGTTGTTGTTGTTGGTCTGGCATTTGCATTTGCGTTACTGGCGTCTCTTTCATTTGGCTGGGCTGTCGAAGTCGCTCTACCACCAGTCGTCACCGTCCCTGCTAGACTAGCAGATGTTAGAGATTCAGTCGTCGCAGTCCCTTCTGGACTAGCAGATGTTGGAGAGTCAGTCGTCGCCGTCCCTGCTGGACTAGCAGATGTTGGAGATTCAGTCGTCGCCGTTCCTGCTGGACTAGCAGATGTTGGAGATTCAGTCGTCACCGTCCCTGCTGGACTAGCAGATATTGGAGAGTCAGTCGTCGCCGTCCCTGCTGGACTAGCAGATGTTGGAGATTCAGTCGTCGCCATTCCTGCTGGACTAGCTGAAGTTGGAGATTCAGTCGTCGCCATTCCTGCTGGACTAGCTGATGTTGGAGATTCAGTCGTCGCCGTTCCTGCTGGACTAGCAGATGTTGGAGATTCAGTCGTCGCCGTTCCTGCTGGACTAGCTGATGTTGGAGATTCAGTCGTCGCCGTTCCTGCTGGACTAGCTGATGTTGGAGATTCAGTCGTCGCCGTTCCTGCTGGACTAGCTGATGTTGGAGATTCAGTCGTCGCCGTTCCTGCTGGACTAGCAGATGTTGGATATTCAGTCGTCACCGTCCCTGCTGGACTAACGGATGTTGGAGATCCAGACGTCGCCGTCCCTGCTGGACTAGCTGATGTTGGAGATTCAGTCGTCGCCGTCCCTGCTGGACTAGTGGACGTTGGAGATTCAGTTGTCGTCGTTGGCGATTCACTGGTTGTGGTTGTTGGTGATTCAGTTGTCGTCGTTGGTGATTCACTAGTTGTGGTTGTTGGAGATTCAGTTGTCGTCGTCGGTGATTCACTAGTTGTCGTTGTCAGGCTGGTTGTCGTCGTAATTGGGTTGGTTGTCGTCGGCTCTGTAGTTGTCGTTGATGTTGATGTCGATGTCGTCGTCGTTGTCGTTGTGGTTCTTGTTGTAGTCGATGTGCTCGAAGTTGATGATGTTGTTGTTGTCGAAGAAGTTGAACTAGAATCTGAAATTTACATTAATAACAACAATAATAATAATGAAATAAGTATAATAAAGGATAATAAAGAAAACTGTAATAATAATTAATAATGAAATAATTAAAAAAATAATAAAGAAAGATAGAATTACACCCAAGCGGGCATAAAATAAGATATTGTATTATTCATGTTGTTGCCGAAGCAAGTTGCGACGGTATGAAATAAAAAATGTCTGTTTATATTTAGCAGCTGATAACAGTGAACAGCAATGACAACCACAAGTGAATCACAAGTTTCATATGACAGATGATGGCACGAAAATCTAAGTTTCTCTCAAAGACTGAACAAGCTACTGTAGCTCTATCAAAGCTGAATCCAATGTGGAGATCCCTTGGATCAAAGGTGAAACTGATGCGCTCCCTTGCCATATGCATATTTTTGTATGCCTGTGAATCATGGACCTCGACAGCAGAGTTAGAGAAAAGAACGCAGGCCTTCGAGATGAGATGCTACAGAAGGTCACTAAACATTTCGTATATGATGACCATGTAATTAATGAGAATGTTTGCAGAAATATCAAAACAACCATTGGAGAATACTAGTAATAAACTACTGACCATGGTCATGGTGGGGAAACTAAAATGATTGGCCACATCTCAGGACCTTCTGGTTTAGCAAAGATTATTCTGCAGGGTACAGTTAATGGAAAAAGAAGAAGACAGAAAAAGAGATGGGAAACAATCGCATGGATGGACTTTGAAATCACTTATCACTTTAATCAAATACAACTTTAGTGATTTTAAACATGTGGCCATGCGGCAGGGGCAGATAAACCCTAAAGCGTCAAATTTTAATCATCACAAGAAGCTTTTAATATGGTACTTCTATCATCAGATGTAAATTTCTGAAAATCTGTTTCACATGAATTTAAATTGATTTTATCATCATTTTATGCATATGTATAGCCCGGGGCAGGGGGAGATAACTCCCGTGGGGGGTAAATTTGAGCATCACTGGAAGCTTTTACCACTCTGATAATTTGCTGTGAGTTTCAGAAAAACTGCTTCAAACTCTGTGTTTACATGGATTTTTTTTCATGATTTTATACATGTATATAGCCCCAGGGCAGGGGCAGATAACCCCTGATGATAACATTTCTGTGCTCATACAAAGCTTTTGTTACTTTGATCATGTTTTTGAAGTTTCATCATGATACTCCATGTAGTAAAGGAACTAGAGGCCAGAAACCATTTTTTACATTGACAAGTGCCATAACTCTGTCAGAAATTATCGAAATTTGCCCATTAACAATTCCAAGCGAGACATTCTTAATACACATGCATATGCAAAATTTGAAGGAAATCCGTAAACAAATGCTTACGTTATCGAACGGAAACGAAGTGCGGATGGACGGACAGATGGACGGACGTACGTACTACGGACGGACAGACGGACACACGGACGGCCAACGTGAAAACATAATACCCCGCCACTAACGTGTGGCGGGGTATAAAAATCAGTTTCCTTGATTAAGTGGTTTAGAAGCTGGAAAAATAACATATTCAAACAAAGGACATAACTCGATTTTTTTTTACGGAATTTGCCCAAAAGTTACTCAATTCTTTAACATTTCACCCCAAAGCTGTATACAAAATATCATCAACCTAGCTCAAACACTTCTTGAGATATCATGGTAACAATATTTCATTTTAATTTTGATAAAGGGGAGGTAACTCTAAGCGTACAAATTCGACAGAGGAAAATAAAAATACAGGTCCGCTCATTTTTCATAAACTATTCATATATGAAATTTCAAAACCCTAGACCCAGTGGTTCTTGCTCCCGGCTTCCTAGGTTAAGCGGTTCAGAAGTTGGAAAAATGCAAAATTCAAACAAGGGACATTACTTGATCATTTTTCGACTGCCTTTGCCCAAAATTTATCAGTTCTTGTATATCTCACCTCAGAGCGCTACACAAAATTTCATCATCCTAGGTCAAAGGCTTTTTAAGATATCATAGTAACAATATTTCATTTTAATTTTGATAAAAGGGAGATAACTCCATAAGTACAAATCCTATGGAGGAAAAAAAATACGGGTCCGCTCATTTTTCATGACCTATCCACATATGAAATTTCAAATCCCTAGGCCCAGTGGTTCTTGCTCCCAGTAGCTGCATAAGTAATAACTAATAACTCTATAATTAAACACAGAGTTACCTGACCTTAAAAAGAACATTTAACACATCAAAGACTACCAGCATACTAAAAATCAGTTTCCTAGGTTAGGCGGTTCAGAAGTTGAAAAATGCCAAAAACAAGGGACACAACTCAATCATTTTTGACGGAATTTGCCCCAAATTTAATCAGTTTTTGTATATCTCACCCAAGAGCTGTATACTAAATATCATCATCCTAGGCAAAGTGCTCCTTCAGTTATCATGGTAAGAAGATTTCATTTTAATTTTGATAAAGGGGAGGTAATTCTAAAAGTACAAGTCCGACAGAGGAAAAAAATACGGGTCCGCTCATTTATCATGACCTATCAATATATGAAATTTCATAACTCTAGGCCTAGTGGTTCTCAGAAAATATAGCTACATCAGATGGCACTGACGAACCGACGAACTGACGAACGGACAAGGCGAAAGCAATATGCCCCTTCAACTTCTTCGAAGCTGGGGCATAAAACGAAAATCTGTGTGAGTTACAGGGGACAAAAATGCACTACCTAATGACCGATTATTTATCTGACGTTTACCTGTCCGTCTTGAAAAGTTTAGTTTAAACAAAAGATCAAAATACGTTTTTAAATGCCATGTGTCTGGTCCTAAGTACTTGCCTATGAAGGAGTTTGCCCTTCGTTCTTTCGATATTTAGGGAAAACAAACCTCTTTAGTGTACGTTATATAGCCGGGAGTTGGCGAACGAGTGTACGAACTATAGCAATATATGTGTACAGTCTACAACTAACACAAACAGTCCTATGATCGCAAGGACACTCGTCTAACAGTTAGTTAGGCCCAATTCAGGTTAATTGTCCTTCCTTGCAGCTATGTGCGAGCATTTCTGGGTCAGTTTTGCTTGAAAAATAATGTTACTATCAAGGTTTTGGTCTATAATGATAACCAGAAAGATTTTTAAAGTACTGAATTTTCTACAAATGTTAAAAGGTGTGAAAATTTTGATACCGGTAATACCTAAATACCTCCTTTAAACTGAATAAATTGCGAACAATTAAAATACGTCATTTGATGCAGATGTTGTTTACAAGAACTGAAACAGAATTAAATACGAATCATGATAAGTTTTATTCCGTGATTCTGTCTCACTATTTGTTAAACTTTCCAAACATGTGACTGTTCGCGTTTGGGTAATTTTCTAAACTGAGTGGATCCCCGTGCACTGTTTTCAACTATCTGCAATCTCTACAGCTACTTCTGATAAGAATATGAAACGTTACCAACTATTGTGAACACTATGTCCCAGTGGTCACTATTTCAGATGCAAACCGAACAACTAAGTGTCTGATGAACCAAGTAGGACCAACGGCTCGACCGCAAACCGGTTAAGTCCACCAGTAATTTCATTGCTGGCCGTCCCAATGCGGCACTTCTGTTTTGGTTCTTCTTAGTTGTTTCATGTGTTGTTTGTCACTTTGACTGTTTTGTTACATGGTTTGTTATGTTGAGGCTAGTTCTGACATTATAAAATTGAAAATAGGTACAAATTGATGTTTAATGTTTTTCGTATAATTTGTTCTTATTGGCAGGGTCGTGGCTTTTTGTAAAACTTATGTGTGGGCGGTGGTTGTTTTTGTTGGGCTGAACAACTGAGTATCTGATGAATCAAGGTGAAACAAAGGGTGAGGGGTGGTTGACAACACCCTCCCCCTCCCCCCTCCCCCCAGGTCTTTCATTACTGACCGTCTCAATGCGGCAGTTTTGTTTTGGTTCATTTTTGGTTGTTTTATTAAAATGTAGTCTTTGATCTCATGTTGTTATATTATGTACAACCTGACTTTCAAAAAACTAGAAACTTTGTGGTTTTAGTTGCATTGCCTGTTTGTTATATATTGTTTGTGATGTTCTGGCTAGCCCGTTGCCCACCTACATGGGAAATGGCTGTTCACATGGCTGCCGCTGCATGGTGTTGTCTTTGGTAATGATTAGTTTTGTGTTGTCTTTTTCCAACATGCTGTCTTGGGTTGGATCTGGAATTGAATTGTGTCAGCTCCTGAGAATTTTCCTCTTTACATTTTTATATAATGCAGCACCTCTTACTATAACAACAACGAAACAGTACCACCAATAAATACAATGTTTGCCTGTTGTGACCCCACATTAGAACCTCTTCATCTCGGCAAAGTGATTCTAAAGAAGAAAGCTGAACCGTTTCGGACAAGTATACTGAAAAAATACTTACAAGCCTCTGGCAGAGATGATAAGCTCAGCAATCCGATTAACATAACTTTGACGGGGATTCCTAATCCACATGATCCAGATGCTGCGTTTTTTCCCGCGTAGACAACTCTGTGTATTTGTGTCACCATATTTGGTACTAAAACGCATTAACTTAATGTCAATTTTTCTGACAGTATTTTCCCCTGTTTACTGTTGGTATCATGAAAATGTTTTAGCATATATAGTAGCTTTAGATAATCCAGAATAACTGCAGTTTCTGTTTTCTCCAACTAAGTAGGCCTTTATTGGAGCCCCGGAAAGGTTTTTAATTTTCTTTGTCTTATCTTGAAGAAATATAGACAAGGCTAAAACAACATTGATTCATAAAAACGTTGAATCAACGTTGATTCAATGTTGTTTCCACAACATGGATTCAACGTCTTGACTTCAAAAATATTGATTCAGCGTTTGGACGAATCAACGTTGATTCAATGTTGTTTCAACCAGACGTGCATGCTTCGAATTACCTTGAGGTATAAAATGTCTTGTGGCACAAGATACTAAACTTGTTTAAAATTAGGCAAACTCTTGTGACTAAAAGATAACAGAGTTCCCTGAGAATAAGACGTATTGATATACTTTTTAATTTTATCTAGAGACATGAAAATATTATATTTGAACCACGACAAAGTGGTTGTGTGCCAGCGCACACTCAAATCAGCCTGTGCCTCCACCCAATTTGATTTGAGTCTTTGCTGTCCGCAGGGAAGTAGCTTAGACCCTTAGCGACCCTTTAAGCGCTTAGCGAAGAATCTGATCACACTGTGGATACCCAGGCTGATCTGAGTCTGCGCTAGGCGCACAACCACTGTGTTGGCTTTCTCGTGCCACGGCTCATTTATAGAATATGATGTCATCTTGTAGCAATAGAATATTATCTCCAGGAAGATCTTCTCCCCAGTGTAATATTTTGAGGCCTTAAGAAAACAAAGTAATGAAATTTAACAAAAAAAATAGATAAATAAGAGGAACACAAAAAATGTATATTCCTTCCACGGCTCTGAACCTTTGCTGCAGAATCTTATTACAATCAGCACACCCAGATGAAAAATATATAGACGTTATGGAGAAATTAGAAAATAATAATAATAAAATAATAACTGCTATCCAGATGGAAATCAAGTAAAATGTGACTTAATTACAATGTCGCTTTGTTTTTGCCTTTCGGGTCATAATGTATGTAAAAAAAATCGGTAGGTAAGAAAAGACAAACTCAAAAAGGAAACGCGGCACAGTTATGAGAACCTTGAAAGCCCCAAAGAAGAAAGGGTTCTCTCAAATGCAACGGTAAGTTTATAAGTGTAAATAAAATTATAAATAAAAATTAGGAATTATGACACAGATTTTGGTACCCCTGAAACACAAAAAAGAAAGTGTTCTTTCAACTGCAGCGGTCATATCATTGTGTCTAATAGAAGTTACGCGTCATGAGAAATGGATCTGTCACGGACGCAAATCAAAGACTAAGATAAGCCTGCGCTTCCGTCAGACAGATGGAACATTTCTTTATCGTTTTTTTTTTCGTTAATTACTACTAGATTTCTTGAGAGCCACATCTTGTTCAGGCGAACAGGGAAAACTCTAGCCATACTGCATGCGTGAGGTGTTTTTTTTTTTTTTCTCTTATTCCGAATGTAGAGATATAGAACCAAAAACAAGAAAAGAAAAGAAAAAAGGTGAACATTTAATAGGTGATTTAATTGAAGGCACTCATTAGTTTCACTAATATTCTGCTAAAACAAAAAAAAAACAAAGAGTGTTTACTCTGTTCTGTTTCAATTTTCCTACACTGTAAAAAAATCAGTAGAATTTACGGTAGAATAACTGGCAACCAGCTGCCAGTCCATTTTCCGTTATTTTTACGGGCGTTTGCCTGTAGAACATTGTTGAAAATTACGATATAGAAGTGTTATTTTTACTGCCAGCACTCGAAAATACCTTTTAAATGTTAAAGGGCAGTAGGACCCAAGCAACACCTGTTCTGTTCTATCCTACTCTGCTTGACAATTCCTGCAATTTTTACGGGCGTGTTTCAATTCTCCTAACAACGTTTCCCAAGTGGCTCACGTCCACTTGGGGACGTCGTTAGGAGAATTGAAACAGAACAAAAGTGTTTATTTCAGACTCGTGCATCTTTTATCTATTTTCTTCCAAGCTGAGTGAGTGAGTGATATGGGTTTTACGGCACGTCAGCACAAAAAGGCCATTTCGCGCCAAAAACGATATTATAAAGGAATATGTTTCTTCCAAGCTATTTCAGATCAAGAATTCCAGCCTTAGAGGGCTAACAGTGTAGATCCAGATGAGGCGGTTCATACTGAGCCGCCTCATCTGGATCTACGCTGTTTGCAAATTCAACTATTCTCGTTTTTTTTTTTTTTTTTTTTTTTTTTTGGGGGGGGGGGGGGGGGGGCTTTAAGGGTTAAACTTGACGCTTAGATAACGAATATCCTATGAGAATAGCAAATTTTTGTATTTTTCGGGAAAATAGAAAAGCAGCAGAAGTAGCATTGGCTAAAATAGCCAGAGAATCCGGCTCCATAAAACTCTCCATAGTCCGTCCTATCGGTGGTAAAAATCGTCGAAGCACAAATCCTTATAAAATTTGTACAGCCTTCGGAATTGATGATAATATATCGGTTTTTGTGCTTTTTGTGTCATATAAATGGCTAAAAGAGAAGGAATAAGGTATTTTGAAAAAGATGTTAAGTCTCTACGTAAAAAAATACGGTTTTCGTTTCTGGTTCCCCGTTGGGCAATTAACTCACACAACAGCGAGACAAGGAGTGAGATCCTCGCCTTACATTGTATTTTTGTCAACTATTAAAGAACTGTTTATTGTATTTTTTCCTCCTGTCCCTTGTATTTTTACCTTTTGTACCTTGTATTTTTACCGTGTAATAAAACATGTGAAACCGAAAGTAGGTCATTTTAGTTGCCAACTAAAATGACCTAGATAATTTTCAGATCGTTTTTATGACAAACTCGGGGACGTTTTAATTTTTCAAAGCCGGTCAATCACGATCATATACAATGAAGAAACTGTAGTAAGAAGCTTGCAGCGATACTTCACGATAAAATATTTCATGCTGATAGAGTAATGGGGCCTTAAAGGAAGAAATAGCAGCTTTGACTACGTCTGATATGTACGGGTCTTCATCAAAAGGAGACAACATATATTATCTTTTCTCCAAGGGGGATAAATAACCCATCCATGCCCAGTAGACTCTTCCATCTTTGTCAATAGGACGAGTTCATTGGTCGAATTAGGGGTGTCTGGTTTAGATTTTTTCTCTTTTTTTTTTCTTTTTTCTTTCTTCTTTTTTTCTTTCATCTATTAATTTATTTTGATGAGAAATACATATTTGTATATACGAGGGGTGATAAAAAAAATACGTGGACAATTGCTGTGGCGGTAAGGGTAATGCAGTTATAGTATTTTTTTCTCATATCGCAGAAAAGTTTGATCTTTTAGCTACGGAATGTGAAATTTTGAAGAAATTTCAATGAAAAATAAGTATTTTCTTCCATTTTATATAAGGTAGGTATAGCTACAGCGGAGCACCACATTAATGGCGTTTGACGTTTTGTCCCGTTATAACATTGTTGGGGTTCTTTTGCTGCTCTATTTTCAAAAACTAACACCCTTTTGCAGATTTTTAATGGTTGTAACCAATTTTAGACACATCTGCACGCAATAGGATTGTTTACAAGAATTTCATAGCACACTCTTCTCATCTTTATTGGTTCATAAATCCAAGCCGAACTTTTGCTTTTAGTATCGTTTCCCGTACAAGGCTTTTGCGGTGTATGTCTAAATGCAGGTCTACAACTCTCAAATCAGTGTCAGCATCAGACAAAACTAGCATAAAAGGATCAAATAATATTTTATTTGATCATTCAAAACATTTCTAAGATTTTGCCCTCATTTTTCTTACAATTATATACAAAACCTGGAACTTGCCTTGAATACACGGTATTCTGGTTGACGTCATTTTGTCGCCCTTGCATTACCCACAGATCATATGTTACACTGCTTATGCAAGCATAACAGTTGTTGACGGCAATAATTTCCTCACAGTAAAAAGCGGAAACCATAACGAAATAGCATACCAAATGCCAATCATTTTACTCTACTGCAAATAATAGAGATAGCCAAAAATAAAACAAACAAATCGAAATAATAAGGCAAATTTTAACCGTGCTCTGCAGAACCGTCATAAGGTTTCTATGACGACCCATAGAGACAACATCCCGAAGATAGACCGGTAAATTAAATACATCACTGGATAAAAGAAAGATTAATCTATAATTACTGCAAATGTAATGAGTTTACTATTAATAATAAAATTTCTACAGCTGAAGTCCACGTATTTTTTTATCATCCCTCGTATATATATATATGCAAATAGTATAGACCCTGATTGCGGCTTCTGATCTGGGTCGTGGTACTGTTTTTCAATTTTTCACCCATTGGACAAGAAAATCCCTTTCTAGAGGTGTCTGAGATTTTTCTATCTTGGCCTGCTATCTCAGCCTAGGCTCTGAAAGCTGTCTCAAAATGTCAATCATTGCTATACGGTACAGCCCAATTAATAACACACTTTAATTCAACAAATCAACTCACTACCTGTCATGTAAATTGCGTGCAGAATATGAAACTGACACTCAGTAATGTACAGGAAGTGTCACTGTAGATTTCTGATTAGCTACTGTCAGAGAGTGGGTTTTCCCCCTTTCCCCCCGGAAAAAATGGCTATAGGAAGGACGGCTATATAGTGGATTGTCCGGACCTCATAGAGCCACTTTTCCCCCATAGTCCTTTTTCCCCCACCGGGAAATTGGCTATAAGTGAATTTGGTATGGATTTTGGTATTTTACGGAACGGAACGAAATGAAACAGAGACATTTTACGAAATTAATCGCATAAGAAATATATAGGTACTTCAAGGGAGGTAACAAACGTGATTAATTACAAGAAAAAATCAATATGCAAATTTAGCAACCATATTTTTGTAATAATCAATAATTACTAATTTAAGGAACGAGCTATATATGATTTCTTCCCATCGCAGATATAAATACTCACTCATACGCATGCAAGCTTACAGGAAGATGTACGAACGAGTGCTTTCTCCAGTCATGTTTGATTTAGTAGGGAGTTTATAACATTGAAAATGATAATCGGACGTGTGTCCCGATGGGAGTCGAGCCCAGGACTCCTGCTTGAAAGGCGAACACTAGTCCAGGCACTCCGCTGCGTGCACGCACAGATGAACGCTTGTACAAACACAAAGTTATACATATTTACGCACACAACCGCATACACTCATAGCCTTTTTTGTCTAACATGGAAAACCAAAATGCTTACCTGTATTCCCAAAACGAAAATAAGACCGTTGGACACATGCATGCGGCTCTAGCATCTGTTATCCATCGATATTTTACGGACAGATACTCGTATTTTCGTTTCAGTTATGAACCTCACTATTATGATTGGAGAAGGAGCAAATTCCACTATGTAGCGTGTTTTCCTGTAGTCATATTAGCAGGGGGAAAATCCACTATAGAGGGGAAAATAGGCTATGCAAAAACACGTATAGTAGGAGAAATTCTACTATATAGCCATTTTTTCCGGTGGGAAATTCTACTATGAAAAAATCATAGTCATTTTTCCGGGGGGAAAACTACTAGGGGGGAAAAGCTACTCTCTGACAGCTACCAATCATGAAAAATGCATGCGGAAGGTGAAATTAACACACATGTCAAACTATTAATAGAAAATTAGCTTCAAGTTTATAGGAATGGCTTCAACAATAATTTTAGGTATTCAATGAATAATTTGTTCTATAAAATATAATGGGTGAGAAAAATAATCAATGATGGGGTTGAGGCCTCGACAAGGAAATCTCAGGCTCGTTTTTAGATTAATTAAGTCTTATGCTCGGCAAGCCTCGCATAAGACTAAATAATCTGAAAACTAGCCTGAGATTTCATTGTCTTGGCCTCAACCCCATCATAGATTCTATTAGTCCATTCTAGGGTGAATTCTTTCTAGTGTGATTATTGGCGATGAGAATTGAGGCAAAAACTAGAACTTTCATGTCAGAGTTTTCCCCCTTGGAGGGCATTTATACATGTGTTAATGGACTCCTAACTTAATTTGAATAGGTACACTCTATAGGTTAAAGTCGGGTAAATTCGGATAGCGGGTAAATTCGGACATACCATTGCAAACAGTGAAAATTCAGATGAGACGGCTCATAGTGAGCCGTCTCATCAGGATTTTCACTGCTTGCCTTGTTAATTTTGTCTTACTTCCAAACAACTGACATATAAAGGAAATAATGTCACTGTCCGACTTTATCTGATGTCCGAATTAACCCGACTTTACCCCTAAACTTGCACAACAGATGACTTTGCAACAATCTCCTGACACCTCATCCTGTTTTCGGCTGCCCTAGCTGAGCTGCTAAAGTCAATCTCTGCCCTTCTCTTTTCCTTTCAGTGTGCCCTGTAGAATTGTCTTTGCTAAACTAGAAGACCTTGAGACGTGGCCAAACCACCTTAGTTGCCGCGTCTTGGCCATGGACAGGAGTCCATCATATTCTCAAATGGCTGCTTGGATCTTTCTGCGAACCTCCTCATTGGTTATGTGGTCTTTGTACGAAATGTTCGATTACGTTCGTTACCAGCTCAATCTCAAAGACCTGCGTTTTTTTCTACCTCTGTGGTCGAGATCCACGATTCACAGGCATACAGAAATATGGACATGACAAGAGAGCGCATCAGTTTCACTTTTGATCCAAAAGATATGTTGTTATACCTCCAAATTGGCTTCGGTTTTGTAACAGCTGAAGTGGCTTTTGCAATCCTCCAGTTTTGAACCATCATCTGGACAACTGCTTCAAGGTATATCAAGCTTGTCACGGTACCCTGCTTTGGCCCTTTTACACTCACCTTTCTCTGGATGCCGTCTGCGCTGTTTGTAATCAGTTTGGTCTTTTCTGCACTAATATCCATCTTGTACCTTGCGCAGAGTTTGTCGAGACTTTCAGCTGGGGCTTCTTATTCCTGCTCTTCCTCAGCTAGAGCTTCTATGCCATCGGCTAACTGCAGATTGGCAATATTTCTGCCGCCTATGCTAACCTTTTCCGTCATGTTCTTCCAGAGCATCAGACGCTAGACGTGATCCGTTCGAGACAAATGTTGAAGAGGGTGGATTTCAGAAGACACTCCAACTGTTGTACTGAACCATTCTCTTGTGCTTTCAGTCAGCTGGACTTCGCTTGTAGCCGTGTCAATGGTGTAAACTAGTTTTGGGGGTCATTGTACACTTTAAGGAGAAGTATTTTTACCTGCTTTCACAATAGCACAGGGTATAATCGATTCCGCCAATTTTCGCTTCCTGCAGAGACTGTACATCATATATGGCTTCCGCCGAGACTGTCCGCGATCTCTTGCTTCCTGCCGAGACTTCTGTACATGATAAATGGCTTCCTGCCGAGACTGTCCGCGTGATTCTGCTTCCTGCCGAGGCTCTCGGCAGGAAGCAGAGTCATGCGGACAGTCTCGGCAGGAAGCCATGTTTCGAGGACATTAGTCCCTGCAGGAAGCAAGAGTTCGCAGACAGTCTCGGCGGAATCCAAATATGATGAACAGTCTCTACAGGAAGCGAAAATTAGCGGAATCGATTATACCCTGTGAATAGGGTTTAACAATTTTCTTTTCTGAGAGGGGCAAATTATTTTCTTTAAAGTGGAGACTGACGTTTGAAAGGGCGCTTTCTTCCAAGGAAAACAAACAGAGGTCTTAAAGAATGTTTGTATTTGTACAAATGACGGAAAGCAAGACGGTGTAACCATACTACTTACTAGTAGGTGATATTACTCAAAATTTTTTTAGACTTAGAACAAATAGAATCACTTCCATTGTCAATGAATTTTCTATCAAGCGATATGATGAACAAACGTTGAGGGTCTGTAATAGTGCTTACTGGGTTATTACGCAAACATTTACATGAGTTATACATGCCGCATCTACACAATTGTACAACCTATATACTGACTCAAAAAGCTACGATACCAACTTTTGACTAACTTTTGTCACTTGGTGATTATTGAACATAAACACGAATTTTAACGCATCTAGTAGTCATTCAGCTCAATCTACCAAATGTCAGCAATTGGGGGATAATTAATTATATCCTGCACATCTTTTTTTAAATGCTTATATTGCGGTATGCGGAGTCCCATTAGCTCAGAAGGTTAAGGTGCTGGCCTGATAAGCTAGTGGTCAGGTGAATCTGCAATCCTTTTCAACTGCAAACGGGGTTCTACTGCACAAAGCTTTCATTATCAGCCTACCCTGGTTTAAATACGGTTGAAAAGGTCGTAAAACTGCAAGTCATCCATTCATTTATACTGTATGGTTCATTGTTTTACTTGGTGGTACCGTGTGCATTTCTGTGGTATATCATATGAGCGCCCACGAGATCTATGCGAACAGCGTCTTTGTCAGTGAAGCCCTCTAAATTATGACGACAATAAGGACGCATGATGTCACGTCAGGTAACCTCCGATCACAAGAATTGTGCTTAAACAAGGTTCCACTGCACAGAGCTGTCATCATCAACCTTCTATAGTTAAAACATGTTGAGAAGGCCATGAAGCTGCAAGTCATACATTCGTAAGTACCGTTCGGTACAATGGTGTACCTAGTGGTACCGTGCGCAGTTCCACAGTAGTGCATATGACCGCTCACGCCATCTAAGTAAAGAGCGTCTGTACATCATCTAAAGTGGTCCTGGCATCTAAACTGGTCCTAGCATCTATTTTGGTCCTGAACAGCCTCTATATTGTATATTGTTATTATATCAAATAACGTGGTCTCAACATTACTTATAAATTTAGAAGATACTGATGGGTGTGTTTCTGAAATATTAGCGTATTGTGTCAACCCGTTAGTCTTAAAAAATTCTGACACCGAATAAATCCAATTTCTACAGTATGACAATATCTTGGACAAGTTTGCGTTGTGGTCACAGGTTCTATTATGAGAAAAACTTAGGCGTTGCTTTAGAGTTTTTATCTGTTGACTGATTTTAAAATTAAAATAACTTCACAAAAATGTTAATATCTTAGAGAAGTTTGCGTTTCAGATCAAGGTCACAGTTGCTATTTAAAAAAAAAAAAACTTTGTAATTGCTCTAATCTTTTTTTCATGGACCGATTTTTATATTACTCTACATAAATGTTCTAAGAAATAAATTTCATTTTTCCGATGTTCATGGAAGTATGAACAAAATGGGTCATATGCAAAGTAAGTTATTTATTTATTTATTTATTTATTTATACAATATTTAAAGAGGTTCATCTAAGGAAAATCAAAGGGAATGTAATTATTTTAGTATCACAGTATCTTGGACAAGTTCATGTTTCAGCATTGTAGGTCTTAAGTCAATTTCAAAGTTGCATTTATGGCTCATTTTCGGTGCGAGGGAATTGTATAGCTTGCGTTGCCTTGTTTTCCGCAGAATTATTGCCCTCGATTAACGTCGCCGAAACCGATGTGCCTAAATACAGTAATGATGCGTAATGTAGCGTAATGGTGCGTTATGCATTGGTTTTCTATATTTCTACATATAAATATTTCTCTGCGTCCTGAGACTGTCATTAATACTCAGAGATTACAACCCTGGTCAGTAAAATGACCTTGTGCACTTTTAAGGTATCATATTTTGGAGGACATATACAATGCCATAAGATTATACTTCAGACGTTTTGTGCAACAATATGCACCGAGTGGCAACATAAGCACTTCTCTATGCTATATTTAACTAATTGCCTATACTATTTAATCATAGGTCTCTTTAAACTTTAGAAAATCGTCTCCGAATTGAAGTTACCAGAAGGTAACAAAGATACATGGTCATTTTCATGCAATATCGTCCACCTTAACGTTACATTACGCATCATTACTGTTTTAGGCAGACCCGTCAGAAACTTGTGCATTCCCAATACTATATGATTAAATGAATGGAACTTTGTCCATTTCTATCAAAATTAGCACATGTGCATGCATCAATATTAATAAATAAGTTAGGGAAAGACTAATGCAGCTTTCTTTTGGTTTCAGTTTTGACAGAGTTATGGCACTTGTTTGATGCAACTCTGCATTTTTGCTGCCCTTCTAAATGAAGGTCAACTCTACAAGGAAAGAATTTGCTCCTCTGAGAGCAAATTCTTTCCTTTCACAGTAGACCCTATTTAAGAAAGGCTTCTCTATCTAGGGAAAGAAAGAGAAAGTCACAAAAGTTCTTCTCCTTTGTAAAAATGGCAAAAGGAGGCAATTTTTTTTCATATTAGAGTGATATCCCTTGAATGTGTATGCGTTCCGCTATCTCAAAACTAGATAATCACAAAGGTGATGAATGCCCCCGCCAAATGCCTCACCGGATAAGACATATTTGTAAACATTTGTGTGAAGTTATATCAAAATCAGTCCATAAATAAAGGCGATAGAAAAATGACAAGGTTTTCTCAAAAAATAGCATCTGTGATCTTGACCTTGCCTCCAAAATGCTAGATCGCAAATTAGCCGAAGTATTGTCATTGTAAACATTTGTGTTATGTCATATCAAAATCTGTCAATAAATAAAGGTGCTATAGGGATGACAACGGTAGTTTCTAAAAACAGCAACTGTGGCCTTGACCTTGCATCTACGACAATGAAATGCAAACTTGTCAAAGATATTATCATACTTAACATTTGTGTCAAGTCATATTAAAAAGCAGTTCACAAATAAAGGCGCTAGAACCATGACAAAGTTTTACCTAAAATAGAATCTGTGACCTTGACCTTGGATCTACTATGCCGAACGCAAACTTGTACCAGATAACGTCATGTTTAATATTTGTATGAAGTTCCATCAAAATCGGTCCATAAAACAGGCGCTGTGGGGATGACAAAGTATTTTCAAAAAATCTGACCTGACACCAAATTTCTGGATTGCAAACTTGTCCAAGATATTGTCACACTAAACATTTGGGTGAAATTATACTAAAATCTGCCAATGAATAAACGGGCAAGAGCGACGACAAGTGTTTTCCTAAAAATAACAACTGTGACCTTGACATAGGACCTAAGTGCTGAAATACAAACTTGTCTAAGATATTATTATACTTAACATTTGAGTGGAGGTTTAGCATAATCGGTCCTTACATAAAAACGCTAGAGCGATGACAAAGATTTTCTAAAAGTAGCAACTGTGACCTTGACTTTCAATTTACCAGCCCGAAACACAAATTAATTCAAAGTATTGTCATACCCAATAAAACTGTGATGTTATATCAAAATCGGTTGACGGATGGGGTTGCTAGAGGGATGGCAAATGGTGAGCTTGTATAAGGCACAGAAATATGGTCAACATACGTATATCATTTAAGGGGACATAATTTTGCAATATTGACCTGAATCAAAGATCCGTTTCCTTTAAGCATATGTTCATGGAATGTCTGAACTGTGTTGCAAGTTTCAAATCCCTGCATCAAATACTGTAGGAGAATTGGCGGAGACACTGAAAGCACGCATACCCAGACCTAATGCTTTGTTGAAACAAACCTTTTATGCCTCCCCCCCCTCCCCCCCCCACACAAACACACACGAAGTGCCCCCCCCCCCCACACACACACACACACCCTCGAAGTGGGGAGGGGCATAGTTTTACGCTTGTCTGTAATTACGTCTGTACCTTCGTCACAGTTTGTAGTACTATTCTTATCCAGGTAATTACATGTATTGCAGAATTTGGTCCCTTAAAACATATACATATTTGCCCATATTTCAATATTTTAATAGGTATACGATCACGGCGGTAATACCAAATTGTCTTCCTGTGATTTCGACCGAGTCAGCCAATTACCATACATGCAAAAGTGGCTGTCGACCGAGACAATCGACAGCAGTATCTCGGTCGACTGCCATTAACAATAGTACCATTTACCTTAATTAGTAAAACTTACGATCGTATTCTCGGTCGAAAGCCACTTTGTATAGTACAGACTCGGTCGAAAGCACAGGTAGCCAAATTAGTATTACCCCCCCCCCCCCCCCCCCCCCCCACCGATACGTATATCAAAATGGCACATTTGAACTGAACATTCCAATTCAGTCGTAGCTGGGATGGGCCACATATACAGCATGACATGACATATTACATGAATGTAATACTTTTCACTAAGTTTAATAGTGCTAGGGCCGAAATCTGTATCTACGCTAGAAAACACTTTCGCTCTCCCTAAAGAGTAGAGTTTGGCACCCATGTGGATGTTATAGCCTGTACCCCTCTGGGCATAATAAAGCCCGGAGACATTCTGAGAAATCCCTCTGGGGCGCTAGAGGGGTGAAGTTGTAAAAATGACAAAAAAATGACTATTTTCTCTCATTTTTTTTAAATTTTGACAAAATCCGGTTGTCTTAATTTTGTATTAGATTACACCCACATGTATGCTGCCACATATGTGCTCTAATAAATAAAACCTTCCAATGTGAGGTAAATATCACCAAAGGGGCCCCACGAAGGGATAATTACCAGTAGTATAATTTTCGTAATTTTAACCCCACTCTGTAAAAATGTTCTGTTCTGAATCACTTCTAAAAGATTTTGATTTTATTTAAGTATGGAGGGTTTGCATATAGCCTGTGACAGTTTTTAAGTGCATAACATTTTTGTTCGAGATAACGGGCGTGCCACGGTAAAACGAGATATATGAAAGCAAGATTCTCTTAAACCAATTACCAAACTATTTAAATTTAAACTACAACTGTCTCTCAATGACATAGAATAACACATTTTGGTTGAAATTTTGTTGATGGACACTGAAATGTTTAAATACATATATATAAACGTCTAATCTGATGCAAATTTGGCACACATGTTAGTCATTAATATAAATATATAAACCCTGAAGAAAAAGGCTACCCTTCATTAAGCCGCAATTCTATTTAATCTGTATCTAAAATAATGTAGTAAATAGACGTTTATTAAGTTCCCTTACAAGGTGGTAGCCTGTTAAAGAAGAATATATACATATTCATATGTGATACTGACTTATGTATGTTACATATCTATATGTAAAAATGTATAATATGATTCGATTATACTGTATAAATATAAAATATCATTTAAAAACTTGTGGAACCAGTGCTAAGTATAACCTAATCGTCATGGTGCCATGTTGTCCAATACTAACGGTTGCATATGGGCAGATGCGTTCATCAGCCTGGGAGGGTAATACGAACTACATGTAGAAAGGTAGGTACAATCCTTAGTCTTGGTTGGCAGTCCATCTAAGAATTCCTTGCAAGGTCTGTGAACAAAACGTGCTAAAGAACACCTGTAAAAACAGCATCACTGGGTTGAAGAATTCCTAGAAGAAGTCAACAGCCAGTGTAGAGCACCAACATGAGTTCAACAGTTGTGTGTTACTTGCAAGACCCGAGCGAGCCTTGCTAAGCTTGGTACAACATCTAGATTTTAGAGATCACTGTTGGTAAGGATAGGCCTTATCAGCTTGGCCCTTTCCGTCTGGTTGTATTATATTCAGTGGCTTGCTGAACAAGGCGCCACATCCACCTCCATGAGTCTCCCAGGCCTGGGGATCAATTTGGGTTGGTGTAGACCCAACATCAAAGAGTAGTGAACGTTTTCCTAGAAGAGGTAAACCCCGGGATGGAATAACACGTTTAGCCAACGGATACGTGTTCATGGCCATGGTAAGCCATATAATTTGCTTGGAATTCAGTTGTGGTCTGCATAATCAGCCTGGATAAGTATGGGCTCCATCAGGTTGACTTTTGCCCAAGTAACATTTTGGAAGACAGACCCAGTGATACTTTTTGTTGTTGTGTTATTGTTAAACGTCCAAGGTAAACAGCTATGGCCATGTCGGTATGGTCAGTTCACCTAACCATACTGTTCCTGGGCAGGCTTAGACCTCCTAAGCGGTTATCCAGTACTAAGGGCACTTACTTTCACCAGTAACTGACAACTGCCCTTCTTGAATCAGCGGAAGCGGAAATGAAAGTAAGTGGCCTGATCGGGTATCATACCCGGGACCTCTGACTTATAAGGTAGACGCGCTACCGACTGCGCTACGCGCCCCCATCCCTCCCCCCATAATGATACTCGAATACTGGGTCTGTAGGGACCCGGATTAACAATGATCACGCCTACCGTTTGACGTTAGTAAGTACATATAGTTGATAAGTGTGCGACCGATGTGACAAAGGTAGAGAAAAGGAGAGGTAGGGAGAACATCTCAGTAGAAACCTGGTATGTTAGGGTTCTGAGGCCATCCGGGAAACTTAAAGAGCTGATCCACAAAATGGACAGGTACCTCTGGAACATACTGGAGCTCTGAGAGATGCACTGAGAACTTTGGTGAAAAGTCAACGGATGACAAACATAAGGTTTGCCAACCCGTCTGCAGCAGACTCTCCGTTTGCGACCAGCTCCTTTCAATGTCACAACACAATCATAAAGATCTGAGCAAGATGACAAGAAGGTACACAATTTCTACCAGTAACTCCAGTAAATTACGAAAGACATTCTTGTTGTACAAGGTGATTTGAATGGCAAGTGGAAGGGAATCACAAACAGACTTGAGAGACACAGGACCCTACTGGAATGCCGAGACAAATGAGAGAGGTCTCAAACTCCTAAATTTGCAACTTTAACAACCTGTACTGACAAATACCTGGGCCCAACAAACCATCCACAAGGAGGATATAGCACAGCCGAGACAGGAGGCATTAAGACCAGATTGACTACATCTTGGTGAGGAAGCGGTTCCAATGAGGAGGACAAGGAGTTTTCTTAGCGCAGACATAGGAAGTGTACATTACCTATTGAAGATTACCTAAGGAGACCAGAAAGACAACCCAACCAAGACTGAGGTTTCACCATGGGGAGTTCAGAAACCCAGATGTGGACATGCACGTTCCAAGTAACAATAGGCGGGAAATTTGCTCCAGTCATCAGTCTGAGGGATGATGACAGACATAGATAGCATGATTACAAACTACAATACAACATTGACTGACATAGCCAGTGAGGTACTTGGGAAGGAACGTCAGAGGACAACGCCCTAGTCACTAGATATGTTCTTGGAGAGATCTCTGAGGAGAGGAGAGATTCGAGGAAGAGCCGAAGGAGTGAAAGAATACAGGACAGCTGACAAGAGTGTTCAAAGACCCTGAAGAAAGCAAAGAGGGACTGTGAAAAGAGACTGAAACTTGCCTGAACAAAAATATCAGCATAACAGATTGTGAAGGATCTAACTTCAGGGAAACAGTGTAGATCAACAAATATCCAGGACTAGTCTGGAACATGTCTAAAAGAGAACCGAATTCTCAGCAGATGGACAGAATATTGCTCAGAGCTATACAACCATGTGTCATGGTGACAATACAGTTCTGGACTGCACTTGGCACTCAGAAAAAGATCTACAACCATTCCTTCGCGAGGCAGCTTAGATTGCAGTAGCTGCACTGAAAAAGGAAAAGTCTGCCAGAGTTGATAATATTTCAATAGAACTTGTTCAAGCAGGCGGGGAGACCATGAAAGGTCTGTAAAAAGCTCTGAAGAACAAAAGAATGGCCGACCCCAATGACTCCGTCGCTGATTACTACGCTCCCTCAAGAGGGCCAACAGCAGCTCTGCCAGAACTACAGAACCATCAGCCTCAAAGTAAAGTCATGCTGAAAGTAATCTTGACCAGGCTCAAACTCCAAGTTGAAGAGATAATTGCTGAACAAAAGGCTGGTTTCAGTGTCGGAAGAATCACACTAGAACAGGTATGCCTATTCTCAGTAGAAATTACTCAGGTGAGCAGATGGTCATTTTTGAGTCTCCTGGGCGTTTCTCGAAATGTCTCCGGGCCAAAATCTATGGTAAAATAAATGTATATTTTAATGCAAGGGGTTGCCAAACTCTACTATTAAAGGAGAGCGAACCTCTTTTTTTTCTCCTGGGCTCCTGGACTATAACTACGTTTGTTGCCTTTTGGCTACGTTTTTAAACGATTTCCTTTCCTAGACGTGGCGGTACTTATTTCTGGCCTCACCTTTCTAAACAGGTATAATGCGATAATGATATCTGCTCACCTGCGTAGAACAAAGCTCAATTTTACAAACGGCAACCACGAAATGGTCGGAAATCGTACAACAATTTTAGCTCGCCTGAACGAAAGTTCAGGAAGAGCTATTGTTGTCACCACGGCGTCGGCGTCCGCATCCGCGTCCGCATCTGCATTCGGATTGGATGTTTTGGTTTAAGTTTTTTAAAGACCTATATCTCCTTAACCCGTGGATGGATTCTTTTGATACTTTCACTGTAGTTAGATATTGGTCTAAGGTTTAACAGGGTACCACCCCCACCCCACTCCGTGACCTTGATGTCAAGGCCATGGACTCAGAAAATTGGTAGTTTTTTGGACTTGATGTTTTGGTTAAAGTTTTATAAAGCCCAATATCTCCTTAACCCATGGATGGCTTCCTTTGATACTTGCAGTAAAGCTAGATATTGGTCTAAAGTTTTCGAAGGTACTACCCCCACCCCCCTCTGTGACCTTGATAACAAGGTTATGGACTTAGAATATTGTCTTTTTATTGATTGGATGTTTTGGTTAAAGTTTTTTAAAGACACATATCTCCTGAACCCAAAGATGAATTCTTTTTATATTTGCACTGTGGTTAGATCTACAGAGTACTACCCCAACCCCGCTCAGTGATCTTGATGTCAAGGTCAGGGACTTAGGAAATTTTTGCCTTTTTTAAAGTTTTGTAAGTGCATACTGATTCATAATGCTTTGCAGAGATTTAGTTTATACTTGAATTGATGTTAGACTCTTTTTTTAGTTTTTACAAAACACCGTATACTTACCCCACTGGATGAAGGTCATCGACTTAGAATTTTGTCTTTAAGCTTTTGGTTAAAGTTTTATATTTATGAAGACATAATTTCACAGTGCCACGATGATGGACTCAGTTGATACTAATACTTGGACTGATGTTAGATAATCGGGTTCAGGGAGGGTTTTGATACATCCTAGCCCCCCCCCCCCCCTCCTACCCGTCAGATCTTTGAAATTTCATTTCATTTTTTTATTTTGAATTTGTTTTAAGACTTATTTCTGAGATAGCTTTTGTTTATAAATGTGTTTTCATTATGGACATGCTTGCATGAAGTTTTATGCATAGCATTCCACACCACCATAGCTGCTGTGTGATAGGCAAGCACCTATTCAGGCAAGCTATGCTGTCAGGCGACAGCTCTTGTTTTTTTTAGCTCACCTGAGCCAGAGGCTCCGGGCTTATAGGATGGTAAGGCTCCGGCGTCCGTCGTCCGTCGTCCGTCCGTCGTCCGTCCGTCCACAATTTCAAACGACTTCTCCTCTGAAACCGCTGGGCCAATTGTAACCAAATTTCATATATAGCCTCTAGGGGACTTAGGAACGAAAAGTTATTCAAACAGTCCTGGTCACATGACCAACATGGCCGCCACGCCCATATATGGTAAAAACCTAGAAAAATCTTCTTCTCCAGAACCAATAGGCCGATGGCCTTGAAACTTGGTATGTAGCATTGGGTACGCGAGTACTACCAAGATTGTTCAAATTATGACCTTGGGTTGACCTTGACCTTTTTTACGGTAAGGTCAAATTTGCATTCTGTAGCTTTTATATGGGAAAATGCTAGAACATAAGATTTCTTGAAAACTGTTGAAGATTTAGACCTAAAAATTGGTATATTCAGTCATCTGAATGAGTACACGAAAATTTATGCTTACAAGAGGTCAAGGTCATCGTTTGACCTTTGACCCTGGTCTCTCATATTGTGACAATTTCACACATCTCCTCAAAAACCACTGAGCCAATTGTAACCAAATTTCATACAGAGCCTCTAGGGGGCAGGGGAATAAAATTTGTTCAAATGGACTGGGTCACATGACCAACATGGCCGCCACGCCCATATATGGTAAAAACCAAGAAAAATCTTCTTCTCCAGAACCAATCGGCCAATGGCCTTGAAACTTGGTATGTAGCATCAAGTACATGAGTACTACCAAGGTTGTTGAAATTATGACATTGGGTTGACCTTGACCTTTTTTACGGTAAGGTCAAATTTGCTTTCTCTAGCCTTTATATGGGAAAATGCCAGAACATAAGATTGCTTGGAAACTGTTGAAGATTTTTACCTGAAAATTAGTATATGCTGTCACCTTAATAAATACATGAAAATTAATGCATACAAGAGGTCAAGGTCATTGTTTGACCTTTGACCCTGGTCTCTCATATTTTGAAAATTTTACTTATCTCCTCAAAAGCCACTGGGCCAATTGTAACCAAATTTCATATGGAGCCTCAAGGGGTGAGGGAACGAAAATTTGTAAAAAGGTCCCAGTCACATGATCAACATGGCCGCCATGCCCATATATGGTAAAAACCTAGAAAAATCTTCTTCTCCAGAACCAATAGGCCGATGGCCTTGAAACTTGGTATGTAGCATCAGGTACTTGAGTACTATCAAGATTGTTCAAATTATGACCTTGGGTTGACCTTGACCTTTTTTACGGTAAGGTCAAATTTGCTTTTTGTAGCTTGTATATGGGAAAATGCTAGAATATAAGATTTCTTGGAAACTGTTGAAGATTTAGACCTGAAAATTGATATATACAGTTATCTTAATGAGTACATGAAAATTTGTATGTACAAGAGGTCAAGGTCATTCTTTGACCTTAGACCCTGGTCTCTCATATTGTGACAATTTCACACATCTCCTCAAAAGCCACTGGGCCAATTGTAACCAAATTTCATACAGAGCCTCTAGGGGCCGAGGGAACGAAAATTTGTTCAACCA
Source organism: Ctena decussata (assembly GCA_963989385.1). Classification (NCBI taxonomy): domain Eukaryota; kingdom Metazoa; phylum Mollusca; class Bivalvia; order Lucinida; family Lucinidae; genus Ctena; species Ctena decussata. Next base: position 1,562,014 of record OZ022498.1, read on the forward strand.
GTCTTGGTCACATGACCAACATGGCCGCCATGCCCATATGTGGCAAAAACCTTTACAAATCTCCTTCTCAAGAACCAAGTGATCGATGGCCTTGAAACTTGGTATATAGCATCAGGTACTTGAGTACTATCAAGATTGTTCAAACGATAACCTTGGGCTGACCTTGACCTTTTTTAAGGCAAGGTCAAGTATGGGAAAATGGTAGAACATAAGAGTTCATGGCAAGTTTTTAAGATTTTGGCCTCAAAATTGGTATATACAGTCGTCTTAGTACATGAAAGATTTGCGGGTACAAGAGGTCAAGGTCATCTTTTAACCTCTGACCCATGTCTCTCATATTTTGACAATTTAAGACATCTCCTCAAAAGCCACAGGGCTAATTGTAACTAAATATCATACACAGCCTCCAGGGGCTGATGGAACAAAATTTATCAAGCGGTCTAGGTCACATGACCTACATGGCCACCATACTCAGGTGAGCGGTTCAGGGCCTCATGGCCCTCTTGTTTTTTTTTTTTTTTTTTTTTTTTTTTTTCTTTTTCTTTTTTTTTTTCAACCCAGCATTCATACATCGTCTAAACAACGAACAACGTTGTGACGACGAGGATGCAACGTTATGATGTCGAAACAACCTTGTATAGCTGTCAATAAAACGTCATAATGTTGCATCGACGTTCTTTCGATATTGTTCCAATATGCCTATATGAATTGTCTTATCATTTATGATGACCGCTTATGTTTACTGGGCATTTTTTAATCTCACATTATCATAATCACTCACACGCATGCAACTTTACCGATTTTTCGTGTGGACTGTTCGGTTTAGACATTGAATGGCAAGCGTCTAACAGCTCCCCCTAATCTTACAAAGGTAACATAGTAAAACGTAAATATGTACAAAACGGTGCAAAATGTTGGCCAAACGTAGGGTGGGGAACGTTGTCAAACCCAGTCCTCACAACGTGACTGTGAGATTTGGGCTCAAGGCAGTTTTCTTCGGCCGTCTGGTACGGTGAGGTCGGTATAAACGTCCCACCAACATATATGTCATATGGAGACGGGGAAAAGAGATGATTGATGTATCCAAACATTTTGGTGAAAATTGTATGTGTTAGAATTTATTTAGATGTTGCTGTCAGAGAGTGTTTTTTCCCCTTTTCCCCCGGAAAAATGACTATAGGAAGGACGGCTATATAATGGATTGTCCGGACCTCATAGAGCCACTTTTCCCCCATAGTCCTTTTTCCCCCGCCGGGAAATTGGCTATTTAGTGAAATATGGTATAGCTATTGGTCAGAACGAAACGGAACGGAATGGAACAGAAGCAATTTACGGAATTAATTGCTTAAGAAATGTATCAGTTATTCAAGGGCGGTAATAAATGTGATTAATTCCAAAAAATCAATATGCAAATTTAGCAACCATATTTTTATAATAATCAATAATTACTAATTTAAGGAACGAGAAAATTGAGAAAGAACTTATTTCGTTCATGAATTAGTTTACACAGCTCTTATGGAACGTAGCTTATTCCTCATTTTTTCTTATTTTGAAAGTCTCTTTTAAAACTGTATTGAACTCAATAAGGTTTTCACATACTTGCATTTAAAAACACTCAAAATCATATACATGTAAACACGTTATGTATACACTCAATTCACACGATCATGCACACACGTTCAACAGACGCAAAATGCACACAAAAGTAGACATATACAGGGCTCATAGGAGTTTATATGCACATTTAAATGACAGATACACTGAGTATGTATGTAAATGCATTGTACGTACACAGGCAATGTAAATCAACATGGACTTTTTAAGCCCTCAACTTAATATTTCATATGAGCATCTGTGTATGGATATACTTAACACACAGTCCGATCATTCCTTACAAAATATACTTGGTCGTATTACCTCCTATTCCTAACATGTTGTTTTTTGCCTTTGTTTTGCTTTCAGTTGTTTTTCTTTGTAACTTGGGCTTGAGGGAGAGAGCGTTAAATCAGCAGACAGTTTGTTTTTCCTTTAACTTCATTTCAGTTGGTGTGATGGCACTTATGTTGTTTCTACAGTTTCTTACATCAATTACATGACACTTTTATATAGGAAAACAAAGGTAGCTGTCATGCCAACTTATCGTCGCATGTGCAAATTTAACATCTTTATACATCTACTTGTGCTTATTGCATTACACAAATACGATCTTTTGACTTATACGTTACTAAAAGCTATGTTAAAGAATGAGTTTCTAGCTCAGAATACTTGCACGCACGGTTACCGCAAGTCCATTAAACTGGGAAAATCTATGAGGGCAAATTCTGCTTTTACACTGACCGTAGCCATTTGTTTTCTTGCAATTAACTTTGCCACATGGCTAAACATTATTTTGCTTTGTTCAGGAGATATTCATCCAAACCCAGGTCCTTCAACCACGTCTTCTTCTGATAGTTTAACTAGTTCTTCTAATATGTCCGACGCTATCATTAATTCTCTTAGCCCGAACCATGGCTTGTCCTTTGTTCATTACAATGTTCAAAGTATTATTTCTAAGCTTGAAATCCTACATGCTGAATTATTTCAGTTTGATATTCTAGCCTTCACGGAAACCTGGCTCGGTCCTGTTACAGACACAAATGACTAATTACTTGATTCATATAATATTCCTGAACGTAAGGATCCAACCGGGGATACCCATGGAGGAGTAATGGTTTATGTTAAAGAAGGCATTCATTACAAACGCCGAAACGATCTAGAACTAAGAGGTATAGAAAGTATCTGGATTGAAGTTGCAAATAGTCGTAAACATATTCTTTTTGGTCTCTTCTATCGTCCGCCGAATTCTGATGCCAATTATTATTCTAATATTGAAGATTCTTTGGCCTTAGCACTTGACACAGGCATAGCTGATGTAATAGTGACTGGCGACTTTAACTTAAATGTTCTCAATCCTCAAACGGCAAGAAAAATAGCCTCATTTTGTACGCAGTTCTCGCTCTATCAGTCTATTGACCAGCCCACCCATTTCACAGAAAACTCTCTTTCCTTAATCGATATTATTCTTGTAAGTAATAAAAATAATCTTATACTTAGCGGAGTTGGAGATCCCTTCCTAGATCAAGAGTTACGATACCACTGTCCCATTTTCGGTGTTTTCAAATTCTCGAAACCAAAGTTCAAAACATTTCTAAGGCATATATGGAGGTACGAGTATGGAGACTATAACCTTTTACGACAAAAAGCAGCAAGTACTGATTGGGATTCTTTACAAGACGCTGACATAAATAAATATGCAAACACTTTAAATGCTACGATAAATACTATAGCTGGAGAATGCATTCCGAATAAACAAATCAGAGTAAAACCTTTCGAACTGCCTTGGATAACTTGCACTATTAAAAGACAAATACGGAAACGCAAAAGGGCTTATAAAAAGGCTAAAAGAACAAACTTAACCTCTAACTGGACTAAATTTAAAAAGATACGTAACGAGATCATTACAATGCTTCGTGACTCAAAAACATCTTTTAAGGAAAAACTTGCAGATAAACTCAAATCAGAAACACTTACAGCAAAAGATTGGTGGTCAACTCTAAAACATTTTATATCTCCCGTCACTAAGTCAACGATACCGCCCCTTGAAGTTGATAATCGCATATATACAGATGACCGCGACAAAGCTAATATTCTTAATAACTTCTTTCAAAATCAGACAATATTAGAAGAAAATAATGCTACTCTTCCAGACCAAGCACTTAATGTAGATCATTCTCAGTTATCTAACATTGTTCTTTCTCCAATGGAAGTGGAATCAATCCTAAAAACATTAACTGTAGGAAAAGCTTCTGGTCCTAATGCACTGAATAATCGAGTCCTTCGTGAGATAGGAACTGAACTTTCCTCTCCGTTTTGCTCCCTTTTTAATCAGTCTTTACGCACCGGCATAGTGCCGATATCATACAAGGAAGCTAACGTATGCCCTGTTCCTAAAACAGGTGATCTATCTAATGTGTCTAACTATCGCCCAATATCTCTTCTCAACTCTGAAGCTAAAGTCTTTGAGAAACTCATATTCAAGTATTTATTCAATCATTTTCGTGATAATAACTTGCTGTCTTCACTCCAGTCTGGTTTCATACCTGGGGACTCGACAGTTAACCAGCTTACTTACCTCTACAATACTTTTTGTGAAGCTCTAGACGGAGGTAAAGAGGTTCGGGCTGTCTTCTGTGACATCAGCAAAGCTTTTGATCGTGTTTGGCACGCAGGTCTTCTTTACAAACTTGAAGCCGCTGGTGTCACGGGAGAAGTCCTAACTTGGTTTAAAAATTACCTTTCTGACAGAAAGCAGCGAGTTGTCCTCCCAGGAATTACCTCTGACTGGGTTTCCATTAGAGCTGGTGTTCCCCAAGGGTCTATTTTGGGCCCTCTTCTTTTCTTGTTATATATAAATGACATAGTATCTGATATCGGTTCTAATATACGACTGTTCGCTGATGATACTAGCCTGTTTATACTCGTAGAAAATCCTGTTTTAGCTGCTGATTGCCTCAATAGAGATTTAGATAAAATTACGCAGTGGGCTAAAACGTGGTTAGTATCTTTCAATCCATCCAAAACTGAGACTCTCCTAATATCTCGGAAAACTAACGGGCCTCAACATCCTCCTCTTTTCATGCAAGATGTTCAAATTAAAGAAGTAGATTGCCATAAGCACCTTGGTTTAAATTTCTCAAATGATGGCAATTGGCATCAACATATACGTTTTATTACAGAAAAGGCGTGGTTCAGGATTAATATCATGAGAAAGCTAAAGTTCCAATTAGACCGAAAATCTCTTGAAACGATCTACTTAGCATTCATTCGCCCCTTGCTAGAATATGCAGATGTCACATGGGACAACTGTTCTCAGTACGAAAAAAACGAATTAAATAAAATTCAAAACGAAGCCGCAAGGATAGCTGTTGGGGCTGTCAGAGAGTGGTTTTTCCCCCTTTCCCCCCGGAAAAATGGCTATAGGAAGGACGACTATATAGTGGATTGTCCGGACCTCATAGAGCCACTTTTCCCCCATAGTCCTTTTTCCCCCACAGGGAAATTGGCCATTACTGAATTTTGTATGGCTATTGGTATTTTACGGAACGGAACGAAACGGAACGGAATGGAAGAGAGACATTTCACGAAATTAATCGCATTAGAAATGTATCAATTTTTTCAACAGAGGTAATAAACGTGATTAATTTCAAAAAATCAATATGCAAATTTAGCAACCATATTTTTATAATAATCAATAATTACTAATTTAAGAAACGAGGAGGATGTGATTTCTTCCCATCGCAGATATTTATATACGTACACATACGCATGCAAGCTTACAGGAAGATGTACGAACGGGTGCTTTGTCCAGTCATGTTTGATTTAGCGGGCAGTTTATTACAGTGAAAGTAATAATCGGACGTGTGTCCCAATGAATGGGAGTCGAGCCCACGACTCCTGCATGAAAGGCGAACTCTAGTCCAGACACTCCACAGCGCGCACGCACAAATGAACGCTTGTGCAAGCACAAAATTATACAAATTTATACCCACAACCACGTACACTCATAGCCGTTTTTGGCTAACACGGAAAAGCAAAACCCCTGCCTGTTTCCCCAAAACAAAAATAAGACAGACTGATGGACACATGCATGCGGTTCTAGCATCTGTCATCCATCAATATTTTACGGACAGATACTCGTATTACTGTTTCAGTTATGAACCTCACTATTATGATCGGATAAGGAGCAAATTCCAATATGTAGCGTGTTTTCCTGCCATCATATTACCAGGGGGAAAATCCACTATCGAGGGGAAAAACGGCTATGCAAAAACACGTATAGTAGATTTTCCCCGGGGAAAATTGGCTATATAGTAATATTTCCGGGGGGAAATTCTACGATATAGCCATTTTTCTGGTGGGAAATTCTACTATGGAAAAATCATAGTCATTTTTCCGGGGGGGGAAACTACTAGGGGGGAAAAGCTACTCTCTGACAGGGGCCACTAAACTTGTATCTCTAAATGCTCTCTATGATGAAATTGGCTGGGAGTCATTAGAAAATAGACGACGAGATCACAAATTAACTTTATTTTATAAAATGTTACATAATCTCACTCCACAATATTTATCATCTTTAGTTCCACAACCAGTTAGTAATTTATCTCGATATAATCTGCGAAACTCGAATGACCTTCAAACCAAAGCAGCAAGAACTAACCAGTACTACTATTCATTTTTGCCATCAACTATCAGAGCCTGGAACAGCTTACCTGATGAGGCAAAACAAACTGATTCCGTAAACTCCTTTAAAAAATATTTGAAGAAAGATAAAAGAAAAGTTCCTAAACATTACTATACTGGAACTCGCAAAGCTCAGATCCTACACACGCGGCTAAGGACAAATTGTAGTTCACTTAATTTAGATCTCTTTCTTAAGAATATTTCTGACTCTCCTTTATGCAGCTGTGGTAGCATTGAAAATACTCAACATTTCTTTTTCCATTGTAGACATTATCAAGCTCAGCGCACTGTACTTATGAATGCAATCTCATTATACCAAACCCCTTCGTTAAATCTTTTACTATATGGCGACCTGTCCTTGCCGCAAGAAACAAATACTAATATATTCGAACTTGTACAAAAATTTATTCTTGGAACAAAACGGTTTTGAAAACTAAAGAAGACTATTGACATGCGATGATTCAGTCATATAAAACAATAGTACTGTCCCCGGATGTCTGCGCCCCTCTCTCAAGTTCAAATTCCTCTTTTGACTGTTCTAAATTTATCATCTTCCTTTTTTTCTTTTTTGTTAAACAATGTACGCAGAGCTATAGATGAGTGGGTTCTGGTTAGGGTCCTATGATATTTTTTGTTTGTGGACGGGCACATGCTGTGGCTCTCACTAGTCCCAACTAGCTTAGGAGGTTCGAGTGAAGCCACGACATGTGTTTGCTTAGGAGATAAATTGTATGGAACAATCGTCACGGGATCGCTTTCTAGGACTCTCTTTCTCTGGAATTCTGTATGCTTATATAATTATGTTTGAACAATATCCTATCCTACGTCTACATGACATAATGTAATTATCTTTAAAATGTTGTATAGTCCGCCATAAATAAAACAAACTGATTATATTGAGGATAAGAACTCAATAAGCTTTAGCTTTCGTTCTGATCCTTTGAATGTTTACATGTTATATATGTTCATGTATGTAATTGTGATGATATTTAAATAAAATACGTTTAAACCAAAATTGAGACTTTTCCCATCGCAGATATTTACACACATGCTAGCTAACAGGAAGATGTACGAACGGGTGCTTTGTCCAGTCATGTTTGATTTAGTTGGGAGTTTATAACATCGAAAATGGTAGTCGGACGTGTGTCCGATGGGAGTCGAGCCGAGGACTCCTGCATGAAAGGCGAACACTATTCCTGGCGTACGCACAGATGAATGCTTGTACAAACACAAAATTATACAAAGGACGGGTTACACTTTGTCCGTTTTTGTGCCCACGACCGATCTTGATAAAATTTATGTTGATAAAAGCTTGGCATTTGGCATTTTATATAAGCACATTTTTAAGTTTGCGGTTTTATAAATAATGACGTGACTTCCGGTTTATTGCATATGGGGTGCTGAACGGGGTACACTAACTACCTGCGGTTTTTCGATATAATCAGGAAATTTCGCTGACATATCAGCCCTCCAAACTGACAGATATAATACTTTTGGTTCTTATCCACAGTCTAATGGAGATATTCCCGCTCAAAACATCTAGTAAGGAGAAATTTTATTTGAATTTTTGCGAAACCTCAGAACAGTAAATTTCACAAGTGTTTATTAACACAATAATAAGCATGTAAAGCGTTTGTTTTTATAAAAAATAATGAATCAAATGAACAGGAAGTCGATCATAACCGACCGATATTAATAAGCAAATGTATTCTTGGCGAAACGCTTTGCACGCTTGTGCTCTGGCAAGTGCGTGAAAAATTCATCAGCCTTCTTCGCTACTTATACATATAATGAAAGCTTCATCATATCAAATATTAATAAACACGTAATACTATGAGATGTTACATATTTATGCATGCTACACAGGTACAGATGTTTAAAATATTAGACAAAATCAGCGAGCCAAGAAATTAAGGTCACAGAGATCTACATGTAGTACCAAACGAGACGCAGCGCTGAAGTGACTTAGATCTACTATTCCAAGTCCGAGGAAGATTAAATTAAATATTAGTTCGAAATAAAACATTTATTCAATGGATCCTGAAATACAAGTCACAATAACCCACAAATAGTATGACGTCATTTGCAATGTCTGACTGAACCATTGTCTTTAGTATGATGCATATATAATGTTGAATATAAAAGAAAAGAACAGTGAACTTTTAAATATATGTCACAGTAACCTACAAAAAGTATGAGGATTTTTTTTTGCACCGTTTGACTGACCAACTCTTTGTTATTATGTTGCAAATCCAAAAACCGTGTTGAGGAATAAGGGAAAATCCTGGTCCATGCATAAAATTTAAAGACTCAGTGTGCCTGGATGCTTTGCAGTTCCTACATTTAATGGATATGATATGATCAAATATCAGCACCCTTACCCCAATGCAAAGATATCAAAAGAGGTAAGGAAAAAGCTCATCCAAGTAACTTTTCATACAAAGTTAGTGGCCCAAAGCTCAAGGTCACAGAATTTTACAATGCATCAGCTTCAGGCAGAGGAATACATCATCTGACCACGTCGCAACACTATAACATCAGAGGTTATATCACAGCATGATGATGGAGGACATTCAGTCTAACGCCTTACATACGCATATTACGCCATACCGATACGCATGCCCAGCGCTGCCCCCCCCCCCCCCCCCCCCGAACACCCCACCCCACACACACACATACACACACACGGAATCCTTGGTAGGGCATTACAAACACATACTACATAGATGATCACTTTGAGAAAGATGTGTTGTGTCAAATAATGCCTCTATTTTCCATCAGTTACAAAATATACTGCAGCAGTTTTGATATAAATCCTTTCGTCGTAGTGTTGGATACATGAAAATTTACCCAAAAAGTTTATTTTTCGTTTACTCCTACCTTCGTAACCACTGTAATATAACCCGATTATGATGAATATGTATATGAGGAATAATTATATATAAAAATTGTAGTGGTTACGGGGGTAGGATGAAGTGAAATTTGGATGCATAGTGGACGTTGGTAGTTCAAATTCACATAGGCTCAATGTTAAATGTTGCAGACAGTACATGTATTTAACCGCAAAATTATCCTAAAAGGCATTAAAATACGGGAAAATGAAATCCTACAGAATAAACTAGAAACATATAGCTAACATTTCTGCATGTTTTTGTGGTCATATGCCTGCCTTCGAAAATCGGCCTTTCCAGTGGGCACATTGCAATAGTAAAGTGTAACTCGTCCTTTATGCACACAACCACGTACTCATAGTCGTTTTTTTTTTTTTGACTAACATGGAAAAGCAAAATGCCTACCTGTTTTCCCCAAAACAAAAATAAGACTGATGGACACATGCATGCGGTCTAGCATATGTTTAAGATTTTACGGACAGATACTCGTATTTCTGTTTGTTATGAACCTCACTATGTATTATGACTGAGAAGGAGCAAATGCCGCTATGTAGCGTGTTTTCTTGCAATCATATTACCAGGGGGAAAATCCACTATAGAGGGGAAAAACGGCTATGCAAAAACACGTATAGTAGATTTTCCCCGGGGAAAATTGGCTATATAGTCATATTTCCGGGGGGAAATTCTACTATATAGCCATTTTTCCGGTGGGAAATTCTACTATGGAAAAATCGTAGTCATTTTTTCCGGGGGGAAAAACTACTAGGGGGGAAAAGCTACTCTCTGACAGTTGCATATCATACAGTAGAAAACAGATGGTAGCTGTTATGTTTGCGACATTAACACGCAAGTTTACTACATTGGTGCAAAAGATTGCCGTTTTATCCATAGAATCAAACATTTGTTTGTTGTAATAATAATTTGAGCCGCGACACGACAAAACCAACAATGTGGTTGTGCGCCCAGCGCAGACTCAGATCAGCCTGGGCATCCGCCCAGTCTGATCAGAGTCTTCGCTGTTCGCATAGAGGTGGCCTAGACCCTTAGCTACCCTTTAAGCGCTTAACGAAGAGTCTGATCAAACTGGGCGGATGTCCAAGCTGATCTGAGTCTGCGCTGGGCGCCCAACCACATTGTTGGTTTTGTCGCGTCGCGGCTCAATTATTATGTCTTTCATATTGGCAATGATTCTCTTGGCAGCGCTCTTGCTTTTGATGTGTTCTTTATTAACTGATTTGCTCAATCTTTTTTCAAAACTGTCTGGTTCAAATAGTGCATGATACGCGACTGGTAATCTCGCAATCCCATTTCCAACTACAAATTGAGCCGCGACACGAGAAAACCAACGAAAAGGTTGTGCGCCTAGCGCAGACCAAGATCAGCCTGGGCATCCTCCCAGTCAGATCAGACTTTTCGTTTAGCGCTTAAAGATTAGCTAAGGGTCTAAGCTACCTCCATGCGGACAGCGAAGACTCTGATCAGACTGGACGTATTCCCAGCCTGATCTGAGTCTGCGACGGGCGAACAACCATGTTGTTGGTTTTTGTCGTGTTGCGGCTCAAATTAAAATCTAAGGTCTGATACCGATAAAAAATGAAAACGATATAACAATATTGTTCGAAAATGGACTAATTGTTCAGGTCTGATCATGCAGAGTATGCTAAATTGGACAATGTTTTGAACCATAACAAAATCAAAGGGCAAGTGTTGGAATTCCGTAAAAATGGTTAAATCAACCACCTCTTGGCCCAGTAATTTATTACTGGACGTCCCAAGATGGTTCCTCACTGTAACGTGTTCTTTTCGTTTCATATTAAAACATTCGTTCGCCTATCATGTGAGTGACAATTTGTTAGTTAAGATTGGGGAGAGTCGGGTAACTTCGGACAGGCAGGTAAATTCGGACATACAATTGCAAACAGTGATAATCCAGATGAGACGGCTCATAATGAGCCGTCTCATCAGGATTTTCAGTGTTGGGCCAGCTATTGTTTTGTTTTAGTTCCAGACAACTGACATATAAAGGAAAAATGTCACTGACCGAATTTACCCGCTGTCCGAAGTTTCCCGCCGGGCCGGGTAGCGCAATCGGTAGGGCACCTGACTCGTAAGTCAGAGGTCCTGGGTTCGAATCCCGGTCTGGCCACATACTTTCGTTTCTCCTTCCGCTGATTCAAGAAGGGCAGTTGTCAGTTACTGGCGAAAGTATGTGCACTTAGTACTGGTTAACCGCTTAGGAGGTCTAAGCATGCCCAGGAATAGTGTGGTTAGGTTAACTGACCGTCCCGACATGACCTTAGTTGTTTACCGTGGACGTTAAGCATCAAATCAACCAACCAACCAACCAACCAACCGAAGTTTCCCGACTCTCCCCTAGCTAAATGATCACTCTGGGAAATCATTTGGTTTACCGAGCGCACCTTTTGTGAATTGTTATCAAATTATGTACACACTTCTTTCCCTTTTTTTGTTTTGAGGGAAGAATGAATCTGTTTGTAGCAGAAAATAAACAACTAGAAAACACGATCAACATTTCTGTAGCACTGAATATTTGCTGTCTGTAGTAAAGGATCACCAAGCTCAGGGTAGCTCTATGAAAATGAAAATGTGCCATACTCCAAATACAGCTACTTTTCAGCACGACAACTCTATTCGGACGAAAAGAGATTGTGTGTAGCTCTATTGTAGGCTTCTCCAGGTTTCTCAACACGTTTTGGCTGTCGAGTCCTCATCCTTGCTTCATCATAGTCTTTTCTTGATTTTAATTGTTGCCCGTGATGACTCTCTGATGAGTTATGGGACCTCCATACGAACCGAACTACTAACTAATTGTGTGCACCGCGGCGGAGGGTGAGGATGAGGGTTTGGGCCCAGTGAAACCGGTTTAAACCCCCCAGTAGTTATCACTGACCGTCCTAAGGCGGTACTTTCGTTGCGGTTGCATTTGTTTTATGTTCGGTGCTGTTTGGTTTATGTGTTATCATTTTAACCCTTCTGTGATAAAAATCGAAAATAGGTAAAAATAATTGTTAAATGTTTTTCGTATAATTTGCTTAGTCTGTTGTAACCCTTCTGTTGGTCAAAATTATTTAGTTTGGTAAAGATAGCTGAGTTGCCACCTATTTGGGAAAGAGCTGCTGACTCGGCTTATCACTTGTAATTTATTGTTTGTTGGGGTGTCTTTGTCAATCTTTCCCTTTGATGTTGGGGATAGGGTTTGGGATCTGATTCAGTCAGTTCATGAAGTGTAGTTACTCTTTAAATTCGTCCGACTATTGCTAACGGAGAAGGTAGCCCTATCCGGCACAATAACTCACGCTGTCATCATAATATAATTGAGCCGCGACACGACAAAACCAACAATGTGGTTGTGCGCCCTGCACAGACTCAGATGAGCCTGGGCATCCGCTCAGTCTGATCAGACTCTTTGCGAATCGCTTAAAGGGTAGCTAAGAGTCTAAGCTACCTTCATGCGGACAGCGAAGACTCTGATCAGACTGGGCGGATGCCCAGGCTGATCTGAGTCTGCGCTGGGCGCACAACCACATTGTTGGTTTTCTCGCGTCGCGGCTCATATATAATGTCTCTTCCTCATTTGCCCGTTGGTACGAAAACTGGAGTGTATTTTTGTATTTACGTTGAGAGCTTTTGTTGTTATAAATAGAAAGCATTCATTTGCCAATCGAGCTTGGTGAAACTTTCAGTGTCGTGGCGTCCTGCTAATTTGGATAAAAATCACGCAAGGGCCAACTATCGTTGGAGTAGGAATTGTTTGGATATTTGTCTCTTGGCAATTGTAGATCTCTCATTCCTTTGTCTCTCTTGAAGATGGTGCGATACAGACTGATATACTGTCTCAAAAAGCCGTTAAACCAATAAAGCAAACCAACCGACCGACCAATCTAAGATGCCATCTCTACACTAAATTCAACGGAGACTGGGTATTATCGTGGAAGGCGCATTATACGCCTTTGTAAGAGTGGACATTTGTGGCTTTCAGTTGCCCCTTTTCTGTTCTCATAGAAAGTTCCTAGCATTTAAATGCTAATTTCATCTCTCCTCATTCCATTCCCCAATAGATGGTTTGTGGTAGTAATCTGCATTGTCTGCTTTTTATTTTGTGTTGTTTTAAATGAAAATAGGTAAAAATAGATATTGCCGCTGTTTTCAGTTAGAGTAGCTGACTGACTATCTGTTAGGGAAAGAGTTGTTCATTCGGATTATCATTTGGTTTACCTTGCGTGTCTCTCAAGAACTTTTGTCAATTTGTGCGTGTGCGTGTGCGTCTTTCCAGTATTGGTTTGTGGAAGAGAAGTGGACTTTCTGTCAATCTTTCCCTTTTGGTTTTTAGGAAGGGGAGTGGGATGTGATTGTATGAATTCAGTTCAGTTCAGTTCAATTCTCTTATCGACGTTACCCAAGTGGCTCAACGGTACGTAACCATAGTTGCACACACTTGGCGCCGTGTGTCCGTCCAATATTGTATGAATTCCTGATCATTGCCTTTTTATTTCACATATGAGCCTCTACACGAGAAAACCAACAATGTAGTTGTGCGCACAGTGAAGACTCAGATCAGCCTGGGCGGCCGCCCAGACTGATCAGAAGTTTTGTTGTGCTCTTAAAGGGTAGCTAAGGCACTACGCCTAGCTCCATGCGGACAGCGAAGACTCTGATCAGACTGGGCGGATTCCCAGGCTGATCTGAGTCTGCGCTGGGCGCACAACCACTTTGTATGTTTTCTCGTGTCGCGGCTCATATACGTTGATGTAATTTTTTGTCGAACTCTCACAACTTTGTTCCCAAGAAGGCTCAACAGAACGAATCCATAAGATAAACCGCCTGGCACCGAGTCTGTCCGTCCGTCCGTCCTCTCCAATTCGAAGAGAATTTCAAAAATGTATTTGGCTGATGTGTTTGCTTTCAGATTTCCAGTTATAATGACTTGGACATATCTAGTAAAGCGGTCAGTAATTACATGCATAATTTCGTATCCCCCAGCTGGCGTTTGAAAGATAGAAAGTCGATGCAAATGAGTTACATGGGGACATGGGAGAAAATGTTGTTATTGCGACCAGATCTGAGGTACTGAACAAAAGTGAAAACGCTACAAGTGATTTGTCTTCAAATTTTCTTTTTTGTGGAACCAGAAACGGTCCATGAATACGAACGCATTTTAAAGTTAAATGTTTGTGTAAAGCCATAATACCAGTAGATAGCTGTAAAAGCCGTTTCAGATAAAACGAACACATTTCGAAGTGAACAGGGGTCCGATTTTCTGCTGTGCAAATACGAAACAGTCGATCAGGTACTTTTAACTTGATTTAAAAAGGACTTCATGATACAATTGTCCTTATTTTGCATTAGGTCAACAATTAGTGTACCAGACATATCGCAAGAGAAAGTACACATCAATATGTGTTTTCATGTCTTTGAGAAATAGTGTTGAAATATCGCTATTTCTTTGAAAACACAATAAGAATCCGTGAACAATGGAAATTCCCATAAGAAATTAATTTGCGGTTTCTTCACATATTGTTACAACTTTGCTTGAAATTACCGATGAGTAAAGTGTATGATTAATTGCACTACAAGAACGAGAAAAAAGTTGCATGGAAAGTTGATAAACCAAGGAATAATCGACACTTGAAATTTGCTATAGTTTTAATGCAAAGGGAGATCATTTTTAATTTTGAAAATAAAGCTTCAATTTCCTAGATTTCCAAAAAAACATTTGCGATTCATTTGTTGCTTTTTCTATCACGCTGGATGTGGCGTTTCAGACCAGCAGAGAAATGTGCATCTGCGCATGCGCATATTTAGTGTTTTACAATACATGCTAAAATTGAATAAAGTAAGATAACTCTGTTATGAAGAGTATCAGATTCAGAATTTTATAGACATTCACTTGCTGAGTGTCTTGCATGACTAAAATGTAGATATCCAGGCAAAAAAGTATCATTGGGTTAGCCACAAACTGCCTTCTATAATTTAGCGTTTTCTTTTTGCTCAGTATATATATATCAGGGTAGTCTTCTTCTGATAGATGTAACTCGGTGGTGTACTCTCCCTGATTTACTGCTTGATATGGGACAAAAAAAAGAATTATCATCAGACAGACCAACACGCTGCTTCTTTAAGGTATTCAGAAAATTAAGCTACATACACCAACACCTCCAAGTTTGTAAATCAGCCCTTTGTGCCAGACCCTGCCAAATGCCTTAATTAATGACGTCACAAAACCTTTGCCATCCTCTGACGCCTTTTAAACAGTACTATAAAGGTCTGTAAGCTGATGAAAGAAGTGTACCTCAGAACAAAGCCTGGCTTGAGAGTTGACATAATGTTGTTATCTCTATAGAATTTACAAACATATTTAACCGCGTATTCACCGTAAAATTAAATTACTTTAGAATAAAGATTAGTTTGAGAAAATCTTAAGTTTTTGTTGAAAGCATTACAGTTTGTAATGTCGTTGAAAAACACCGTTTGCCAAAGGATTCGAAAAACATTATGGCTACTTCCGTGTGCAGAGTTCATAGAAAAACGCATCTTCCACTTCCCGAGTCTAAAGAAGAGGTTCATCAGGCTCTCTCAAGCATTGACTCGAAGACAAGCGAGGATGAGCAGCTTCTTCGTTTTAATGATCCTGAGCAAGGGGTGATCGCCTGCATAAATTTAGAATGTTTATGCAGTGTGAAAGAATTATTTATGGATGTAACATTTAGTATCGCCTACTTGTTTTCAAAAGCCCTATACTATACATGAATTCAACAACAGAAACTACGTTCCACTGGTGTATGTCCTGTTGTTTGCGAAATCGCAAGATGTATACAAAAACTGTCTGTCGTGTGTGTGTGTTTTCGAAAATAAGACAGCACAACAAGTGAAGGCACTTAAAGATAAGTATGGCCTTTTAGCAACCCAAATTACCAAATTCGAAAGTTGGTTTCCTATAACATGAAGTCGGCATGTCCCATAGATATTGTTTCAATTTCATCACAGGGTATAATCGATTCCGCCAATTTTCGCTTCCTGCAGAGACTGTCCGTCATATTTGGCTTCCGCCGAGACTGTCCGCGAACTCTTGCTTCCTGCAGAGACTACTGTCCTCGAAAAATGGCTATCTGCCGAGACTGTCCGCGTGATTCTGCTTCCTGCCGAGAGCCTCGGCAGGAAGCATAATCACGCAGACAGTCTCTGCAGGAAGCCATTTATCATGTACAGAAGTCTCGGCAGGAAGCAAGAGATCGCGGACAGTCTCGGCGGAAGCAAAATATGACCTCCAGTCTCTGCAGGAAGCCAAAATTAGCGGAATCGATTATACCCGGTGATCATGTGCAAACACTTATTTATTAACTCCGTTTTCAACGGCGTCTTGATAATTCATAAGTAGAAAGCGATAAAACCTGGTTTATACTAAAAGCATTACTCCGAGAGATTTCAGCTTGCAAATGTACTACTGGTCCGGGATGAAATTCTGTAAAATACAGATGCACTTAAACAATGACAAATCTATTTTGCAGTCAGGATACAGCTATAAGGACATTGTTTATTAACGAAGATAACTGACTAATAATTAAACCAGAGACACCGATTAAAGACAGCTGGTTGCAAAGTAGAGTGCATAGTTGGAAAAATCCCAGTGTATACTATTGCATTAGTCCATCACGTGGCAGGTAATTGCACTCTATATATAGGAAAGTGATAACCCGGTTAAACAGCTGATTTTGATAGTAAAAGTGGGCTGTATAGTAACGGAGATAACATAACAAGGTAGGAATAATACTATTACATAATACTTTGCAAAAAATGTTTAATAGCCCTATTTTTCAATTTTTGCGATTTAAAGTTAACATGCTTAGTAAAATCACTTAACACAATAGCCTAGTCCTTCAGCTGAATGTGCAACAGTGTAGAGCAAGATTAGATAGTGCCTTCTAATCGGGGAGCGGAATACCTTTATTCATAATTTAAACAAAAGGTAAATTATCCACGTTTAAATTAAGTTTGAAGTGCCCATTTAACATGCATATTCAGAGGACGGTGGTATGCTGGGTTGGATGTCACCTTCTACAGAGTTCACAGCAGGCACACAAGGTTTAATCACTATTGATTCAACCTTGATTCGACGTCAGGACGTTGACTCAATGTTGATTCAATATTAATTCAACCTTGTGTGCCCAGTGGGAAATTGCTATTTCCATTTATCAAGCCAATATGTCTGTCCTCTCACAAAATGGACTTAAGCAAACAGTGTAACCCAGATCAGGTGCCGAAGAAAGCGGCGTCTGTTTCTGCGGTAGCTGACAATGGCTCACTACCTGAATTTATGAAGAACAGAAATTTAATTCAAAATATTTATTTGGGAAAAGGCCATGTCCGAATAATGAGGCAAAGAACTGGGTTACATCGACCTCCCGTGCGCCAAGCGAGAAAGCGTATCAGACATTAGCCAGCATACATAGAATAACGCTGTAGACCTACCAACGTTGACTCAAAGAAACAGCGTTCAGTCAACGTTGACAAGAACTCTACATCCAGGATGTATTGATAAGAAATAATATTGGCTCAGATTGTAAATTATTCCATTTGCTTGTCTGCGCTTCAGCGGAATCAGTTATTGACGTAACTAAAAAGCATCAATGAGTTGAAGACTGAACGATGTATAGTAAAACTGCAAAAAAAAGTCTACAGAAGTGACCGCCAGGTGAACTGACCGATATGATAATACCTTCATGATAAGCTGGAATGTTACATATTGATGTCAAGGTCTTTGGATAAGAGACAAATGAATTATCGTGATATAAATATTACGAATAATTTTACTATATTGTGGTCATCTAGTCATCTGGTTGTTGTTTTTTTTCTCTTCTGCTCGCCGTGTGCATAATTTCTCATATTCATGATGCTTGCTAATTTAGTTTTCCATTCCTTTTCTTTTTTCAATTTGAAATATTGTTTTGTACCATTTTTCATTACTTGGGTAGGAGCGGCTGTAGTGTAGTGGATAACACTCCAGACTACCAATCCAGGGGTCGCAAGATCGATCCCCCGCTTCTCCGGTCTTTCGGATGAGACTTTAAACCGAGGTCCCGTCTCCATATGACCTTGTTGTTGGTGGGACGTTAAACCCGAGTTCACTCACTCATTACTTGGGTAGAGTTAATATCATTTTCACTCTGCCACCGTAAATACTCGGTGGGATGGGGGTGGGGGGGGGAGTGAGGGGAAGGGGAGGGGGAGGGATAAAGAAAATTCACAAATTTTGAATGTCCATCTCACTGCACAGGTCTGAAATTCTCCATGACGATACAATAATGCGGTATAGTAAAATCACTCAATGAAACGCTTGACCGGACGTGCATAGGTTATTAGTATTTTTTTTTCTTTTTTGCCCCCCCCCCCCCCTCCCCCCTCCCCCCCCCCCCCCCCCCCCCCCCCCCACCTTTTTTTTTTTTTTTTTTTTTTTTTTTGATGTTCACTACATTGGACCATACGAGTTCGCTTTTAAGACGGTAATAATCTCTGATTTAGGGTCAAGACCAAAAATATGCATAACATGCTGAAAATATCTTAGATCTTCCCAAAACTTAGCACCTTCATCTTGTTGTTTTTCAACAATTTAGGATTCCAAAAAAGCAGGACTTGTTGATGTTAAAAGGGGTTTATATATAAAAAGATCAAAAGGGAATTTTGTGTGCAGAATTCTAAAAAAAAATAACCATCGTTATTAAAATGTCTTAAGATCTGAAGGTACTTTAATGCATTACAAAGAGCGTCAAAGCAAGTAATTTTTCCAACTCTTTCACATATTACCAGTCTGAGCAACTGAGCAAATAAAACAAGAAGTAGCCTGTAAGTAGCCTGTGTCCATTTTTTGTCAAGAAAAACAGTGGACTCTGGATTCTGCTCAATTTCACTTCAACCTGTCTTGGTGATTAATAATGAATGCATTCGGTATACACGTACCGTATACATGGTCGAACATTGCGAAAAGGCTACTGTTTTCATCTAGTCTAACCTTCCCGTTTGAGAGAGAGTTGGAACATATAATTGCTGGGACGCCCTTCTAAAAGCACTAACGTACTATCAGACATAATAGTACAGCCAATAACGATATTGATGTTTAGATTTTTGTGCACAAAATTGCCTTTGGTCTTTCCTTATAATACATAATTTTAAATTACATGTCTCTTTTTTGTATTATAAACTGTAAAGTGTCAGAGAGTGGGTTTTCCCCCTTTCCCCCCAGAAAAATGGCTATAGGAAGAACGACTATATAGTGGATTGTCCGGACCTCATAGAGCCACTTTTCCCCCATAGTCCATTTTCCCCCACCGGGAAATTGGCTATAAGTGAATTTTGTATGGCTATTGGTATTTTGCGGAACGGAACGAAACGGAACGGATTGGAACAGAGGCATTTCACGGAATTAATCACATAAGAAATGCATCAGTTTTTCAACGAAGGTAACAAACGTGATTAATTCCAAAAAATCAATATGCAAATTTAGCAACCTTCGTTTTATAATAATCAATTATTACTAATTTAAGAAACGAGAGAGGTGTGATTTCTTCCCATCGCAGATATTTATATAGGTACACATACGCATGCCAGCTTACAGGAAGATGTACGAACGAGTGTTTTCGGTCCAGTCATGTTTGATTTAGCAGACAATTTATTACATTGAAAATAATAATCGGACGCGTGGCCCAATGGTAGTCGAGCCCACGACTCCTGCATGAAAGGCGGACACTAGTCCAGGCACTCCGCTACGCGCACGCACAGATGAACGCTTGTACAAACACAACATTATACAAAGTTATGCACTCAACCACGTGCACTCATAGCCGTTTTTGGCTAACATGGAAAAGTAAAATGCCTGCCTGTTTTCCTCAAAACAAAAATAAGACAGACTGATGGACACATGCATGCGGTTCTAGCATCTGTTATCCATCGATATTTTACGGCCAGATACTCGTATTTCTGTTTCACATCACTATTATGATTGGAGAAGGAGCAAATTCCACTATGTAGCGTGTTTTCCTGCAATCATATTACCAGGGGGAAAATCCACTATAGAGGGGAAAAACGACTATGCAAAAACACCTATAGTAGATTTTCCCCGGGGAAAATTGGCTATATAGTCATATTTCCGGGGGGAAACTCTACTATATAGACATTTTTCCAGTGGGAAATTCTACTATGGAAAAATCATAGTCATTTTTCCGGGGGGAAAAACTACTAGGGGGGAAAAGCTACTCTCTGACATAAAGAACAACATGAATAAGAAGTCTGCTAGCTTTCAGGGAGATATGTTATTTTTTTTATGGTTTTATTCAGATTTTTGTATCAACCACAAATCAATACCTTCATCAGTATTTGGTTTCTCAATCCCTTGTCTCGTGTCCAATTTGGTGTCTCATTTACGCGATGGCAAAAAGGCCCGCACAAATTATGACATTTGGATGTTATAGGTTGGCTACTGCAGTTGTTGTTTTTGGCATAAAACAGCAGTGGAGTATGCACTTTCATTTGCCTCTGAGTAGTATTTACAGTGTAGCCACAGGAAAATCTAATACAAAGGTATTAGTACTGTCGAATATTTACTGGCTACGACCGTGTTACATACAAACAAATTCTTACATTTTTCAGTTGTATTCTTTATCAGCGCAGATCACCACAAAAGTGATATATGAGAACAAGCAATACAACAAATAAACAACATCATGGGGTACATAAAAGTCTATTTAAGTATACAGCTTATACATGTTTTACTGGATCCAAACCTCTCTCTCAGCTTCTGCTATGGTTTGAGACATTTAGGTAGTTGTTCGGTTGCTCATTTTCGTTCAACACAGTGCTGTAGTTTAATTCATACGTTTACTATGGTGATTTACTTATAAGCTAAAAAGCATCCACGCGGACCAAACATGTATCATAGCAGAAACCCGGGTGAGAGTTGGAGCCCAAGTAAATTTGTTACTGACCATCCAAAGAAGGAGTTTCCGTTTGCTTCAGCTTTATTAATGTTTCTGACCTTCATTCTTTTATGTTTCCAAGGGCAGCCTTGACGTCACTGCAACCGTTTTTTTCATGGAACGGCTGTAAAAGTTTTCCCATACCTTATGATACGGCAGATTATTTTTTTATTTCATTCAGGGTCACTGACGCCGTGCTGGTGGCTTTAAAAGTCAAGTGCCGCTTAAGCCGGAGCTAGAGCAAATGCAGCCGCGCATAAGACACAGTTGTAGGAATAAAACCGAAACTCCGATTTTAGTTTAGTTTAAACATATTTATTGTATCATAAACTGTACATGATCACAATATAAACATGATACAAACAATTGGATCGGAACGAAAGCATAAATGCTTATTTAGTTCTTCTCCTGTGCAAATAAAGTTGTAATTACACAATGGCATATATATACATTTCATGACAATAGGTTTATAATCAAACTAATTCTAATTAATTGTGGTAAATTATGAATAGATATACACATGTAAGTCATTTCACATTTAGAAATATACAAAAACATTGGTGTTAAATACTGATGGAAAATCATGTCTAGATAGAAAGAAAACAAGAGAAATGAAGACATAAAAAAGAGATGAAAATGAATCTAACTAATGATGAGAGAGAGAGAGAGGAGAATACGTATAGTGAGCAGAATGGTGGAGCTGGGGAGGGGAATGGGGAGCAACAAATTGGAAATGCTGTCTCTTTTAAACAAACAGTACCGTACGTAGCGTGGTACATAGGGAACTACTAAAAGTAAAAAGTATTCAAAGACCAGGAACTGAAACAATCAAAATCCAAATCCAGCCCTCAAACCATAGTTGGAAACAACTAAGATAACAAATAATCAAGATACAGAGAACATATGGCCAACCGAGTGAGCAGCTTGTTCCCAAAAGGTGGCCACTCAGCAACCCAAACCGAACCAAAAATAATAAGAACATACATAAGATAACACATCACAGAAACTCTGACACCAAAAACAGGCAACAGAGAACCACAACAGAACTACCGCCTTGGAACGGTCAGTAATGAATTACTGGGGGGCTTAAATCGATTTTACAGGCCCAACCTCACCCTCAGTTTCTGAAGTGGTACAAAACATTTAGTTGGTTGTTTGGTTCGCATGATAAAACTGTACTTCTGTTATTTTCTATGACGTTTGTATAAAGCAAGTACTGACAGTTATAGAAAACTCAGGATAGCTATACAGCAACAGAATGTCGTATCGGGGTGAAGTAGAAATATTAAAACTTCTTGGTTGAAGCTATATAACTTTGCACTGCTAAAAATATGTCTTGGTTTGACTCTATTGACAAAGAAGCATTCCCTTTTAAGAGAGAATCTAGTGTAACAAGGCATCGCAGGCGATACAAATCCCCTCACACAAGACTACTTGCTCGAGATATTGTCATACCTACATTTGTGTGAAGTTATTTTAAAATCCATGGAGAAATGTAGGCGCTACAGCGATGACAAAGTTTTTCTAAAAATAGCTACAGTGACCTTGACCTTTTAAGCGCAGCACCCTGAAAGTCTAACTTGCTCGAGATATTGTCATGCCCTACATTTGTGTGAAGTTATTTCAAAATCCATTGAGAAATATAGGCACTAGATCGCTGACAAAGTTTTTCTAAAAATAGCCACAGTGACCTTGACCTTGGGCGCAGCACCCTGAAAGTTGAACTTGCTCGAGATATTGTCTTGCCCTACATTTGTGTGAAGTTATTTTAAAATCCGTTGAGAAATGTAGGTGCTACAGCGATGACAAAGTTTTTCTAAAAATAGCCACAGTGACCTTGACCTTTTTAGCGCAGCACCCTGAAAGTCGAACTTACTCGAGATATTGTCTTGCCCTACATTTGTGTGAAGTTATTTTAAAATCCGTTGAGAAATGTAGGCGCTAGAGCGATGACAAAGTTTTTCTAAAATAGCCACAGTGACCTTGACCTTGAGCGCAGCACTCTTAAAGTCGAACTTGCTCGAGATAATGTCATGCCCTACATTTGGGTGAAGTAACTTCAAAATCCGTTGAGAAATGTAGGCGCTAGAGTGATGACAAAGTTTTTCTAAAAATAGCCAAAGTGACATTGACCTTGGGCGCAGCACCCTGAAAGTCAAACTTGCTCGAGATATTGTCATGCCCTACATTTGTGTGAAGTTATTTTGAAATCTGTTGAGAAATGTAGGCGCTAGAGCAATGACAAAGTTTTTCTAAAAATAGCCACAGTGACCTTGACCTTGGGCGCAGCACCCTGAAAGTGGAACTTGCTTGAGATATTGTCATGCCCTACATTTAAGTGAAGTTATTTCAAAATCCTTTGAGAAATGTAGGCGCTAGAGCGATGACAAAGTTTTTCTAAAAATAGCCACAGTGACCTTGACCTTGGGCGCAGCACCCTGAAAGTCGAACTTGCTCGAGATATTGTCATGCCCTACATTTAAGTGAAGTTATTTCAAAATCCTTTGAGAAATGTAGGCGCTAGAGCGATGACAAAGTTTTTCTAAAAATAGCCACAGTGACCTTGACCTTGGACGCAGCACCCTGAAAGTAGAACTTGCTCGAGATATTGTCCTGCCCTACACTTGTGTGAAGTTATTTCAAAATCCGTTGAGAAATGTAGGCGCTAGAGCGATGACAAAAGGTGAACATACGTACGTACGTACGTACGTATGTACGTATGTACGTACGTACGTACGTACTTACGTACGTACTTACGTACGGGACAAAACCTATATCCCCTCACCACTTCGTGGTGTGAGGGGATAACAATGCAATATTCTGACACCTTACGTAAGAGCTCGACTCTATGCGCACTATATAATGTACAACGAAGAAAATAGTGATCGACGTTTACAACGTCACCACATCTGCATAATGGTGATTCTACTATGTTTTTCAGGAAAAGGTCATAGTTAAGAGAACTGCATCCCAATCGAAGTCTGGTATGCAGAATTTGTAATTTTCTATTCCCAATGTAAAAATACTTCGGTACAGTTTCTCTGTGCTGATTTAAATGCCTTTTAAAGGAATCAACTGTCTCTACATTTCTATCAGCGCAGGGTAAGCTGTTCCAATCTCGGATAACAGACGGCAAAAAAGAATTAAAATACTGAGTAGTACGTGAATAAACACTTTGAAGATCATTTGCATTCCTCAAATTGTAATGTGAGACACTCTGTACAAGTGGCGGAACCAGAGACGATAAATATAGTGGAGCAATATTGTTGAACATTTTATAAAAGAGCACAAGTTTATGTTTTTTCCTTCTGGAATCTAACTCCTCCCAACCAGTTTCGTCAGTAAGTTTTTGAATAGACACAAGTTTTGTAGCCCCAGTGGCTATCCGGGCAGCTTCCAATTGAATTTTTTCAAGGTCTTGTTTTTCAGTTTGAGTGCAGTTGTCTCAAAGGACGTCTGCATATTCAAGAATAGGCCGAATAAATACTACATAAATTGTTTCTAGCGATTTTCTATCGAGATCGTATTTTAATTTTCGCATTATGTTAATTCTTGTCCATGCTTTCTCCTTAATATAATCCATATGTTTATGCCAAGAACAATCCGATGAAAAAAATACACCTAAATGTTTATGATATTCTACTTCACTTACTTGTTGATTTAGCATGAAAAGAGGAGGATGTACTGGTTTATCAATTTTACGTGATATTAGAAGTGCTTCAGTTTTAGTGGGATTGAATGTTACCAACCAAGTTTGGGCCCAACGGCATATTTTGTCGAGATCAAAGTTTAAGATTTCTGCGGCGGTATCAGGATGTTCAACTACAATAAACAAGCTTGTATCATCGGCAAATAATCTAATATTGGACCCTATTTCCGAGACAATGTCATTAATGTAGAGTAGAAATAACAGAGGACCTAGTATCGAGCCTTGGGGTACACCAGCATGAATAAAGTTCCAGTTAGATTGTGCCCCTGGTAAAACTACGCGTTGTTTTCTGTTTTCAAGATAACTTACGAACCACTTAAGAAGGTTACCAGATATTCCTGCTGCTTTTAGCTTGTGAATAAGACCTGCATGCCATACCCGGTCGAACGCCTTACTAATGTCGCAAAAGACAACCCTAACTTCCTTTCCAGAGTCCAGGGCTTGGCAGAAGGTATTATAGAGATATGTAAGTTGGTTAACGGTAGAGTCTCCGGGTGTAAAGCCCGACTGGAACGAGGAAAGAATATTGTTATCGAGAAAATGATTATATAGGTACTTGAACACTAGTCTTTCTAAAGATTTGTCCAAATTGCTTAGTAAGGAAATTGGACGATGGTTAGAAACAACTGTTGGATCACCACCTTTGAATACTGGGGAAACATTAGCTTCTTTGAAACAGTCTGGAACTTCGCCATTATGCAGAGACTGATTAAAGAGAGAACAGATAGGCAGAGATATTTGGTTAGCTAACTCACGGATAATCCGATTACTGATGCCCTCAGGGCCAGAAGCTTTACCAACAGGAAGTGATTTAAGAATGAGTTCAACTTCATTGGGTGTTAGTGAAAAGGAACTTAAGGTTCCTTCAACAGGATAAGGTACAATCTGAGGTAATACTGCATTTTGGTCGTCTAGTGAAGTTTGATCTCTAAAATAGGCATTCAGAACGTTGGCTTTCTCAGTGTCATCGGCGTAGACAACACCATCTTTCTCAAGAGGAGGAACTGATGGCTTTGTATTCGGTGAAATAAATGATTTCAGAATCGTCCACCATTGCTTTGAGGATAAATTGTCAGATTTCAATTTTTCTGCAAGAGTAACATTAAGGGCTTTTTTGGATTCTCGGATTAGGGATACGACTTTGTTTCGAAGTTGTTTAAATTTGATCCAGTGGCATGGAAGTTTCGTGCGTTTAGCTTTACGGTAAGCTCGTTTGCGTTTTCTAATGTATCTTTTAATCGTGGATGTTATCCAGGGCGCTTCAGACGGGCGAATAGTTACTGTTTTGTTTGGTATACAATTTTCAGCGATACTTAACAATTCATTTATAATATTTTTAGCATAAACATTTATATCAGGGTTTTGTAACGCAGTCCAATTCGTAGATGAAGCTCTTAGTCTCAGGAGGTTATAATCGCCCTGGTCATATCTCCATATTCGACGTATGAAGGATTTACGTTTCGGCTTAGCAAAATTGAAGACACCAAATATAGGACAGTGGTATCGCAATTCTTGTTGAAGAAAAGGATCTCCAACACCGCAGTAGATCACATGATTCTTATTGCTCACAAGTAGTAAGTCAATCAGAGAATACGAGTTTTCGGTAAAGTGACTAGGGTCGTTGATCATCTGATGTAAAGAAAACTGATCACAGAAACAAGAGATTTTTCTAGCTGTCTGACGATTAAGCATATTAAGATTAAAGTCCCCCGTTATAATAATGTCACTTATACCTGTATCAACAGCAAGATGAATTGAATCTTCAATTGTTGAATAGTAGACTGAATCTGAATTTGGAGGTCTATAAAATAAACCAAATAGAATGTGTTTATGCTTAAGCACAAGCTCTATCCATATACACTCGATTCCCCGCGGCTCAAGGTCGACCCTGCGCTTGTGATAGAGAGATTCTTTAACGTATATAAGAAGCCCGCCATGACTATCACCGGCTCGATCTTTACGTTCAGGGATACTGAAAGTCTGTATGTAAAGATCATCAAATGATATAGCTGGATTAAGCCAAGTTTCTGTAAACGCTAAGATGTCAAACTCAAAGAGTTCTGATGCTAGGAGATCTAACTTTGAAACAATACTTTGAGCATTATAATGGATAAATGACAAATGATTCGATAAGTTTAAAAAATTAAAAGCGGCGGATGAAGCTGACGATAAATCAGTGACACTGCTTATTGATGAGACTGTAGATGGGCCTGGGTTTGGATGGATGTCTCCTGCTAAAAGTAGTATTTCACATATCCAGGTAATTATAACTATCGTAACTAACATTTGGAATCCATGAAACGCAAAACTGCGATTCTCTTCATATGATTTGCCATATATTGCATGTTTAAGTATACTAGGGAATATTACCCTGTCGGCATGATGAGCATTATCTTTGACAGATGATGAAATAGAAAAAGACATATCTGC
This sequence comes from Ctena decussata, assembly GCA_963989385.1. Lineage (NCBI taxonomy): Eukaryota > Metazoa > Mollusca > Bivalvia > Lucinida > Lucinidae > Ctena > Ctena decussata. The sequence continues at coordinate 1,589,307 of OZ022498.1, forward strand.
TTTGCACCATACGTATAGTAAAATTAGAAACTGAAAAAGCAAGGGCACGCAGGTACTACGGTATGTCAGCACACGCGTATCGGCGACAGGCACTTTTATCTGTTTGTTCATGAAATTGATGTTATGAGAAACAAGAAAAGAACAGTCGCCATCACGCATACATACACTGTGCAGTAATGACAGCTTGTAAACCCAGAACATCCCCATACCTCCCCCCCACGCTCCAGCTCCAGAAGTGCAGTAGAAAAGTAAGAAAAAGAAGTTAAACATGAAAAAATGAAACATCATTTTCAGATGCAAATTCGATGGAAAAATTCGGAATAATAGTATATAAAGTCAGAGTTACTTTTTTTACCGTATATGATAAGTATCATTTTAATAGGATCAGAGAAGGACGCATAAAATCCTATCTATCCTAGCTGAATCCTCCGATTTTTGTACATATATGTTTTTTTTTTTGTTGTTGTTGTTTCTAAGGGTAGTTTTTTAAAGATTTTTATCTAAATTATCAGTGCTGCCGTA